>CM042144.1:66787995-66800495 GCA_023376005.1 Doryteuthis pealeii | reverse complement strand
ACGCATATAAAAAGATTATACTTATTTTAATTATATTCTAATTGGTTTCTATATAAAATAATTCACAGGATTGATTTTGATATGGTGGAGAATAGACAATAATATTAGAGATAAATAGCACCAAGTAATTATTTAATAAACCCGGTTTTGTTAAAGCCATTGTTCAAATTAACGTTTGGGCATATTTATTTAAGTTTTAATGTAATGAAATATATGAAATTAGAAAGACTAATGAAACTAAATAAAAAGGCATATAAAAAGATTACACTGATCTTAATTATATTTCAATTGATTTCTAAATAAAATAATTCATAGGATTGATTTTAATATGTTGGAGAATAAAAAAAATAATATTTGAGATAAATAGCACCAAATATTTATTTATTAAACCCGGTTTTGTTAAAACGAGTGTGCAAATTTACCACACCATATATTAAGTAAACTTTTGTTTCTTAGTGATATAATAGACGCTGCAGGATTTTAAAAGCACTAATAACGTGGTCTGTTTGAGGCTAAACTAAATCAGATTTTCATAGAGACATCGTTCATAAATAAGATTTATTCTATGATTCAAGAATTTTGACTCTAAATTAGATACATTGATAAACCGTAAACAATGATATAGTGTCGGTTACAGACGGATAGATACCGAATCTCTATTACAATTACTAGCAAATATATGCACCCTCCGGGTGCAAGCATTTAAGTTTTATTGTAATAAAATGTTATGTTAACTTAGAAAGGCTAATGAAACTAAATAAGATGCCGATAAAAAGATCTGAAACAGAGGGGAAACAACTAAAACTTGCTTTTTCTTCACTCCAGTCTTTCATTGCTAAATTTTCTTAATCTAACTATTTAGTTAAATTAGGAAGTAAAGAATAGAATTACTGTTAATATTGTTAATAGATTTCTTTTAAGATTTATTGAAGAGGCTTTTGCTCATATTCATTAAGATAAAACCAAACAATTAGAAATCGATAATACGAAGCACATATTTATTAAAATCACATTTTTTATATCAATATGCAAATTAGCCTTTCCATTCACACTGTAAACCGCTATTTTTTGTATATATAAATACAATTGCATGTTATTAGTATGTAGATATAGTCAACAGTGTTAATAATATAAAACAATTTTATTAATAATTGAGGTTTAAATATAAATAAAATCACGGAGAATGTGTATAAATAACAAAGGGAATTGTGACTTGTGTAGTTTCGGTTACAGACAGACAAACCCACAATCTCCATTATAATAAGATTTTAATTGGTTTCTATATAAAATAATTCACAGGATTGATTTTGATATGGTGGAGATTAGACGATAATATTAGAGATAAATAACACCATGTAATTATTTATTAAACCCCGTTTTGTGAAAACGATTGTGCAAATTTACCACACCATATAAGAGTTAAACTTTTGTACCTTAGTGATATATTAGACGCTGCAGGATTTTAAAAGCACTAATAACGTAGTCTGTTTGATGCAAATCTAACTCAGATTTTCATAGAGACATCGTTCATAAATAAGATTTATTCAATGATTCAAGGATTTTGACTATAAATTAGATACATTGATAAACTGTAAACAGTGACATAGTGTCGGTTACAGACGGAGATATACCGAATTTTCATTACAATTATATTTTAGTTTATATGTACGGTTGTTAACTTCAAAACTATACGAATTTTTAACAAATCATGTGTGGTACCTGCGGACCGGCAGGTAGTACTTCCCAGCCCGGTATCGGTCTGGCGGGATGGTTATGAGAAGCACTGGCTGATCGGAGTTCGGGCAATGTCTAGCAGCCAAACTAGCCCTCAACTTGAACAAACAAGTGACACGTGTCTCCTAGTCGATTAGCCGGACTCGTATGAGTTTCAATTTTCATTTTCTTCTATCTTTTCTTTCTTTCTCTTTTTTTTTCTTTTTTTCTTTCTTTTTTCTTTTTTCTTTTTTTTTTCACAGCTCTCTCACACTTTGTCCACATTCCTTCCACGAGCCTAATCACTGTCAGCGTGCAATACACCGTCAAGTACGACCATCTGCCTTCCTCCTTACGATTTGACCCTTAATTTCAAACATCGTTGTGTGGTTAATTCTTTCTCATTTTGGTGGCTGACCGCACGACCACAATGAATAGATTTTAGCCAATAGAAATCCGCGTTTTGTTTTCTAACTCACACCTCCCCAACCCCAACAACACAAAGAATGCGTGTTTCTTTACTATATAAAGCCCACTGATTGGCGAGACACGTGTGCTAATGACAGATCATCTCTTACAACGAACTTTGATTTGTCATTAATAATACATTGGAAAGTATTCATCGCTGAGAGTGTGACATTACTCACACTAGCAAGAATAAGCACCCTACGGGCGTAAGTCTTTAAATTTTTAATGTAAGGAAATACATCAAATTATAAAGACTAAAGAAATTAGATAAGAACACATATAAAAAAATTACACTTATTCTAATTATATTCTAATTGGTTCTATATAAAATCATTCATAGAATTGATTTTAATACATTGGCGAAAAAATAATAATATAAGAAATCTATAACACCAAGTAATTATTTATTAAGCCCGGTTTTGTTAAAACCAATATGCAAATAAACTTCACCATACATTATGTAAACTTTTATTTCTTAGTGATATATAAGATACATAGCAGGATTTCAAATGCATTAATGATCTGGGTTGTTTTTAGGTAAATTTAACCCTTATTTACATAGAGACATCGTTAATAAATAAGATTTATTCTATGTATTAATGATTTTGACTATACATTAAATTCTCATTGATAAATATACGCAATTCCTGAGGATATTGTGATGTAGCTTCGGTTACAGACAGACACCGAATTTCCATTTTAATAATGCCCGGCTAGTATCACAGCAACACAGTCAACGGGGTGGAGAGGGTGGTCCACACCGGGGGACACAATTTACGGGGCGGCACATTCGAGATGAGGAGGCAAATAAATAAAAAAGGAAATTTTCTGGAGCTTGTTCAAATGATCGGAAAATTTTACACAGTGCTACGTGAACATTTGGGGAATTTTTTTTTACAACTTCCTATCTTTCACCAAAAATTCACACTATCCAGTAGCATACAGTTTTGGCAATATTATCCACAGAGCGTGATCTTGTAGATAAAATTGATTTTGATGAAGTCGTCCAGGATTTCGCGTAGAGGAAGGCACGTAAAATCCATTTGTAAATCGTTTATTTTTGTAATTCATTCATCTGTTCTTAAACATATCTTTCCTATTATTTTTTTCTGTAAAAACATTATAAAATTAAATTATGGGAAAATAAATTGTTGCTACAGTTTGTTTTCTTATTTTGCATACTTATATACATATATTATTCAGCCTTTTGAAGTGTTATTAGAACATTTTGTGGACCACCCTCTCCACCCCGTTGACTGTGTTGCTGTGATACTAGCCGGGCATTATTAAAATGGAAATTCGGTGTCTGTCTGTAACCGAA
This sequence comes from Doryteuthis pealeii, assembly GCA_023376005.1. Taxonomy (NCBI): domain Eukaryota; kingdom Metazoa; phylum Mollusca; class Cephalopoda; order Myopsida; family Loliginidae; genus Doryteuthis; species Doryteuthis pealeii. The sequence continues at coordinate 66,796,993 of CM042144.1, read as the reverse complement.
GCTACATCACAATATCCTCAGGAATTGCGTATATTTACCAAATAAAAATCCGCCCTGAGCGGCACTTGTGCTTGGTACGCTACTGAACAAAATAGATTGTCCAACTGAAAACCGCCCTCTTCTTTTTTATAGTGATGTACTAAGCTTAGCCTAGTAGTTGATTATTTTTGGTATATAAGCTGCGCTGCAATCTCCCACATAAATTTATAGACTAAGCGAAGTTACGTGGTCTAAACCTCAGCCAATCAACAGCCCGAATACGTGGTTGGTTAACTAGTTAATCGATGATACTGACAGACGTCCATTTACCATCATTGACGAAGGACCTACAAGACTGAGGAGCACCAAGGAACAACCAAAGTATTCTTCACTAAGGATCGCGCTCTGCTTAACACAAAGGATCTCCGCTGAACACCACGCTTGCTTGAAGCTTAAAAAATGGCCACAAAAATCGTAACAGGTTGTGGCACAAGGCAAGAATTATGGGACACCCAGTGAGAATCGAACTCACAACTTTAGAAAAATAATTCACATCAACGATTTAGTTCATTTTTCTTTTTTTGTTTTTTGTCAAATCGACCAACGCAAAAATGTCCACGCAATAATTGAAATAATTGAAATTCTCTAATGAATATCAACTGGAAGAGACCAATCCTGCTTACAAGGTCAAAAGCTTTTATGAGGTCAATAAATGCTATGCAGAGTGGTGTTCTCTGTTCTCTACATTTCTCGGTAGCGGCAGGATTGCTGATGTCTGCAGCCACCCTGACGCAACACTATGAAGCTAAGAAGTCCAGAAGAAAGCAGCGGCAACAAAGCACCGGCACATCAACATCTTCATGGACAGCCTTCACATGCGACATCTGTAGTCGAGAATGTTTTTCAAACATTGGACTTCACAATCACAGTAGGCGCTGTATCTTCAGGGGCACAAAACTATATTATAGTCTTCCGAGACTGAAATGCCAATAATAATTAATATCACAGATTTCATTAATCAGTTATTCGACTTTACTAGGCTTTATTAAGCAGGCGCACAAGCCGAAGATTATGTTGGTTGCTTGGTTGGTTGCTTGGTTTTATACTGCATCTCAACCATTGGGTAATTTTATGTTTTATTCATTCTTCTTGTCTGTTCAATTTTTTTAAAAACTAACATGAAGAATAAACTGCACGCAGACACACAATGACGCACATTATTTTCAAAACATGACCCAATACTTAAGCAAGCTTTTTTCATTTTTGTATTTCAGAGCATACACACCCATACACACGCGCAAACGCGGAAACACACACACACACACACCCATACACACGCGCAAACGCGGACACACACACACACAACACAAACACACGTACGCACACATACGTACGCACACACACGTACGCACACACACACACACACACACACACACACACACACACCCTTACTCTCACAAACACACAAATGAAGAAAAGAACACATTAACATCGGAAATAGACATACAATGACGCGCGTTATTATTTTCAAAATCATGGCTCAATACTTCAATTTTTTTTTCATGTTTGTATTTCAAAGCGCACGCGCACACACACACACACACACACACACACACACACACGTACAGACAAATAGACACACACATACACTTACTCTCACAAACACACAAATGAAGAAAAGAACACATTAACATCGGAAATAGACATACAAATACACACGTTATTATTTTCAAAATCATGGCTCAATACTTAAATTTTTTTTTTCATGTTTGTATTTCAAACACACCACACACACACACACACACGCAAACACATACACGAAAACTGGCACGCGCCGTGCGAAGACAAAATATCGCACACAGGCACAACATAGATACACTGAGATCAAAAACAAAGACAGGAGCTATAACAAAAGAGACAACATGAAAAAACGACAGTCTCCTTTAACTTCAAGATATTTCTCGAGGCTTTATGTTTTTGCGGTTGAATTAAAAACCTATTAATGATAGATAATTAAAAATGAAATGAACGTTTTCATTGTTCTGGATATGATTACATCTCACACAGAAGTTTTACTTGGAAATATGAACAGAATTATACATATATATGTATGTATGTGTTTGTGTATATATGTTTGTGTGTATATATGTGTGTGTGTGTGTGTGTGTCTGTGTGTGTGTGTGTGTGTGGAGCATTTATGGCCACTCGACATCAAATGTAGATAAGTTGTTTGAATACGTGAATCAATATGCCAATTTATAGCCACTTAGAAAAAAAGGTCTAAGTAGTCCTAAGGATTTTGGAAAAACAATTTTCTTCTTCTTTAAAACAATTGATAGGGGATTAAAATCTTAATAATTAAACTTTGTGAATATTTTATGCTTCAAATTAGAAGTTGATTTATAGTTTGGATTATTTATGTGTTTTCTTAAATAATCCGATCTCGAAAGCGATAAAACGTTTTAAGTCTTCAAGAAGAAATTTGTCACATATATAGATTTCATTTTTTGATTATCCATTATTGTTGAATTGAGAGTTGGAAAAATTAATGTATTCTATTTAAAATACTAAATGCAAAAATAAATTCTATAATGTTATCATTTAAATATAATTTTCTAATCATCTTCACGAATATAAATCAAATCCTCCTAATTTTGCACAAAATCACGATCTGATGATAGTGAATGTGTATATAAAAATAAAAGTAAAGTTGATGGGGCGGCCTAAAGTCGGTATCAGCAAGTCAGCGAGGGACTCTATCCCCTTTTCACTAGTGCTAGACCAAGGAGATTGTTTTAGCGTCTGAGGTGGAGCGCCACACCTACCACCAGCTCCTTACTTTACCACACAGATCCCTGTGCTACTCATACGCTGAGTTGGCGAGGACCGGTATCGAACTAGGAACCTTGTGGTTTCTAGCCGCTCTATCGACTGAGCTAATCTTCATAAATTGACTGCCATTTACACAGTAGCAGTGCAACCAACAAAGCCTTCATCAGATGATGACCCTGGGTTCAGGTATGGTTTCGGGGCCGAAGCATCATTACCACTAACCCAGAGCGCCCCAGCGGTATCTTACGATATCACCAGACTTTGTTGGTTTGATGTCACATTGTAGGATTGCCATATACACGCTGATGTGGTTAGAGCGTTGATGTATTTCCTCTTGTCTGGTGGAGAAAGTCAAAGTTTAGTAAAAAATGCCAAGGGTGAGTTGGTAATAATTTACTTTGTCATTAATTGTTTTATTTTCGTAGTTTCTTCCGGAATACATACATACAACTGCTAGAGATGGGCAGTATAACCGGGGGGGAAAAAACCGTGGTTTCATCTTAATATCGTAAAACCGCACCGAAATATTTTACCAAACCAAACTATTCAGTTAATGCTATTACAACGGAAACAAGAAAACACGGTTGAAAAAGACTCTCAGATTTTAATAAAATTAAATTTTATCAACATTCATGATACAGTAAGAGAAAAGATTGAACACAAATATGATAAAAACATTTAATTGACTATTTTTTAGAAAATAAATCGGAATCTATTTGCTTACAAAATAAATGGAACAAAAGGAAATACGACAGATATGACAGTTAGGAAATGCATTTCATACATTAGCATAGAATTTTTCAAATTAGAAAAAAAAGGTGTTTGTATGTGTGGGATGGAATATGACATGATGTCTGAAATCTATTTGTTTCATTTATTTAAGATAATATTAAGGTATGTCATATAACAGGGGGCATTTTTATTTTTGGCTTATTTTTGTGTTTTCTAAATAATCGGATCTCAAAGGCGATACGACGATGAAAGTCTTCAAGAAGGAAGTTGTCACTTCTCCCGTATAGCAGGGGCTGCTCAAAGTTTAGGTACCAAATATCTATACCGAAAAGGGTGGTTCCCTTAATGAAAAATTGTGATATTGTAAAAAGTACCTAGTACCTATTACTTCAGCATAACATTTACTATCAAGATTAGCAAGAATATGCGCCCTCCGGACGTAATTGTTTAATAGGGATACCCATTTTTTCTTCTGCTTTTCATTTTAAAACCGAATTAAAAGTAATCAAATCGATTATTTAAGGTGAAATTTTTGTCTGAGTCGAAAAGTAGTAACATAATGAGCATCAGTAAAAAAAAAAGCTAAATAATATTACACATGTAACTAATTTTTAATACATTTAAAACTAATTTTTCGTATACGCTGTATAAAGATGGTGTAAAATGCGTGTTTACAAAATAAATTTAACACTCTCGATGGAAAAAGAATTGCCAAAAATCAATGAATCATTCGATTTTAATGAAATTTTCAGTGTTGATTTATCAATGAATAAATTTTATAATGCATCAGTTATTCTATTTCAAAACTTTCTAATTTGATTAGGTATTTCTGCTATGATAAATTAATCTATAAAATTCATTTAAAATATGAGCAGTATGATGTTAAGTTTAAAATGTCATATTATTAGATTCTAAAAACATTTTTTTAATAACTACTTTACTTTATTATCAATTGCTAATAATTTTTTTGTCGAAAACTGAATTAGAAATTTAGCGCCCCTCCCTTTTAAACAGGATAAATATTGATGTATATTTTTTCTTTTATAAGATAATATCCAATTAAATAATTATCGAAATGTGTAAAAGAAAATCTCCAAAAATTTTTTTAGTTTTTATTTTCATTTTATTTTCCAATTTTCGGTAGTTATTTACTACCAGAGCAGATCCTTTTTTTTTTTCTTATATTCGCACTTTCGTTCTTTTTATTTATGCAAAAAAATGCATCAATCATATATAACCCCACCGATATTTTATGCCCCCAAAATAAATGGGGGGTCAAAGTTAAGTGCGCTGAAAAATCAGAATGTCTTGAAATAAAACAACCAATGCATTGTAAAATTCATTCATTGCTTAATCAACACTGAAAATTTCATTAAAATAGGATAATTACCTGATTTGTGGTAATTCTTTTCAAACTGGGGGTGGGAGTCAAATTTGGTTTGTAAAAACACGGATTTTTCGACAAATTGGGTATAACTAGTGTTTAAGTTTTAATGTAATGACATATATTAAATAAGACAAACCAAATTAAATAAAAACGCATATAAAAAGATTACACTTATTTTGATTGGTTGCTTTATTAAATTATTCATAGGATTGATTTTAATACGTTGGAGAATGAAACAATAATATTAGAAATCAATAACACCAAGAAATTATTATTAAACCCGGTTTTGTTAAAACCAGAATGCAATTTATTATATTTGAATTAGTTTCTATATAAAATAATTAATAGGATTGATTTTAATACGTTGACACATAGAACAATAATATTAGCGATCAATACACCTAGTAATTATTTATTAACCCGGTTTTGTTAAAACCTGTATGCAAGTTAATCACTACAGATATTATGTAAACCTTTATTTCATGGTAATACATAAAACAAATTCCGGGATTTTAAACACACTAATAACATGGGCTGGTTTTGTGGCATATCTAACTTATTTTCATGGAGATATCTATCTATACATATATAAAGGGCAGTTTGTGTGTATGTATGTGCGTGTGTATGTCCGGAAGAAACTATGAAAATAAAACAATTAATAACAAAGTAAATATATACACATTCACTATCACCAGATCTTGCTTTTTGAACAAAAACAATGATTTGATTTATATTCGTGAAGATAATTAGAAAATTATATTTAAATGATAACATTATAGAATTTATTTTTGCATTTAGTATTCTAAATAGAATACATTAATTTTTCCAACTCTCAATTCAACAATAATGGATCTGTGAGACTACCTTTTATACCCCTCTACCCATGCGACGCCGGGTAGCCGCTTCAAGTCGTTAATAAATAAGATGTAGATATAATATCATTCATTTATATCTCTAAATCATAATTTAAAATGATTTATAGTAAACTATTTCAATCTATTTTAATGCATGTCACGATGTCATTGTTTCTATTAACGTTAACTTTTAACTTAACTAATCAAATAATTTTATAATTTAATAAAGATATTCAGCTCATTGTGGCATATGGACATCTGATAGATTGCAATGGAGTTGTCTCAATAATAATTGATTGGAATAATTTTATTTATTTTGTTATCGTCAAAAATAACTACTATGGTTAAATTACAAAAATACGAACAGTACCATGTACTCACATGGTTACCTTATTTCATGAATGAAGCAGCCTCGTTTAGACGTACCAGAAACTTTTTACAATATCATAATCTTTTAAGGAGACCCCGCCCCTTTTCGACATATATGTCCAGTACCTAAACGTATAGTATATAGAAGGATATATATATATATATATATATATATATATATATATATATATATATATGAATTAATATTTACAAAAAAACAAACGCATGATTTTTTTCTAAATATTAATTTCATACTGTCGGATTCACTTCCATTCACTTTTTTCATATATATATAATATATATATATATATATATATATATATATATGTGTGTGTGGGGGGGGGTATTGAATTATCAGGATCATACAAGTGTTTTATAGAAGGGGGAAGTAGGTGTGTGTGTGTGTGTGTGTGTATGAGGAGTAACGGATTGGGTAAAACCGACAAAATATGAGTGAAAATGGAAGAAAATCCGGTTAAAACACAAAACAACTTAGTTTCGCTTTGGTATGTAACGAAGCTTTGTCAAATTTGAAGCTTCGTTACATACCGAGGCGGAATATCATTTGAACTAAGTTGTTTTGTGTTCTATCCGCATTTTCCTCTATTTTCAATCACATCTCATACACACACACACACACACACACACACATATATATATAATATATATATATATATATATATATATATGTGTGTGTTTGTGTGTGTGTGTGTATTTGGGCAGCATTCTTTCATTTATACATGTAGAATTAAACAAGAGACACATTTCCTGTTTAACAATTTTATTTTTGATCTTTTCGAGTTTTCTGACCAACTTTTTAATATTTGGGTGGAATGCGTGGATAAGTCTACCAAAGTTCAGGTCCCGAGTACTTTCGGCACTTCGAAGTGCCATCATCAGGGGTGATGTGTTCCCCGTTTTTTAAAAAAATATATTAATGTGGAGTTTGGAAGGGGTAGAATTGATAAGAAAGGTATTATAGGCATTTTAAAATGTGTGTACTGCATTGGAAATTAATTTTGTTTAAGGATGGTTTGTATTGTTTTATGTATAAAGCTTCTAGTATTTGAAGTTTTTGTTTATTTTTTACTTTGTGCAGAATGTGCGTATTTTCCGTTAGAATATTCTAACGGAAAATACGCACATTCTGCACAAAGATGTGTCTTTTGTTTGATTCTACACACACACACAAACACACGCGCGCGCACACACACACACACACACACACACACACATATATATATATTATATATGTGTGTGTGTGTGTGTGTGTGTGTGTGTGTGTGTAAAAAATATAACAGAAGACTTAGATTCTTTGTTTATAGCCTATTTCAGGAAGCTGAAATAGGCTATAAAGAAAAGAATCTAAGTCTTCTTCTATATTTTTACTTATAAATTTGCTCTGTGACTCCAACAATAAGAACAACATTGAGCTCTGCAAACTGCGACACGTTTTAAAAAGCTCCTATGTCGTAAAGAGGATTTCTTCTCCAGATTTTTGGATTATATATATAATATATATATATATATATATATATATATATATATATATATGTATAATATATATATATTTAAATTTACTATATACATATATATACAGACATATATTTTATTATATATATATATATATATATGTGTGTGTGTGTGTGTGTGTTAAAGTGTGTGTAAAATAATGTGTGGGTGTATGATGATTGACAGAAGTTCAGCAGATGCCGGCGGTGAGGTGGTACAGATTTCACGACGGGCCTTACTCGAGGCAATAAACACTGACAGTTTCCTGTCAAAACATTGAAATTCTAGCAAACAAGTAGACGTTCCTCGCTTGACAGAAAAGACAGCAATACGAGAGATCCGAATAATAAAGGACGCACCCAAAAACCTTCAGCACTTTTGGGGGAAGGGGGACTCTCCTTCCCTTCTTATAATCGTCATGTCCCCGGCCACTCTAAGACAATTTAAGACAACAAATTTATCTTACTAATTTTGAGTGTCATTTTTAGGGACCATCAATCCTTTTATTTATTAGGCTTCATTTTTATGCCTTACTTGCATGATGTGCTTGTATAGCAATGGTTATCGTCGTAGGTAATGGAACCGGAGGCACGAGTTCAAATCACGAACGAGACTGTTTACATTTCATATAGCGCTAATAACCTTGAGATACCGATGATATTGTTGTATTATTTGGATTTTTTTGACTCTTGTCATCATCCTTATTGTTATATATATATTTACCAACCCATCCGCACGAGCAGGATGCGACATAAGGTCAATTTCTTAAACGGAGTTTAACAGGTTTGAATTCAGAGTTTTCCTTCTCCTAGACCGGTTGCCTAACTAAGGTTAAAGAGTCCAGTCTACCCTACTATTTATCCATAGCTGGAGGGAGAGTAGGATTTATACCTTTCCCAAGGGTATTAGCGCTAAGTGAAATAATTGCCACGTCCAAGATTTGAACTCGGGTCGACGAGTCCATTTCCCATGACTTTAACCATTACACAACGCGCTTCCTTATTGTTATATACACAACGTGTCGGTCGATGTGCCCTGCGGCCTTCTTTATGTGTTTCTTGTCGAACTCTGAAGTTTTCAGGTGGTAATCGAGAGCCTTCACGGTACTTCGAACCGAACCCATTATCTAGTCCACCAGGTTAGACTATGCTTATTCTGTTAAATATGATCAGGTACAAGTATTAAGCTATGTTAAGTATTCAATATTATCAACGACAGTGGTCAGGATTTAACCTGCAACCTACAGATGATTGTCATTTAGAACACGGGTTTCGAGCCCTGTGTCCAATAGCTTCTGGATTTGTAAGATATAAAATAAATCACATCATCCCAG
>CM042144.1:66760495-66770495 GCA_023376005.1 Doryteuthis pealeii | reverse complement strand
CAAAATGTATTGTTCTCAGAAAAATGTTTTATTATTTTTATCTTACATACGCCAGGCTTTGATCAATACATATATTGATATACATATACATATATATATATACATAGGTTGTGCGTGTTTAACGGTTGAACGCTACGTTGTTTTTTCAATCCTTGCGTGTGATTTGCGCGTGACCTGCATGTGATCTGCGCGCAAAAATTGAGAAAAAATGATGTAACGTTCCACAATCTTTGCGCGTAAGTCGCACGCAGGTCACGGCTTAGTAATAAATTTATTAACTGAGCTTTCATTACTCTTTTAATAGGTATAGTTCATCAGATGTTCATTTGATATGATAGTATTGATATATAGATTGAAAATTAAAATGGAAATTGCTTCATACTCTAAGTTATTAAATTCAGACATTCTTTGACAAATGTTTAATTATCTTATTATAATGGAGATTGTGTGTTTGTCTGTCTGTAACCGAAATTGTATTACTACTCAAGTCCTAATTCCCTTAGTTATTTACGTGATTTTATTTCTGTTTAAACCTCAATTATTACTAAAATTGTTTTCCATTATTAATACTGTTGAACACATCTACATAGTAACAACATGCAATTGTATTTATATATACAACAAAATAGCGGTTTACAGTGTGAACGGGAAGGCTAATTTGCATATTGATATTACAAATTTGATTTTAATAAATATGTACTTAGTATTATTTATTTCTAATTGTTAGGTTTTTTATCTTAAAATTTTTTTATCAAAATTTTCAGAGATAAATCTTAAAAGAAATCCATTAACAAGAAGAAATAACTATGATTTTATTCTTTACTTCCTATTTTAACTAAATAGTTAAATTGGGTCAATTTTGAAATGAAAGACGGGAGTGATGGAAGAGCAAGTTTCAGTTGTTCTATTTTTCGATTAATACCCCCTCTCTGTTTCAAATCTTTATATTTGCATTCTTATTGAGTTTCATTAGTTTTTCTAATTTAATATAATATTCTATTACATTAAAACTTAAATACTTCCACCTGGAGGGTGGATATATTTGCTAGTAATCATAACAAAATCAATCAATCAATTAACTTTTTTTTACTTCATAAAAAAATAAACATTATTAACAAGTCAACGAATAACTAAATGATTCACTTTTTTGGAGAAAATTCTCAGAAATTCTCCGTATTTCAACCGATTTCATTTAAAACAATAAGGATTTACTCTGACGAAGGCCGCTATTTCTTTGTATACTAAACATTTCTGTAGTTTTTTCTATTATTGTTATTTTATTTGATTTGTATTTAAAATAATAATAGATAGAATACATGTATACATAGATAAACACCTGGCCGAAACACGTGTCAGTATAATAAAATAAAATAAAATAAAATAAATCCTATTTTATCCATTCAACATTTTCTTTCCTTTATTTTTCATTTCAACATACCGTCGGATTCGATTCCATTTTCAACTTAAATATATATATATATATATATATATAATATATATATATATATATATATATGTGTGTGTGTGTGTGTGTGTGTGTGTGTGTGTGTGGAAGTAAATATGGAAATAAATCCGACAGTATTAAGAAATTTAAAAAACGAAGTGTTCCAAAAATAAGATAAATTTATTTATCGACGCGTAAACGTTTCGGTTTATTTAAACCTTCATCAGTATAGATTATGGGGTGAAAAAACATCCATCAATTTCTTCACCCCATAATCTATCCTGATGAAGGTTTAAATATTTTTCTATAAATAAACATTTTTCGCGCCAAAACTGTCAGTGTTTTCTTAGCTCTCCGATTCAATCGACATTTTGATGCAGACGTTCTTTCACCGTCTTCGTCACTGGAATTAAACTCAGAATAAATGTTCTTACAAGGCAAATATGTCCAACAGTTTACATTATTCTTCTTCGTATGATATCTTATTATAATTGAGATTATGTAACAGTCTCTTTGCAACCGAAACTACGTCACCACACGTCACAATTTTCTTTGTTGTTAAGGTCATATTCTCAGGGATAATGAAATAGTCATTATTTAATCTTAATTAGCATCTTATTTATTAACGATGTCTCTGTTAAAATCTATTAAAGCTGAGTTAGATTTGCCTCTAAACCGCCGATATAAATGCATTTAAAATCCTTAAAAATGTGTTATATATATCTCTAAGAAATAAAGATTTACATAGTATATGGTGGGAGTAATTTGCATAATGATTTTAACAAAACTGGGTTTAATAAATAATTATTTGCTATTACTGATTTTTAATACTATCAAACATATTAAAACAATCCTATTTATTACTGTATATAGAAACCAATTAAAATAAAATTAAAATAAGTATAATATTTTAATGTTCGTTCTTATTTAGTTTCGTTAGCCTTTCTAATTAAATATAATATTTTATTACTTTAGAACTAACATATATGCACCCAGGAGGCGCATAATTTTGCTAGTATAAGTAATCTAATTTTGTTACTGTAAATAATCTAGCTTCCTAAATGGCAAGCCTCAGAAATTAGTAGACCAGTTAAGTGTGAGTATGAACTTTGTTTTTGTCTAAGTACAACGCGAATTCTATTACTAAAATAAGTTATTGATCAACAACTGGCCATACTCTTCTTCAGGTGTACCTCCATTGTTACAATGTATCGAATCAGAACCGATGGAGATTATGTTTGAATATTTGAAATGAAGCTTGATATGTATTATTTTGATTTTTCGGACTGTTGTCCTCATTTTTATCGTGATATATAAAAAAACAATACGGAGGATACAATGGCCGAAACGCTGTGTATTATATATCACGATAAAAATTCGGACAACGGTAAAAAAAAAAAAAAAAAAATACATATCAAGCCGCATATCAAGCCGCATCTTCGACTTTGTTTTTGTTCATTCGATGACCAACTCAGTTTACTCCATTAATACAATACCAACTATTTAGGAGAGAGGAATATAGCATTACCTAATGTCTGCAGTTATTTGCCATAATTCATGATAGTTCTATTGTATCATCCTCAACTTCTCTTCAGACGTCTCTTTCTTGATCTTTTGGTATTTCATAGCCATAAAAGTTGTTGGCAAAGTAGACTATTGACATTATCAGCCGGACAGTGAGAGAGACTCTCCCCTTTTCGCAAGCGCTATACCATGGAGATTGTTTTTGCTGAGATTGGAGCATCTCAGCAAAAACAACGCCAGCTCCTCACTTTACCGCCCAGATCAGATTAGCCAATCTGTGCTTCTCATTCACTGAGTTGGCGGAAATCGGTATCAATCCAGGCGGGTGCTCTACTGACAGAGCTAAACCGACCCCTATAATGATCATTCATCTATCAAAATGATCCGTGTTGTGTTGGAATAATTTTTATATATGTATATTTACCAAACCCCTCCGCACGAGCAGGATGTGATACAAGGTCAATTTCTTAGGCGGAGTGTAACAGGTTTAAATTCAGAGTTTTCCTTCTCCTAGACTGGTTACCTAGCCAAGGTTAAAGAACCCAGTCCGCCCTACTATTTACCCATAGCTGGAGGGAGAGTAAGATTCATACATTTCCCAAGGGTATTAGCGCAAAGTGAAATGCAATGACCACATCCAGGATTTGAACTCGGGGCGACGAGTCCATTTCCCATGACTTTAACCATTACACCACGCGCTTCCTACACTACATAATTTTGTTATATAAGGTGTGCGGAAGATCACAACTTGTACTTATAGACTTTTCTAGACGGTGTGGTCTGAATCGGCCAATCAAAATACTCAAATACAGGGTTTTCGGGAAAAATCTGACAGTTTCCTAAGGAAAAAGAAAAATAGCTTGGGAACTACAAAATTTAATGTATTGTAAAGAAATTCAACAGGCACGAGAATTACACAACTATCAACAAGTTTCACTCAAAATAACCGCCATTATCGTCGATCAAAGCCTCAATCCTGCTACGGGACCTGGAGCAAGCTGATGTTACAGTTTCCTTGGGAAGGCTCTGAAAAACTACCTTAATTCTGTCGATTAACTGGGCTGTTGTAGTACTGGCACGGCGATTGGTGTCTTTCTCAACAGCGCCATATACATAATAATCCATGGGGTTAAGATCTGGGAGTTCGGAGGCCAAACATTGGGAATGGTGTAGTCGTAAATATCCGCCGACAACTATTTTTGTCTTTTGTCAGAAGTGTGGCAGGGGACCGAATCCTACTGCCATACATATGGCCTACCATTGGCTACCCTTGTTATCCAGGGCTTGACTACAGTGTTTAGAAACTCCAGGTAGTCATCTGAGGGTTCTCTGACACCTTTTCTTTAGATTTTCGAGGAATTCTGCTGTACGAACGCAATCAGACCGTCTGTTATGTTGCTTTCTTCTAGCCACAGCCTCGTAGTCTCCATTGCAATTCTCCAGTTCATGATTGTTTTTATAGTGTTCAGGGAGCGTTGAACAGCAACCCTAATCTCCTTATTTTGATGGCCGGCGCAGATAATCATAATACAAGTAATTCTCTTTCATTATTCAGATAGGTTCCAGTCATCCATTCTATTTGTCATCACGTATATGAATGAAGAAGGGTCCAGGCTTTTAAATGATGCGTAGTGTGTGTCAATACCTCCAACCTACGGAGAAAAATAACCAAATATAAATACGTCAAATTTATCCCGAACACCCTGTAGTTTGTTAACTATTTAAACACATTCGTGGATTGTCGCTTATTTGCTCGTGGGATGCACAAACCAACAGACAAACGGCCAAAGATTCTTTAATACAGACGATCGGACAAGGATTATGGGATTCTTTAACACGGATCAAACTTAATGCCACAAGAAATCTCCACTATAAAACTGATCTCGCCTAAAAATGACCAGTATAATCACACTATATGACAAGAATCAATTCTTTAAGGATGTACACATGGATTCTGCAAGATATTTTGAACAAATACTGAAAAACAGCAGCTCTACAACCATTTATTTCCTATCTCACAAACCATCCGAGTAAGACGAGCAAAGCATTACTGAAGAAACACGGATATTATCATTAGCGTTATCCTGTGGACTGCTGTTCATGTACACTAGGGTAGGGTGATTTTGGAGTTGTAATGTCTCCCATGTATCGAAAGTTTTCAATTTAGATAAAGAATTACCACACAAAATATTTTTCTTCAAAATCTTGCCTTCGTTTGAGGAAATAGATTTCAATCTTTTGAAATGTTATCCCTGTTCCAGTTTAATTATTAAGTAAAAAGCAGCATATCAGAGGTTTAGGTGGTGATGGGGCATATTTTCAATTTGAAATCTAGTTATAATATATAATATATTATTTAATTATTATTTTAATATTATTATTTAATGTAATATTTTATTTGTTTCGTTTGAAATGACATTCTTTTCTGTTCTAAATATTGAAGTTGCTAAATTTTCTTACGAATTTCTAGGCTAAATGTTGCGAAAACGAGATTTTTTTAATGCATTTTAGCAGATGAATTTCGATTCTGTTTCCTCAAACAATACTGCGAATAAGAGATTTAGTTTTTGGTACCAGTATTCATTATATCAACTTACGATGTTTGAGAAAATTTGATATATTTAAAAAAAGTTAAAAATCAACCTACCCTAATGTACAAACCAGTGTTAACCGATCAGCAAAAACTTACATTTACCAGCTCTGTGAAGGTACTGTATGCCTTCAAGAGGACTTACGAAGAGCGATGTACGAGAGAGAGAGAGAGAGAGAGAGAGAAGAGAGAGAGAGAGAGAGAGAGAGAGAGAGAGAGTTGTGCTTCTAGCATGCCTTGATAGATTATTCAAAAGTTAAAGAATATGAATAATGCGCGTGAATCGACTACACGAACTTTATTGGTTGTGCATTTTGGGAGCAAATTAATGTTAGGATGTGTCAAGTTAGAAGGCGGCTTATTTGGAAGGCTTTTATAAGACATTGACTTATAAGCAAGACCTGTGGATATACCACAGTTTGATAATCTAATTATTACAATGTTTGATATGTTTAATTAAGAGCTATTGTAAAATAGTTCAGTATATAAAATGTATATTAATCTTGAATTAACTCTCTCTCACCCTTTTTTAAATTTTTTCCTTCTCAATATATAACAAGTAATAAATTAATTACATACGGAACAATATTTAACTTTCAAAGAAAGAAAAACTTGATAAAATGTCATTTGACTATAATAATATTATAGTCAAATGACAGTTTAATAAGTTTTTCTTTCTTTGAAAGTTAAATATTGTTCTGTATGCAATTAATGAAATTAGTGAAATGACGGTTTGTTAAGTTTTATCTTTCTTTGAAAGAATATATATATATATATATATATATATATATATATATATATATATTATATATATATATATATATATATATATAATTCATTACCTGAATGATAAAATGTATTTTGTGTCATTTTATCCTGTTGCTAACCGCAAATAAATGTTCTTATTTCAGTTTTTCCATAAAAAAACGAATTCCAGTCAAGTGCTGAATTTTAACCATTAGTTAAATTCATAGAAGGTTGGTTTAAATTACTGCTGCTATAACCATATACATTACGACGCAGGTATATCAATAAGTCTGTAACTTAATCATGAAAAAAGTATTTATTTTACAGTTTATCTTGGTACTAACCGCAAGAGATATTTTGAATTGAATTTGTCATAAAACAAATTCCAGCCTAATGCCAAATTTCAGGCACTAGTTAAAATTACTACTAGGACCCTCAACACACACACACACACACACACACACACACACACACACACATATATATATATATATATATATATATATATATATATATATATATATAATGCTTTATAAATCAATAATGATAATAAATGATAAATCGCTTTATAAATCAATAATTTATCATATTATTATGCTTTTATTAATTTATCAATTTCTTATTTTTGAAGAAAAAACAGGCATTACTTGGTAATAAAATTTACTTGTAAGTACTTTTTCTGCACATAGTGTATTTGATATTTTTGTCATTGATTTCAAAGAAAAATTTTTTTAGAAGTGTTTTAGAATTTTAATAACGTTTATTTTAGAACGTAATTTCTTTCACGCAAAGCGCCTTTTTTCGTAAATTTTTGGGAGAATTTAATTTTCAAATGTATTAAAAATTTATTACATGTATAATATCTTGCTTTTGTTTTTACTATGTTACTATTTTTCTGAATATTTTTTTAAAGTCTTATAAAGTCACAGTACCATGGTTTTATAAATTCCACAGGAACCGGTTTAGTCCACTTTGTAGAGGATTTGCCTAGAAACTTCAATGTTCCGGGCTTGATACCAGCTCCGGCCAAATCAGCGCATGTGTTTGGATCTATGTTGTAAAGTGGGGAGCTGATTGTAGGTGTGTCGCTCCACCTCAGCCGCAAACACTATCTTCTTGGTTAAGCGCTTGTAAAAAAAGGAGATTGTCGGCTGATACTGACAATAGGCCACACTGCCGACATGATTTTTTTAACTACAATAAAAACAGTTATCATTGGGAATTATCTATTACAAAAACATTATACATTGAAACTCTGTAACCAAGTGGGTAAGAGGAAGAGTAGATGTGAAATATAGGTAGGTTATTAAACATATCTAGGGATGGAGGGCCATTGTGTGTATTTTCGGCTTGTCATTACAATTTGAGGTGATATATATATATATATATATATATATATATATATATATATATATAATTCTCGGTGAACATTATCGGAGTATGCTAAATCTATAATTTTGCCAGTAGTCGTGTTAGTTTTGGGAAGATTTGAAAATCTAAATCTTTCTTTGGATTCCAATATAATGATACCTTAACTTATTGGGATGCTTGTTAGTCTAAACTAGAGGGTCTCAAACTTTGTTTCCCCTGAGATGCATTTTCGGAATGAAAATTTTCCCTCGGATCATTCAATTTTATATGATAAAAAGTGCTTTAAAAAAAGCTACAAAAACCCCACAAAAACCCACAAACACACACACACACACACACACACACACACACACACATATATATATATATATATATATATATATATATATATAAGTAAAAAAAGTAAAGTTGGCAGAGTGGCCAGTCGTCGGTATCAGCCGGCAGCGAAGGAGTCTATCCCCTTTTCGCTAGCCCTAGACCAGGGAAATCTTATTGTTGAGATGGAGTGCCACACCTACCGCCACTTTATCATATAGATCAGATTACCCAATCTGTGCTACACCTACGCTGAGTTAGCCAGGACCGGTATCGAACCTGGAACCTTGCGATTCTCTAGGGTGCTCTAACGACTGAGCTATATATATATATATATATATATATATATATATATATATTAGTTGAGAGAAAAAACAAAACAAAAACATTTTTATCTTTTCTTAAATTATTTGAATAAATCAACTTATTTTTTTCAAGGATTTATATATATATATGTGTGTGTGTGTGTATGTGTGTCTGTGTGTGTTTGTGTTTGTGTGAGTGTGTATGTGTGTATACCATCTTCCCACCATTACAAAGCACATTCATAAGTCTATAGAATATAGACGAGCTACTAATTCCAACAATACCGACATATTTAATAAATCAAACACGATTTATGAAAGCGCCCTAAAAAAAAACAGTGAATTATACTCTAAGCCAGAATACAAAGATTATAATAACAATGATAATAATAAAAAGTCAAGAAAGAGACACATCATTTGGTTTTACAACAGAACCGTTAAAATGAATGTGGTGAAGATATTTTTCCAATTAAGGAAAAAACACTTTGATAAATCATCTACATTGTGCAAACTGTTCAATAAGTATATTTTTAGAATTAGTTATGTTATATGAACAACATAAAAAAATAATCGACAAGCACAATATTTAAATTTTAAATGAAAATGACAACAAGCCGAACGATAGATGCAAATGTTTCGATAAAACAAAACGCCCTTAGATGGCAATTGTTTAACTAATAACATCGTCTATAAGGCGAGGGCAATTAACAACAATGAAAAAAACATACATTGGTGTCACAGAAAAATATTGGAAAAATAGGTGGTACAATCGCAATCTAAACTTCGACAACAGAAGATGAGCAAACAGTACCACCTTATCCAAACACGCATGGCAAATTAAAGACACAACGAGCAAAACACCTATGATAAAATGGGAAATTATCAAAAAGGCCCAGGCTTTCAAGGGTGGCCAGCGCAATTGTGGACTTTGCATCGAAGAAAAATTGTGTATCCTCCAAAATACGAATGTAAATTTATTTAACAAGAGAACCGAACTCGTTTCCAAATGTCGACATTTAAACACATTTTTATTATGTCATTTAACACCCAACCCTAATTAATCCCTTATTTTTCGCCCGCGAATCATTTATTAAAAAAAATCACCCAGACACCGCGTGCATTAAGACCGAAGTATGTTTATTTTTTATATGTATATAAGTTTCGCGTTATAACATTCCATTGCGTGAGTACTCAGGACCCGACACTAAATTTTTTCATGACCATCCCGAACAAAAGTTATCAACAGTCCCGAAAGGGGTTTGGACCGTCCCGAAATCAAAATATTTTTCTTTAATTCATTAGCATCTATACTTGTCAGACATCAGTAGCATAATAACATGTAATAAAACATTAAGAAAAGCTGAAGCAGTGATAATTCTGGATATTTCGACAAAAAAAAAATTCCTAGTGTGTTTTGAGCTAAAAAAAAAAAAATTACTTTAAGTTACCCTGAGTAGGGTTAGTAGTACATAATTCGGTCCTTTTAAAATATCTCCCTCCACCATTATTCATTACATGGCTTTGAGATTAGACCTGCGGTGCCGTAGCCTCATTTTGAGGTCAGTATCTGGACGGCCATTATTGGAATATAGTACTAACTTTTAGGAAATTTTTTTACCGTCCCCGGCAAACTGTCCGGGTGACGTATGATCGTCCCGGGTGACGTATTGATCGTCCCGGTGTAATTTTTATCGTCCCCGGGAA
>CM042144.1:66745495-66757995 GCA_023376005.1 Doryteuthis pealeii | reverse complement strand
AAATAAATAAGGGAATTATGCCATTATGTGGTAATGTAGTTTCGGTTACAGACAAAAAATTATATAGGTGATCAAAAAAACATACTTTTTTGAAAGTCAGACCTATATTGTTTTTGGAGGGGGGTCACCCTATATATATATATATATATATATATAGCTCTGTGCATATATATATATATATATATATATATATATATATATGTGTGTGTGTGTGTGTGTGTGTGTGTGTACAGAGCTATATATATATATATATATATATATATATATATATATATATATATATATATATATAGGGTGACAGAAAAACAGGCCTGACGTAAAAAGGCTGTTTATCGGATCACCCAGCATATATATACATACATATATATATATATATATATATATATATATATATATATATGCGTGTGTGGGTGGTGTGTGTGTAGGTGTGCATACGTGTGTGTGTGTGTGCATACGTGTGTGTGTGTGGGCATATGTGTGTGTGTGTGTGTGTGTGTGTGTGTGTTTGTGTGTAAGGCATGAGTGTTTTGTCTCACATGTAAGTACTAGCTGAATATTTCATGTATTGTTTACAATAAAAACAAAACCCATATATAAACACATATATCTTCACAGTCATATTTTCATAAACACTTTTGTATGCACATGTAGATCAATATGATATACCTTGAAAGATAATGAATGAGGCTTCCGAAAGTGATGTATACAAAGAGGAAGTTACCGTAGATTTTAGGACGAAAACTAAAAAAAATCTATATATTAATACTCCTGTTCATTATAATCTTGCAACACTCTAGTTAAAAATGACCCCCCCCCCAAATCGTCCAAGATGTATTCAAAAATGTATAGCCTGATTATCTAGCGTCGATTATCCGCCGAATTCTTATTTCTTATGAGTGTCGTCACCTCAGCTAAATAATGGACCATTTCGTGATTTTTTTTATAAAGAAAGACATGGAAGGAAAAAGACATGTGATACTGAAAAAACATAAAGAAAGAAAGAAAGAAAGAAGGTAGGGAAAAGATACAGACGGGATGAGCACTCGGAAGCGATAACGCTAATCTGTTTCAATTGAACATAATGAAAAGATTAAAAGAGGAAAAGAAAGAAAAAAAAAGAGTGAGAAAATTAAATCAAGATAGTTATACTTTTTACATATTGAACTATTTTCGCAATAGCTCTTAAGTAAACATATCAAACATTGTGAGAATTAAATCCTCATGTATATACAAAGGTCCTGCTAGTAAAGAATGAAAAGGCTAAATGATAGAAAAAGTAAAAAAAGAAACAGCTAATTTAATTTAGAGGTACAACAAGATGATGAAAATGAAAAGAATTACCATCATTTTGCTTTATTATAATTGATTTCAATATAAAATTATACATAGGTTTGCTTTTAATACGTTTGAGAATAAAACAATGATATTAGAAATCAATAACACTAAGCAATTATCTATTGAACACGGCTTTTGTTAAAATCGTATGCAAATTATTAACATCATATACAATATGTGTATTTAGGCAGCATTTTTTCTTGTAAGCATATATAGTTAAATAATGCAGCCATTTTCTGTCTGCAAGTTTTGTCCTTTGTTTTTTCGTATTGCCGGATTATTTTTGTTATATCTCATGTATATACACAGGTCCTGCTAGTAAAAAATGAAAAGGCTAAATGATAGAAAAAGTAAAAAAAAGATACTGCTAATTTAGTTTAGTGGTCTTCACCTTAGCATCAAGTAGAGAGGTACAACAAGATTATGAAGATGTAGAGGCAAATTGCAAGGAGGGTGAAAATGTAGCCGAGTGGGCGCGGTAACGTCGCTCCGTACGAGACTCTTGGGCGCTGGGTTGTTATTAATTTCAAGTAAAAATCATTCGGTAATCTTTCTGCTTGCTGAGTTCGCCTTGATAGACGGCACAGGGCTAACTATCCGACATTATCGGTGGAGGATCAAACACACATTTACAACATATACATCACTTCTAACCCCACATCTCTCTGTCTTTTTCTTTCATCTGACTCTCTCTCCCCTAAATAACTCTCTATCTCTTTCTCTCTCCATATATATGTATATATAATTATATGTAGATAAATATATATATATATATATATATATATATATATATATAATATATATATCCATGTATCTATTCATTCACACACACACACAACACATAATATATATATATATATATATATATATATATATATATATATATGACGTTCTCCTTTGGAAACTAGCACATGGGCGAGTCAGTGGGGGCCGCTCAGCAAAGAGCTACATAGACTAGCTCTGCGCAGATACTGGATGCTGCGCAAAGGACCACCAGAGAGCAATGAATAATAGGGTGGCAAGAAATTGTCATCCGTGCTACTGGCTCGATATGATGATAATGATGATAATATATATATATATATATATATATATATATATATGGTCATATATATATATATATATATTATATATATATATATATATATATATATATATTTGTTGTGTGTGAGACAGAGTGTGTGAGAGAAAGATATATATATATATATATATATATATAATATATATATATATATATATAGAGAGAGAGAGAGAGAGAGAGAGAGAGAGGGGGGAGAGTGAGAGGGAGAGAAAGAAAGAAATACTAGGATGAATAGCCAATCATCGAGAGAGCTACCCAGCGTAATGATATTGTCAAATATTTGATCTTCTACGACGAGCTGTGGTTGGGCCAAGAAAGGAAAGAGACATTTTCTAATTAAGGATGAAACAGGTAAAAATCTTATCCACCGTATACGGTTGAATGGCATTCAGCTATCCACCTTTGCCAGCGGACGGCCTCAACCTTTATAGACCGTCGCAACTGATATCCCAGCGTTCTGTCTGAACTGCTGCACTTCGCGGCTAAGTTTACCCTCATGTGGCTGAAAAATGGACAATTCTCCAGGGGTCTATAGCATCACGACAGAGATATTGAAAGGACGTGGTGACAACATCAATGAGTAGCTCAAGATAATAATCAATCATGTGTGGCTGAACGGGAGCCTGTTTGGTGGCTGGAGGCGTGGAAAAATCTCGGTTACTTAGGGAACACTCCCCTGTCAGTTTTCAGCAAGCTGTTCACCCGCATACTGCTACTCGCCTCTCGGGACGGGGGTCCAGTGGCTTCGGCCCTAGACCTTACAAACTAACATCGTTGATCCCAGGGTGCCTTCCCGCCAGGTAACACCTGCCCCCTTGATTTAAAGGGCCAGGGCTGGGTTTATTGCCTGAGGCGCCCTCCTTTGACGGAGAATGTCGACGGTATCAACGCATCTTGCAACCGCCACCCATAAACTTCGATTAGTGGGTTGTCCCACATTAATAGGGTCTTGTGCCTAACCCGTACACTTGGGGTACGTGGTAAATATCCTAGTAAAAGTAATACCCAATATCCGCAGCTAATGATGCCTACAGCAGGTCTATTGTCTTCGACAAATCTACGAGTGTAATCCCAAAGATTAGGTCTCCAAAATATTTAGAAATCACAGAAACGTTTATTGTTCATCGTCAATAATGTTAGCATCATTTTAAAGTTTCAATAGGTATAAATCTTTCTACATATTTATCATGTATTTTTGTAGACACGGCAACAGTTTTTATACGCCCATATACCAGCTTGCGCTATGTCATTAGACATTAGTGAACTTCACCAGTTGGTAGCGTTTTTGACATCCATGCACGACTCACCGTGCACTTCTGTTAATTGGCAATGAATTTCCATTGGTTTAATGACCATTTGCGTTCAAAAATAGCTCCATCAGAAACGACTGTCAAATGAAGACTGAGTGTGACAACGCATTGCGCGCGGTTGCATGCACTGCAAGCATAACAGCATTGCCAATAGCTGCACAAATAGTTTCAATCTACGATCAAAATTTGCTAACACACATAGTATTAAAATAAGATAATAGAAACAAAATATTAGGCACACAAACAAAAGATCATCTTCAGGACAGAGTGTTCTATCATTTTATTTCAAATTTACTAATTTTAAATAGAATACTATGTGTGAATGTTCATCGAAACACGTGTTGACAAATAACAATAATAAATTTCATCCATACCCAAGTATATATATATATATATATATATATTATATATATATATATATAAACTTCCAGTTATCTTTTCAACATTCCTCACTTATATCTATCTATCTTATCTCTCTTCTTTCTCTCTCTCTCTCTCTCTCTCTCTCTCTCTCTCTCTATATATATATTATATATATATATATATTATATATAATATGTGTTTCGGTCAGTTTATGTGTGTGAAAATATTTCGCACACATAGAAGAACCGACCTTCATCAGAGTGAACATTTATTTTGAAAAAATAAATGTTCACTCTGATGAAGGTCGATTCTTCTATGTGTGCGAAATATTTTCACACACATAAACTGACCGAAACACATGTGTAAGTGATATTGATTAATGTGATATCGATTAAATTCATTTTATCCATTTACATTTCTTTTCTTTACTCATTTTTCCTCATATACATATATATATATATATATATATATATATAGCCAAATCCTCCGCACGAGAAGGATGTAACACAAGGTCAATTATTTAAGCCGAGATTAACAGGCTTGAATTCAGAGTTTTCCTTCTCCTAGATTGAATGCCTAACCATGGTTGAAGAGCCCACTCTGCCCTACTATTTACCCATAGCTGGAGGGGGAATACTTGGATGCATGTCTCTCAAAGGCATTAGCCCTATGTTATCAAACAGCCTCGTCTATATATATATATAGTGGTGTAATGGTTAGAGCCGTACGAAATGGATTCGTCGACCAGAGTACACATCCAGGACAAGGCTGTTTGCATTTCGCATACTGCTCATACACTTGGGAAAGTTATGCATCTAACAACTCTCCCTCCAGATACGCGTAAATAGTAGGGAAGACTGGGCTCTTTAACCTTGGCTAAGTAATCAGTTTAGGGGAAGAAACACTGATTTCAGTCAATAAACTATATTTATAAGTAAATAGTGCTCAATATTGTTGATAGAGCATGTATATCTAAGTTAGTGTAGCGTGTAGCGTGGACATGCGGTCAATGGCACCATTGACTTCACGGCCGCGCTACCCTAACTTGCGGTAAGAAAAAAAACGGCAAATAGTTTGATTGTAAAAATATACTACCAAACATCACCTGGGAAAAAAATTGAAAAAAAGAAAAGATCAAGATAGTCATACTAACCGAAAATAATCGGTTGATACTATAATATTTGGCCAAAAGCAAAAACAATTCTATATATATATTTTGTATATATATATGAAAAAAAAAAAAAAAATATATATTATATATATATATATATATATATATATATATATATATTTTTTAAATAATAAATAGAGCAAATAATAAAGTTAACCCTAATGAGTCAGATATACCTACTAACAGTTTCGCCTAGTGCTCTTCAGGGCAAAGATGTGAGTCATATCTTTGCCCTGAAGAGCACTAAGCGAAACTGTTAGTAGGTATATCTGACTCATTAGGTTTAACTTTTATATATATATCTAGCTAGAAAATATCCTGAGCGTGACGTTAAACTGCATCTAATGGTGAAGTTCTAATTCTGGAGATCCGGGGAGTGTGGAGTACCCCTTCATCCCAATTACTTCTGAGTTCACACTGACCTAAAGTTTTGTTCTTGTTAGGGTCCCATCTATGGTTTAAATAGAAAAAATATGTTTTTAAAAATTGAGTTTTAAAAAAAAATTAATACACATCAAGCAGGAATAGACCAAACATCTTCGGCATAAAATATCCAACAAGGGTTGATATGCCGTAAAATCCAACAAATTAAACCAATCTAGCTAGAAATCTGAAAATTATTTTGATGAAAGGTTGTTTTGGTCAGTCAAGGACACTGGTCAACTATTCTACAACTTTTGTAACTGTTGTCGCTTAAATGCATCTAATACAAATAATGTGCATAATGATTTGTTAATTGGCTATTTTGTTATGTCGGAAATTGATGGAACTTCCTAATATGGCAAAATTAATGGATATCAAATATCGAAAATTGAGAAATGATGCGTGTCTTCTTTTTATATTCACAAGTGATCTCTTCTAAGCTGATGGCAGCGTTCAGCGTGTGTCCGTGTGTGCGTACGGTCGGATGTGTTTGTATCTGTAGAGATTGTTCTTTAGGAATATCTGTCTGTTTTTTATGTACGGGCCTATGTGTGTAACTGTAGGGACAGGCTTGAAAGAAAGAAGGAAAGAAACAAAGAAACAAACGAACAAAGAAACTAACAAACAAAATATATGAGCAGTTTGAAGAGGAAATATAGGAGACAAGAAGAAAGATGAGGCATGAAAAAATAAATAATTGAAAGAAAGAAAGAAAGAAAGAAAGATAGAAAGAAAGAAAAGACGCATTTAAAAAAGAAAGAAAGAAAAAGAAAAGAAACGCATTTAAAAAAGAAAGAGAAAGAAAGAAAGAAAAAGCGCATTTAAAAAAGAAAGAAAGAAAGAAGAAGGATGCATCTCAAATGATAGGAAAGAAAGAAAGAAAGAAAGAAAGAAGAAAAGTTGAATGTGAAAAAAAAATTAATTTAAAGATGAATTTCAAAGAAATAAATAAAGGAAATATATAAGCACCCGAAAAAAGAAAAAGAAAAGAAAAGAAAAGAAAGAAAGAAAGAATGAATGAAAGAAAAAAGATTCATCTTAAGGTATAAGAAAGAAAGAAAGGTGCATCTCAAGGAATAAGAAAGAAAGAAAAAAAAAGAAAGAAAAAGAAAGAAGAAAAGAAAGAAGAAAAGAAAGAAAGAAGGAAAGATGCATCTCAAGGAATAAAATAGAAAGAAAGAAATATACATTTGAAGGAATAAGAAAGAAAAAAAAAGGAAAGAAAGAATTATATATTTGAAGAAAGAAAGAAAGAAAGAAAGAAAGAAGAAAGAATGAAATAAACAAAAATTCATCTGATGGGATAGGAAAGAAAAAAAGAAAGAAAGTAACATTCATCTGAAGGGATGAGAAAGAAAGAAAAAAAGAAAGAAAGAAAGATTAGCCTAACAGAATAAAAAAGAAAGAAAGAAAGAAAAGAGATAAATACCGGACGGAAGAAAATACAAATTAGGAAATGAAAATATTCAAATTTGGAGAAAAAAAAAAAAAAAAAAAAAAAAACACAAGAAAAACCAAACAATTCTCTGACTTCCGAGAAAGCAAATGTTTCCAATATGTCTGCTGATGGTCGATTCATTGCCAATATGGCGACGGCGTTTCTTTTGTTTTGCCTAATTACTCGACTAATTACTCTTGACGGCCATACTCTGGAAATGCTAATCTGTTCAGTCTGTTTCTATAGATACTCGACGTCTGCAGACGGATGACATCACTAATGACAGATAATGACCGATATCTTCAAACGTTTCGTCACCAACAGACTCCTGCTTAAAAGCGCTGTAAGAGTAACCCGAAGATGAATATTTTGAGACCTTATTTATTCTGATGCGGATATTACCGTTTAGCAAAACTTTTGCCCAATGATACTTGCATTGGAAAAATAAGGTCTAAAAAAGTTCAGCTTCGTGTTACTCTTACCACGATTTTAACCTGGTCTAACAGAGAAAAAAACAGCAATGAAAATAGATTTTTTTTAATTAGCAGGACCTCTGGATATTGTTATTTACTAAGCTTAGCTTAGATGTAGTACAGGGTCAGAAGTATAGAGCACATAATAAGAATCAAACTCACTAACAATGGTCTGCAAATCTATCTTGCTAACCATTTGTTGTAGAGTAGCTAGCACCCCTTCAGCACTCTACCAGATGATTAAATAACCTACGATTAAAGTGGATTAACAAGCTAAATAATATTCAAACTGACTTTACGGTGTTGGCTATGACGTATTTGACCCTCCTCTATTTAGTGTAATCTTTTTTTGTTAATTGTTTGTACTTATTTGTACTGTGTTTTGTATGTATCCGTTGACACCATTAGCGCATAGTCTACAGGACTGCAACAATACCTCAGGTTTGTGTAGTTCGATTGATTACGTTAACATCTAGGCACCAAATGATTTTTTTTCAAAACCCTTTCTCAAATTTTTATTGCATACCTCTTTGCTTCTCTTGTTATTCTTATAATACTTATCTTCTATGCTGGTTGGGCTGTCTATCTTCTGGGCTTGTTCTCTCTGTTCTTCTGAAGCTTCTGAGGACTTCATTTTTGTGTCCGTTCCTGTTTTTATGTCTGGGAATATTTCAAGACATTTTTATTCAACCCAGCTTAAACCACCATCAGATAATCAAGATTTACATTTTTTTAATTTAATCTTGGACGATTTGGATGGCCTCATTTTAAAGCAGAGGATGCTGCAAGCTAATAACAGTCGAACTTTTAAGGAACACGAGTGTTATTATTTTTATGCCATCGCTCATTCCCGTCTGTTTAATATTTTTCTTCACATCTTTGCTTATTCTTTCCTTCCGTGTACACATTTCACATGAATATATTTTGACGGCTTCAACACCTACTTTCATTTACATCTACTGAAATAGACATGGTGAGGCTATAGCCATAGAGATATGGGCAGTGCGGAGTACCCCTTCATTTACATAACTCCCTAATCCACCCTGACCAGAAATGGGGCACGTTTTTGGGTCCTATCTATGGATCAAATACATCATTTTGAAAATCATTTGTATTTTATCGGAATACTTAATATCATGTAACAGTGTTAAATTATTCCTATTACTACAAGGGTGAGTCAAAAACTAATGCCATTTTTTTATTTCATGTGAAGTTTTTTTTTTAAATAAATTTAAGGCCTACATTGAGACCCTAGCGAGGCTCAGAGCAAAACTCCGAACGTGTAAGACGCAACTTGCCAGTCGATAATGTCCTTCTTCTGCATGGCAATGCTCGACCGTACACAAGCATCAGGACAAGGGAGAAAATCGCCTCATTCGGATGGAAAACTTTACCGCTTCTTCCATACTCACCAGATTTAGCGCCTTCAGACTATTATCTCTCCGGACGCATGAAAGAGGGTTTGAGAGGCAAACATTATTCCAGTGACGACGAAGTTATATCTGTAGTAAAGAAGTGTCTCAAAGAACAGTCAACAGAATTTTACGGGGCAGGGATATATGCTCTCATTCGAAGGTGTAACATTGCTATTGAAGAAACGGTGGCTATGTGGAGGAGTAGGGATATGATCACAGAGGACTAGCTTCATTTTGATGTATGATACATGTTCCTATGTTGGTAATTATACCTGTCCTAAACAAAATGGCATTACTTTTTTATTAACCATCGCATTTATCCATAGCTAGATGGAAAATAGTGGATTCATACCTTTCCCAAGAGTTTTAGAGCTATGTGAAATGACAAATATTTGAACTCTGGAACTATCACTCGGGTCAGAGTCGACCTTGGAAGAATGGCTATAAAGGGACACTCCACACTCCCCAGAGCTCTAAAATTGAAACGTCAAACCCTGAGACACTTTGAGCACCTATATAATAAAAATAGGTTTAGGGTTGACGTGACTAAATTGATCGGAGGGATCATTCCGATCGCCCGTCTAGCCCAAATAAACGAAGTCCTTACATATATAAATGCTCTATCCGCAATATTGAGTACTATTTACTTATAAATACAGCATTTTATATTATCAATATATATATACAAAGTGTGTAAAAAATCGAGAATTTTTTGTACTTTTTGACACCCCTTGTAATGGAAAAAATTAGCTTCCATTCATTGTTCATTCTATCTCGGTAAACACTGCTTCAATCTCAATACTTTGATACCTTGTATATATATATATATATATATATATATATATATATATATGTGTGTGTGTGTGTGTGTGTGTGTTGTTGTTGTTGTTGTTGTTGTGTGGGGAGGGAGTGTGTGGGTGAGTGCCTGCGTCTTTTCTTGTGGGTGTGATGATTACTTTGTTCTCAGCCATTTATTGTGGGTTCTGCCCTGGGTGGTATTCGACCGACAGTAACCCAATTCCTTCCATTGTTTCCTTAAGGATCATTTTTATTCCAAAAGGACCCTCAACGTCTGCGCGTTTCAACACGAGATACACACATAAATAAGACCAGCAAGAACGTTATTATTTCTTTTTTTTTTTTTTTTTTTTTTTCTTTTTTTTTTTTTTAGATACATAAAACTTTTTCCTTTTAATGTCAAACAGCTGCTGCTTTCTTTTTGTTTAAAGAGAATTAACGTTTCCAGAGAAACGTGAATGCATAGTACTTAGCATAGTCCAAAATGCGAGGAATAAATATTTTCCTAAGTGCCCTTAGAATGGTTTCTACTATTTACCAATCTACTCGTTGGTAAAGTACAATTTAAAATAAGAAATGTGTTACAGTCATGGGGAAAATTTGTCAGTCAAAGAGTTAAGCTTATTCTTATATTCTATTCTATTAAGTTTGCCCAGGCAATAAAATATTCTCATAATTACTTTGTCATAAAATTGTTCTCACATTTATTCTGGAAATAACACAAGAACAAAGATATGATATAGAGCTGATAAAACAAATCATGGCTGATAAGAAAAGTACA
The DNA here is from genome assembly GCA_023376005.1 of Doryteuthis pealeii. Lineage (NCBI taxonomy): Eukaryota > Metazoa > Mollusca > Cephalopoda > Myopsida > Loliginidae > Doryteuthis > Doryteuthis pealeii. The sequence goes on along the minus strand of CM042144.1, from coordinate 66,747,407 downwards.
TTACCAACCCTAAGAAACATATAATGGAAAAGACTTCAGATAGAAACTGAAAAGATAAACAAAATATTAATGAAACATCCAACAGACAACACCCTGATCTAAATAACCTTATTTATGCATGAGCAAATTAGTCTGTGATAGAATTGGAGTACCCTACTAAAACAATCAAAAACACAAAAGCTGGGTGGGTGTTCAGATTGGAAGGACAAATAAAAAAGAACTACAACAAATAAAAAAAAACATTAAAAGGAAAAAAAGGCAAATACACATTCAACTAAAACTTTGAAAAGACAACAGAAAATTACGAAATTACAATATTCAACTATTGTTCTAACATTTATGTGATTTCTAAATATTTGGAGCTTTTGCAAGGTTCTGGGTTCGATACCGGCCCTCGCCAACTCAGCACTAAAGTGGTACAGTTTGGGTAATCTCATCTGTTCAGTAAAGTGGAAATCTTACGGTAGGTGTGGCGCTCCATCTTTGCAACAAAATTCCCTGGTATAGAGCTATAAAAAAGGGAATAGGCTGATATCGACAAAAGACCACTCCACCAATTTTACCTTTGGGATTACCCTTGTACATATGCACCGGAAATTGGGAGATACCAAAATATTGCAGAACTTTTGACTCACCATAGTACTAAGCTTTTAATCAGTTAGTAAGTAAAGTTGGTGAAGTGGCCTTTAGTCGGTATCAGCCGTACCAATTGTAATTTGTTCCTTTCGAACTGTGCTCGGGGTTTCGGAAAAGAACTTTCCTCAGTATCAAAATATGGGAAAAGAGAAAGCATAATAGAAAGGCTGAATAGATAAATAGTTAAAATAAAGCCGGGCAGCGAGGGAGTCTATCCCTTTTCGCTAGCACTAGACCAGAGAGATTTTTTTTTCTAAGATGGAGACCGTCTACCGTCAGCTCCCCACTTTACCGCACAGATCAGATTAGCCAATCTATTTATGCACTGAGTTGGCTGGGAGCGGTATCGAAAACGGAACCTTGCGATTCTGAGGTGGGTGCTCTACCGACTGAGCCAAAGGAAGTTCATACTGCGCCAACGTTGCAACTTAAAAGAGACTGTTTGCTTTAAAGATAAGAATTCAAAATCCCGAGTTTCATTTATGATGGAACACTGGATAGTCACACGAGTGATTAATATTTATCTAACTTGGCTTTTTTTAAGGCGCTTGTAGGGTAATGGTTATGATCGTAGGAAATGGAATCGATGACCCTAGTTCGAATCCTGTATGAGAGTCGCGCTAATATCCTTGGGAAAGGTGTGAATCCAGTTAGACTTCATCCTTGGGAAAAGGTATGAATCCAACTATTCTTCCTCCGTTGGGAAAGGTATGTTTCTAGATAACTTCTTCTTTAGCTACATGTAAATAGTAAGACAGACTGAATTCTTTAAACTTGGCATGGCGACCAGTCTAGGAGAAGAAATATCTGACTTCACACTGATTGCTTTAGATAATTGGAAATACTGAGTTTCATTCATGAGGGAACACCAGAGTCTCACTTGGGTTATTGATATTCATCTGACGCTATTTAGCTATGGGTAAATAGTAGGACGGATAGGACTCTTTGAACTTGGTATGGCGACCGTTCTAGGAGACGGAAAAATCTTACTTCACGCGAGTTGAACTCCGCTTGAAAATTGATATCTGGTCGCATCCCACTCGTGGCGGAGGGGTTGGGTAAATACATACTATTCCTAGGCCCAGGACATCTCATGGTGACCTAATGCTTAGCAAGCTAGTCTTGCAAATCAATTACAACAGAATAGCGAGTTCGATGCTGCCTTAATGTCCCATACTTGCAACCTTGTGTCACATCCTGTGACGAGAGTAATCCCCAAAGTAAGGTCGACAAAACTCTGTGGACGCAAGGAAAAAGTTCGTCAGAATTATTGGCA
>CM042144.1:66725495-66730495 GCA_023376005.1 Doryteuthis pealeii | reverse complement strand
GGCTCAGTCCTAATTAGTGATCATTCTCCACACATTAATTATTTGTTGTGTTTTTTGTAAAAAAATGTAGTGTGCAAAAATAAACATATTTTCTTTCTTTCTTTTCTTTCTTTTCTTTCTTTCATTTACTTTTATTCTTTGATCTATGAAATCTTATTTTCTTTTTATTTACTAAAACATGATCTGGCCTTTTGACTTGGACTGGTTGATTAATTAATTGAGTTTAACGACTTGCCAAACCGTCTAGGGTTATCATATTCCTACGAATGAGGGAATCGCGTTAATTGTACATTCATATTTACATTTTTTATGTTCTTGTTTCTTAAGTGTATTTTTTGCACACGGCCCGGTCCTATCAAATACGAATAATTATTGAACAGATTTATTTGACCCATTGATAGGATAATAACAAAAATTAAAGTGGAACTCAGAGTTACGGCAATGAAGAGGTACTCAAAACTTCCCTGAGAGAAGCAATGCACAATGTGGTATTTACCACGCATCCCACTTATGCAGATCAGACACAAGGTCATATTAATCTGGGGTCACCTACGAACCAAAGCTCATATGGATGGCAGGCACTAAAAATGCGTGGATCCCCTCGGCATTCCCCCTCAAGAGGGGCGCCTCGGGTACTGGGCAATAAACCCAGCCATTCTCTTTTAAATAAAGGGGGCAGGTGTTGCTGGGGGATGCTCCATGGGATCACGCCGTTAATTTCATTAATAGTCCAGTGGCCGAAATCACCGGACCCACAGGCCCCGAAAGGCACGTGTTATTGATGTGTTTAGCAATGCACAATATGTCGGCGCACTAACTTCTATGATAATACCAATCACAGCGACAACCATGGCCTGGCCAGCTTCGGTCACATGAAATACGCACATGTACGAAAATATTGCAGAACTTTTGATTCATTCTAGTATTACATATTAACTTACATGAATTCTCCTATTTATGAAGACAGGCGTGCTTATCTCAGGCAAAACAGAAACAAATCTCCTTCGCATGAAATTGCTGTAAAATGATAAATATTAATTTCCTTATAAAACCAGTTGATCTCAGCAAATGTTTTGTTCGCGTCAGAGTTAGTCGTAATTCACAATTTCCAAATCTCTCGGAATTCACCGATTAAGTCTTCGAGATTATTAACTCAATTCGTATGCAAAAAAAGACCATTCTGGAGATGTCTGGTATTTTATAAATAAATAAAAATTAGATCACTTACATCACAAACAAAACTTGCAAAACCATAATGGGTACAATATGTTTTGCATATGTAAACATTGATATATATATATAATATATATATATATATATATATATATATATATAAGTTAAGGTAGCATGGACATGGAGTCAACGGCACCTGGGTTACAGGCGATTTATCGTCTATGCGATTCTCACTGTATTATTTCTCGGAATTTTTAAGATGAGGCTTGATAATTAGTATTATTTGGACTATTGTCCTCATTTTCATTGTTATCTGTACAACGTTTCGACCGATTCGCCCTCCAGCCTTCTTCAGGTATTTATTGACTCGGGACCTTTCTCAGACTCGGGAACCTTCTATTCGAACTCGGGAACTTTTTTTTATCGTAATCGGGAGCCATCACGAAACTTGTTCAAATTCCACTGACCATAGCTGAGGTACAGTACCTGGGGCGCCCCTCTTGAGGGAGAATGCCGAGGGGACCCAGTGTTAATTATTATTCTATGTTACTGCTGCCACTGAGCAGGATTAAACCTGCAGTCTAGAGATAACGGTCACTTAGATCTTTCTTAACCTAACTCTTTTATCCTCTGGTCTACGTGTCCAATTGGACAATTCAGTGTGAATTTTGTGAAGTTATAAGCCTAATGTCTTGTTTTGCCGAGAATATCTACCTATTCACTTTTTTCGGTCGAAATGTTATACAGATAACAATAGTGCGAATAATCCAAATAATACTAACTCACTGTATTAATTTTAAATTTAATAACTCCAGTTGTATAATTGAGATAATCATTTAGTAAAGACCATACGAAAGTTCAATTCTTGTAATTTATTTTTTATCTACGTTTGGATTATAGCATTTTAACAAGACTACCATGTTTGCCTTTAGATTTTCAAAGTGTTTTTCAGTATATATATATATATATATATATATATATATATATATATGAAAAAGTGAATGGAAGTGAATCCGACAGTATGAAATAGATATTTTTAGAAAAAACATGAAATAAATATTTTTTAGAAAAAACATCATGTGTTTGTTTTAAACATAACATCATGTGTTTGTTTTTTCTAAACATCTTCAACTGATGATTGCATCGCATGAAACCAATATGGTTGTGAATGTTCCTTTGTCAACTAATAAATAGATATGTAAAACCTTTATATATTTATCTTATTATATTATATTTCATATAATATATATATATATATATATATATATATAGTATCCAACTGCCGCTTTAACTTTTCCGTCGCAGTGGCACCAGTAAATAATCCAAAAGTGTTCAATATATTAAAAATACAGAGCAGTAATAATACTAATAATATTATTATTATAGGGAGAATAAAGTGTCTACCATGGTTTCAATATATATAGTTCCATAATCTTGTATTTTAGGTTTTAAACTTGCTCCGGTAATTTAGCATTGAATACTTTTTTATGCTAACATTTTTTTTATTTGCTATCCTTCATTATATATATATATATATATATATATATATATAATGTGTGTGTGTGTGTGTGTGTGTGTGTGTGTGTGTGTGTGTGTGTCTGTGTGTGTGTCTAGTTTCATTCATTAATCACTAGCAACTAATTACACAAACAATTTTCTCTACTACATACAATTTTCATAGAAGACTTTATGGCAACCGCCCATTAAATTCTAAATCCTTTTTTTCCGCTGGTTCAATGACACTTGTTATATTAGGTTCATCACGAAAAGGGAAACTTATTTAAAACAGATGACTCTTACTGAGCCTCTATAAAAACCTATTATTTATTTTATTCCAATAAAATTTGATTAACTGTATTTATTCATGACAGCTGACATTATACTTTAGGCAGCTCAACACTTCCGTCCTCCAATCTGAAACAGAAATGGATGTTTTTAAATCTAAAAAAAAAAAAACCTGAATATTTGATACGTGCAAAAGCATGTGAACCCTTTCCATTCACACCTTGTAGAACCTCCTTTTGCAGGGATCACTTCAACCAAACAGTTTTACAAGTTGGTGTTTGGATGCAACTTTCAATAGACTTATTTCAAATTTGTTCACAATAACAATGACCATGTCTGGGTGTTTCACAAACTTTCGAGAAACATTATATATTATATATATATATATATATATATTATATATATATATATATATATAGCTCATCCCAGTCGAGCAACACTTCCGACTAGATGACCATGACTTTGACAGAGACGCCAAATTTACTCTTATCGAAAGAATCCAAAAAGTTACTGACACTAAATCTGTCATCGAAAACCACGAGTACAGATGGATAAAAAAGATAAGAAGTTTTCACCAGTTTGGATTACCATGCGGTTACTATTTAAATTTCATTATTTAATTATCTTCACGAATATAAATCAAATATTCATTATTTTTGCCCAAAAAGAAAGATTTGGCGTTAGGGAATGTGTATATATATTTACTTTGTCATCAATTGTTTTATTTTCAAAGTTTCCTCTGGACATACATACATACACACAACTGCCCTTTATATATGTATAGACTAGAAGCGGCTAACCTGCATTGCCTGGATAGAGGGGGAAATAATAAAAAGTTAGTCTCGCAGATCCATTGATTGTTTTGGTATTACATAATCGATTTGTTTTTGTTTTAACCCTGAATACCACCAATGACTTTCCCTTTTCTTACTATTCAAATCCTAATCTTTAAATACCTTTCCAGATTTGAATAAAATCTTCATTATTATTGTACAAAAAGCAAGTTCTGGTGATAGTGAATGTGTATATTTATTTACTTTGTCCTTAATACTTTTATTTGTGTACTTTCCTCCGGACATGCATACATACATACACACCAACTGTCCTCAATATATGTATAGATATATTGAATGAACGCTGACAGATGAATCGGACGTGTTTTTCACCGCTCCAAGAATTAGCGATTTATTTTCTTATTTTTAAAACAAATAGGAGTAATGACAATTATCATTTTTCATCTTTTTATTTATAATTTGAATCACATTTATTCATATTTCAATTCATATGCAAATTATATACATTTGAACTATGTAGTCATTTAATTGATGCTTACTGATCATTTATCTAAGATCATTATGTATATATTGCTTTATTCGGGGATGTAACATTTCATAAAATAAGTTTAAATACCTCGTACATTTGTTGTATACCCTTTCTTTACTTCTATTATTCTTCTGTTCATCTTTGGTATCTTACGTTCTTCTTCTATCGTCTGGACTTCGTCTTTCTCTGTTCTTGCTGGTTGGTCGTCCCTGATTCATTTCTTCTTCTAGGACAGTCTTGTTGTCAAGAAATTCATCAACCACAAAACCATATTCATTTATGTAAACTTTTATTTACTTAACTAAACACATTTCTCTAACTAAACACAACGCGCATGCGCAGTGAGCTCCAGCTAAAGCAGACATATCTTCTCTGCCTGACGACCAAGCTGGAACTGAGAGCCAACCAGGTCCCACGTGACTTCACGTATTTCGCGGGCTTTCTGTAATATTCCATAGAAAGTCCCGCCCGTGATATGAAAAGGGTCCATCCCTTCAGAAATGCAGGGAGTTGAAAATAATCTATGCATAGATTATGTGACACATTTTTATAGATAATAACACAAATAATTAACACTCGTCATCTAATAGTATATGGTTTCATTTGTTAGATTTTACGGCATGTCAAACCCTTTAGGTTAATTTATGCTGAAGTCACTTTTTTATTCCTTCTTGATGGATACTCAAATTTTTTAAAACTCAATTTTTAAACATATTTTC
>CM042144.1:66712751-66715395 GCA_023376005.1 Doryteuthis pealeii | reverse complement strand
TTGGTTAGTCATACTATCTTGCAGATCGGGAGTGTATGGAAATACCCCTTTATCCCAGTACTCCCCAGGTCCATTCTGGTCTTGAGTGGTAGTACCAGTTAGGGTCCCATCTATGGTTTAAATAGATAAAAAATGAGTTTAAAAATATGCTTAAAAAGAAATTGAGTTGAAAAAAATTGAATGCCCAACAAGAATGAATAAAACAATCTTCTGTATAAAATAACCCAACAAGGGTTGACATGCCGTTAAGTCCATTGTATTAAACGCATGTGTTATTATAATAGATGTTGGATGAGAACTGGAATTGAAGGTGTATTTGTTGTTGTTGGCATCCTTCCGTCTGCGAAAGACGACGGAGTAGTGTTCAAATGGATGTTTTTAACTACGTAGCCTGGGCGGGGTTATATGGAGGATAGGCTGTTGACCAAGCAGTAGATCTTCCCTCTCCACACTGTCGCTATGGTCTAAAGGAAAGGTAAGAAACCAATGCAGTTCGGCAACGGCAGGGTCGCTGTGTAGCGCTGAAGTTCTTAGGGAATCCGGCTCCGGTTCCGGATTCAGGGTTTACTCCCCTAGCTTTCCTCAGGAACATATAAAGCCGCTGGGCTGCGGTGGTTTTGTACCAAACTCTTCTTTGTCCTAGATGGATTGACGATCTGAGCCAGGCAGCCGCATTTAACCTATTTGGGTTTTGTGTGTGTGTAGTAAGTGTGCCAATCCTACTATTGTCAGTGTGGATGGTGGTTGGCTTCTTTAGAGCTCATCCGCTCCTTTCCAGCTCCTCTGAGGTGTATTTATGAACTCAAACGTCAGAAAAAAACGCTAACTACAAGCCCCCCCCCATATGTTATGTTTGTCCTCCATGGGATTGGCTGCGGTGATACAAGTTTAAATCCAAAACAAGTCTGTTTGCATTTCCCATTGTGCTAATAACTTTTTTATTAAATGTGTGTAGGAACATTGAAAATTAATAAAATAACATTGAATTTGCGATTTTTAGCAAGCCTCTAACGGATCTAATAATGCCTGATTATTTGCAACTTTGAAAATTTTGTTTAACTTTGAAAAGAATTGGATACCTTAAAATCGACGTTAAAATCTTGTGAAAACACGTCCAAATAGAACTGTTTTAAGAAAGACTGAAGGAAGAAAGAAGGAAAGAATGAAAGAAAGAAAAAGAAAAAGAGGTGATTAACAAAAGTGAAAAAAAAAACAAGTTTTATATGAATGAAAACAGGAAAGACTGAAGAAAAGAATGAAAGAAAGAATGCAAGAAAAATGAATGAATGAACGACAGAAAGAAAGAAAAAGAAAGAACGAACGAACAAACGAACGAAAGAACGAACGACAGAAAGAAAGAAAAAGAGGTGATTAACATGCATATTCTAGACAAAACCTGAGGTCTGATTTTTGTTATGCACGCACGAATTGGCGCCAGAAGGGATTTAGATATCTTGTAGATAGCAGTATCTGAAAATTATGCAAATAATACACGTTCTTATATAAAGAGACACACCGTCACTCACCCCCACTACACACACACACACACACACACACGCACACCACACACATATAATATTATATTATATATATTATATATATATTCTGACACACCCTCTCATAAATACTAAGGCAAGTGCCACATAACTATTTCAAATGCGCAGCACACAATTGCTTTATATTCTCGATCCATATATCTATATTTCATTTTTATGCTTATTTACAAATATTCATGTACGATATGCATCTATACGTGTTGTGCATGAATGAGTTTCTTTGTCTAAATTTTCATATATATATATATATATATATATATATATATACGCAAATTTAGGAAAGGACACACACACACATATATTATATGTGTGTGTATGTGTGTTTGAGTGTGGTGTGTGTATGTGTGTATGTGTGTGTGTGTTTCCTTTCCTAAATTTAGCATATTATATATATATATATATATATATATATATATATATATAAACGAGGCAAGGAGACAGAAAGAGATGAAGGGACATAGAGAGAGAGAGAGAGAGAGAGAGAGAGAGAGGGGCGTCTCGCATGCATAGACCATTTATTTTCATAATTATTTAAATAAACAGCCAACAGGCTTCTAATCTTTTAGTTTTAAGTGTTTGTAAAAAGAACCAATAGTTATTGCGATCGATATTAACAGGCGTCTGTATAGTAGGTTTGTGGCTTTGAGTGTAAAGTTTCAGTAAAATGTCGTTTTAAATTTGAAAACTTAAAACCACCCTGTTGGCTGTAGAATACGCCGACTGAACTACTGCAGAGTGTTATGAACCCACCAGTGAAGTCACCGGTTAGCCGTAAGTGGCGACCTGTGAGGCTTAAGGACAGAATCCTAGTGTGCAGTCCCTGACTTGCAACACTCCACTTTAGTACTTGATTAGGATTGATGGGCAATGGAGAGGCCCCCTCCGAACAATCGGCTGGTCACGACAAATCCCTAGCACCTATACGATTGTCCCAACCCTGTGGCGACCTGTGAGGCTTAAGGACAGAATCCTAGTGTGCAGTCCCTGACTTGCAACACTCCACTTTAGTACTTGATTAGGATTGATGGCAATTTGAGAGGCCCCCTCCGAACAATCGGCTGGTCACGACAATCCCTAGCACCTATACG
>CM042144.1:66690251-66707751 GCA_023376005.1 Doryteuthis pealeii | reverse complement strand
AACATGTGTTGCATATGTAAGATAAAAAGAATCTTTTTTTTTAAGGAAAACATAATACATTTTGCGGACCTTCTTTTTTTATAATATATATATATATATATATATATATATATATATATATATGTGTGTGTGTGTGTGTGTGTGTGTGTAATTAAATTAGTAAATATACAGTATATGATTGTCTCCACTTTGTTTTTCTCGGTGCGTTTGTGGGATGTTACTCCCGTAACATCCCACAAACGCACCTCTGTCCCCGCCTCTGTCTCTGTATGTCTGTCTCTGTCTGTCTGACCCTCTCTCTCTCTCTCTCTCTCTCTCTCTCTCTATATATATATATATATATATATATATATATATATATATATATATTCGCATTTATATCTGCTTGTATTATGGAGGTATTTGTGGTGTAATGATTATCATTATCTAAAATGGACACGGTAAACCTAGTTCAAATCCTGCACGAGGCTGTTTTTATTTCACTTAGTACTGTTGTCCTTTGAAGAGGTATGAATCTAACTATATTCCTCTAAGCTATGGGAAATAGTAGGGCGAATTGAGCTCTTTAACCTAGTTACGGAAACGGGTTTAGGAGAAGAAAAACTCCGAATTAAAACCTGTTAAACTCTGCTTAAAAACTGACCTTGTGTAGCATCCTGTTCTTGTGGAGGGGCTGGAAAATCCACAAAGTCATATTTGTGCTATTTCCCTCTTTCTTTTTCTTTTTATCTCTAAAATTTATCAATTTGGGCGATGATGGATGTGTTTGATAATTTCGTACATATTCAAAGATCTATCAATCTACCTATCTAACAATATATATATATAATATATATATATATATATATATATATATTATATATATATATATATATATATATATATATATTTAAATGTTTTTTTTTAAATTGGGCGTTATTATGAAGCATTAAAAATGTATAAATGAATGAACTCGATATTATGGAGTATTGGATTCACTTATTTTTTTAATTATTTTTTGTCATAAATTTTCAGGTTCGTTAGATACCCTTTGTCAAATGTTATTACTGTTTAACGGCTTCTTTTAAGGGGAAACCATATATATATATATATATATATATATATATATATATATAATATATATATATATATATATAATGAGTGTGTGAAGTGTGTGTATGTGTGCGTGGTGATGGTACACACACACACACACACACACACACAAACATATATATATATATATATATATATATATATATATATATATATATATATTTCAGTTTCATCAAACTTAAAACAAAAGTTTTTTCAAAACTAATTAAAATCCTGAAATCATAAAAATTTAATTAAAAAAATAATAAAAAATTAAAAAATAAATAAAACCCCCAAAAAATAACACAAAACCAAATTTGTTAGGAAATCATTTGCTGCCAGACAAAATTACAGAAATTAATCATCCAATTTTCAAATGTAAAAACAAAATTAAGAAATTACTTGACTTGCCAGAGTAATTTCTTGCATTTAAAAAAACATTACTAATTAAGTCCATAGTTCTTCAAAGAGTAAATGTAAAATTACTATTTACCTAATATACTAATAATTACAGGATAATTTGTTGAAAAGAAAATTAAAAAAGGTTTTAATAAATAGATTACTTAAGTGTCACTTAATTAAATTCAAATATACATCTTTACAAAAGCGCATGAAATTTGAACAAAAATGTTATTAACTTCCTAAGATACTTTTTTTTATTTTTTTAAATATAATTGATTCAATTTTATTTTTTCATTGTTACAAACTTCTGCTATATTTGTGGTGTATCTGTCTGTCTATCTATCTATCCATCTAAATATCTATCCGGAGATGCAATTGAGAAGAAAGTCCTGTACCAATTTCAAACCAATTTTTTCTAGGAATGAAATTCAGTCTGGGAGGAATGGAATCTTGATGCAATCTCATCCTGGGTCAATTGATCATTTTTTTAAATTGACACCAGGATACCATAATTTCTAATGTAATAATCTGTTTTTTGGAGAATAAGAAAACCTTTGCTTCAATATTAGTTGAAATACAATCAGTTCAAGTTGTAATATAAAGTGTAAGGTGAGTCTGGTATCTTATACAAGACAAAATCATAATAATACAAAAGTAAAGGAAATGATGAACTTTAATAAGTTGAAAATAATAGTTCATTGTGTAAGTGTAAGCCAGCAAAATCAACACCTCACAACGACAAAGGAATGAATAAACTCTAATGTTTAAAAAACGACAGATAATTATGACATATCAAAAAACTTTACTAATTAATTAGATTCCGCAATTCTTTCAATATCATCATGGACCACGGGTTTATGGATCGAGTGGGAAAAGTTTGAATTGCAATCGATAATGAGCACTTGATTTTGGACTGTCACAAAAACAGTTTCTAAAAATATGAAAACTTGTACGTTAATGAAACAAGTATACCATGATGGCGGATGGTAGAACGTCTGGTATGTTTAAGATTAAGGAAAAATCAAATTTACAAATCAGGTAAGAAGCTTTTAAACCTTCTATATTACTTCACTATATATATATATATATATATATATATATATATATATATATATATATATATATATATATATAAGAGAGTTTGCTTGAAGCATTGTGTATATATTGGTTTGGAGGTTGATTTAGAAGGCTATCACAATGCAGGTGTAAAGAAAAAGAAAAAAAATAATACGGTAACAATGGTGTTGTGTGTTATCCTGTATTTTATTCTTAGATAAATTCAATTTATTCAAGAATAAAATACAGGTTAACACACAACACCATTGTTACCGTATTATTTTTTTTCTTTACACCTGCATTGTGATAGCCTTCTAAATCAACCTCCAAACCAATATATATATATATATATATATATATATATATATATATATATATGTCTGTGTATGTGTGTGTGTGTGTGTGTACACGAGAGTGAGTAAAAAAGTAACGACATTTTTTTTTACATCGGAAGTTTTTTTAATAAAACTATGGCATACCCTAACGAGGCTCAGAGAAAGAATCCGACGAGTAAGACCCAACTTGCCAATCGACAATGTTCCCTTTCTACATGAGAATGCTCGACCACACACAAGCATCAGGACAAGGGAGAAAATCGCCTCATTCGGGTGGACAACTTTACCGCATTTTCCATACTCACCAGATTTAGCGCCTTCAGACAATCATCTCTTCGGTCTCAAGAAAGACGATTTGAGAGGCAAAGATTATTCCAGTGACGAGAAAGTGAAATTTGTAGTGAAGAAGTGACTCAAAGAACAGTCAAAAGAATTTTTACGGGACAGGGATACATGCTCTCATTCGAAGGTGGAACATTGCTATTGAGAGAAACGGAGACTATATGGAGAAGTAGGGGTGTGATCCACAGTGGAACAGCTTCATTTTGATGTATGATACATGTTCCTGTGTTGGTAATTATACCTGTCCTAAACTAAATGGCATAAAGTACCCTTATGATTATAATCTGAGTCCTTCTGCTCAATTATAAAAAAATGAATCATCAGCGGTTTACGGTAGGATCACAGAAGCTGGAGAGCCGCTGTAAGCAGTTTAATGTAGATAAAGAGTTAAGATCTTCGTCTGCTCCAGTAGTTGATGTCTACTCGCACCCGCGTAAATAATCCAGAAATTGAATTTAGATTCGAGCTACTTGAAACTGAATTGAAATCATCCAGGAATTGAATTTAGATTCGAGCTACTTGAAACCAGGTTAAACTTAAGAATTATTCTGTAATGGGTTAATGGTAATAGTAAGATTAGACAGCTTCATTTTATGTCATTCTACACGCTGTTCAGACTAATATCCATGTCCTGGTTAATCCTAACATCTAATAGCATCGCGATTCAGTCAGGAATTTCAGACTATTTATCATTTCATCTTAGTCAATTAAAATAGACGTCTAACAAATTTGTTATATAATCGGTTCTGTTAACATTTTGTCGTCCTGGATTCCTGCCCTTATTTACGCTATATTTTTTCCTATGATTTTTCTTGACGGTGTCAGGCGTAAATCCGGCCAAACGTAGATATGTACAGTGTCGTGTTTCTCGCTTTTAATCGGCAAATTAAAGTAGATATTTTACAATGCCCCTCACTTTTTATTTAAAATTTGAGTTTGTGTTTTGTAAAAATGTATTATACAAATTCAATTGAAAATTAAATTGTTATTTGTATTTTATTCGTGTGGGAGATTATATAATCTAAAGAGACAGCGCATAATATGAAAATTTTTTTGAAATTTAAGTTTTGTATATATATTTACCAACCCTCCGCACGAGCAGGATGCGACACAAGGTCAATTTCTTAAGCGGAGTTTAACAAGTTTTGAATTCAGAGTTTTCCTTCTCCTATACTGGTTACCTAGCTATGGTTAAAGAGTCTTCAAGACCTCTTCCACCCTCCTTTCTTGATATAGCCTATCACTATCGTCTCTTGAATGTAACGCCTTGTGCGTTGTCATTAATTTTCTAGGCCTTTGGTCAATCTGTCTAAGTTCTTCTTTTGTCTATTCTAAGAATGGTTCAGAGTATCTTATAATGGGGACAGACCAAGTATTTATCTCTTTGATAAGATCTCTGGTATTTAACTTGGTTTCTTGTTCTCCTGAAGTATTTGTAAATTTCTTTTTCTTCAAGGGATATTATAGTTTCCTTATTTGTAGTTGTATTCCGTCCATTATGTTCTCCCCTGTTTTATTACTAGCATAGCACATCTTTCAATTCCAAATTCCATCCCTTTATCTTGGCTATATATTCTGATGGTTTGTACCATGGTTTCTAGTTCTCTTTCATTTTTTTGCAAAAGGTTTTATGTCATCCATGTACAGAAGGTGTGTTACATAATCTATGCGGTTGCATAAGATTATTGTCAATCCCCTGTATTTCTAAAGGGATGGCCCCTTTCATATCACGGGCGGGACTTTCCATGGAATAGTACAGAAAGCCCGCGAAATACGTGAAGTCACGTGGGACCTGGTTGGGCCCTCAGTTTTCAGTTTGACGTCGTGCAGAGAAGATGTCCTGCCTTACCTGGAATTCACTGCATACGCGCGCTATGTTAGTCAGATGTTTAATTACATGAAATGTTTAGTTAAGTAAATAAAAGCTTAAGAAAATAACACGGTTTTGTAGTTGGTGAATGTCTTGATAACAAGACTGATCTCGAAGAAGAAATGAGTTAAGTGCGACCGACCACCAAGACGAAGTCCAGACGCTAGAAGAGATGTTAGAAGAAGACGTAAGATAGAAAAGACGTCAGAAGAAGAATAGAAGTAAGTAAAGAAAGGATATTCAATAGGTGGTTTATTTTTTTCCTGAGAGTTAATGAATTTGTATCCCCCTGTGCATTTTCTAAGCATATGATTGAATGTCATCATTGCAATAATAAATAGTAGTGGTGATAGTGAGCTTCCTTGAAAATACCTCTTTGGATTTTTACTTCTGCCAGGGATTGCCCTCCAGGTTTCCATGGATTTTTTGATAAAATTTATGATGTTATTTGATATTTTGTACATTTTCAAACATTCTAAAATCCAGGGATGTAGGACCATGTCGTAGGCCTGTCTGTGGTCAATCCATGCCATTGAAATAATGTTTCGCCCATTTTTAACTTCTTTAAGGATGTGGTGATCTATATAAAGTAAGTCATGTGTTCCTCTTTTTCCTCTGTGGCATCCTTTCTGTTCTTCTGGGAAAAGTTTATGTCAATTAAGTGAAAAGTATATTTCTTGTTTTATTACCGCAGTCAATATTTTCTACATCATGGGTATACAAGTTATTGGTCTATAATTACTAGGAATATTTCCTTTTTGTGGGTCTTTTTGCATTAGGGCAGCTATTCCTTTTTTCATCCATTCGCGTATATCTTTTCCTGTAGGCATCTGTTCAGTTGTTGGGGCATCTTCTAGAGGACTGAAATGATTTTTTTAACCAAAATTCATGTATGCCATCATGGCCTGGTGTTTTCCAGTTTGCTACTTTCTTGAGTGTTGATCTATTATTATTATTATTATTTTACTCATTGTGACTTTTTCACATTAGCGTTAGCTGATAGTATTTCACTGGAGTCTGAGTGACAACAAGTCTCCTCAGGTCTCCATGGCTCTTCTGGGTATTCTAGCAGATTGCAGCAGTGCAACAGTCTGTATTATTATCATTTTGTTTTTCACACTTGCCGTAGCTGGTGGTTCACTGGAGGCTGAGTGACAGCAAGTCTCCTCAGGTCTCCAAGACTCTTCTGAGTATTCTAGCCGATCCCAACAGTTCCGTAGTTTGGATGGTCTTGATTCCTCCTCTGATTTCTAGTTCACCCAAATTCTATTCCAGTGCTTTGGGGATCGTTCCAAGGGCACGAATAACAATTGGTACGACCTTCACCTTCATTTTCCACAGTTTCTTCAGTTCTCTGGCAAGGTCCAAATATTTGTCTATCTTTTCGCTTTCCTTTCGGTGATCAGCTGGGACAGCAAAATCCACGAGATGGCAGGTTTTCTTTCTTGTCAATTAATACTAGGTCCGGTCTCCTGGCTGGGATTAGGTGATCCGTCTGTACCTCAAAATCCCATAGAATTTTGTGCGTCTCATTCTCTAGGACAGGTTTCGGTTTGTGCATGTACCATTTGGTTATATATTATTATGTATTTGATAATTCTAGGGAATCTATTTGATTCAGTGATTGAAAGTATTTATTTGCAGAATATATTTTATCAAAATGTTTCGGTCACTGTGATCTCCATCTTACCCCCACGCCCGGGTGTCTGAACCTTACACAAGAATTTGCCCACCTTTTATCCACAGTAAACGAAAAAGAGGTAGAATTTGTCAAGAACGACACTACAATAAATGGATTTTTAAAATTTATTTTTTTCTTTATTTTTTTATTTTTTCGTTTAGTGGGGACATTGCTTTTGTATGTGTGTGTATGTGTATTCGCTTTTTTTTCTTTTATTTTCTGTTTTTTTTTTGTTGTTGTTTTTTTGTGGAGGGGGCTTCAAAATTAAAAATGGATAAGCCAGGATTTAAAACTGAAAATAGTACAATTTATTTCCATTATTATAATATTTCAATTACTCTACATTCCATTTATAATCGTTCAGAATTACACTGTAAAATTCCCATCACTCTAACTTAATGCTAATTACGTTTAGGTAATTAATTTTAATATTTTAATAATTAATTTTCCTCTCAAATTCATTTGCTCAGTTAATCTATATTAAATCTGCGTAATTATACCATTAACCAAGACGAGGTTTTTGTTTACAGAATTTTTATTTATCCTTTCTCCATTTTTCTGCCATTATCCGACATTACACAGTTTCCCGCCACTCGAGCATGCCAAGGTGCAACGCTACAAGATGCATAGATTTTTATTACAAATATGTGTGTTTCAACGAATCCCAGTTGACATCTGCTTTGCATATTCATGAGGCAACTCAGCTTGACGAATCAAAACATATTAAATGCTTATTATCTTACTTTTATCTAAGAATGGTCTTTAAAAATTCGCTAAGTGTAAAATTTTATGGCTTAACTTTTTGGTGCTTGCAGATCTTTTTGACATTTCCTGCTCCTTAATTTTAAATTAATTAGAAGTTGATTGGATGGCTCAACTGGTATGTTTAAGGCTACGGCCTGATGACCGGTTGGTGAAGTTCGTTAACATACCTTCGTCTACAGTTATTATTACGAAGATAAAAAGTAGAAACAAATTGAATTCTGAAAACCGAGCATCACGCAGTATTGAAATTTATATATTGATACTCGGGTTTCTTAATTAAACGACCGTTATCATCTTGCAACACCCTCTGGTTAAAAATGAGATCATCCAAATCACCCAAGATGAAATCTATATATTAATACGCATTTTCCTTAATTGCACGGCCGTTATCATCTTGCATCACCCTCTAGTTAAAAAATGAGACTGTCCAAATCGTCCAAGATGAAATACAAAAATGTAAATCCTCATGATCTGGTGTTGCTTAGCCGTGAATTCTTATTTCTTATGAGTGCCGTTACCTCAGCTAAATAATGGACCATTCCGTTTTTATTATAAAGAAAGAAAGGGGAGAAAAATGACATGCTACATAGAGAAAATATAATAAGAAAGAAAGATGGAAAGAAAGAATGAGAGTAGGGGAAAGATAGATAGAGGTAGTGAGCGTATGGAAGCGATAACGCTAACCAATTTCAATCAAATATAATGAAAAGATGAAAAGAAGGAAAGAAAGAAAGAAGAAAAATGAAAGAAAGAAAGAAAGAGTTAAATCAAGATTATTATACAATTTACATATTTAACTATTTAGCAATAACTCTTAAGTAAACATATCAAACGTTGTAATAATTAAATCATCATACTGTGGTATATCCAAAAGTCCTGCTAGTAAAACTTAAATAGGCTAGAGAAAATCATAACCAAGATTAAAACAAATAACACAAGTCAACAATAAAATTTCCGGGAGGAATGTTTATAAATGTTTTCAACTTATTTTGTTTCAAGCTTTTACTTCTAACATGTAGTCCATTTTTGTCCATCTCGTATAATTTTTATCAGAGCTTCAGAATTGGAACTTCATCACTAAATACAGTTTAACGTCATACACAAGACACTAAGACCCTCATCCACCGACTTCTAGCACATGTATGATAAAAGGGTTGACGATTGCCATAAGAGCAAAAGTCAGAACAATCATATAGGTGCTAAGATTAATCGGAGGGAACCAGTCCGACTGCCCGTCGAGATAAAGTATATATTTACCAACCCTTCCGCTCGAGCAGGATGTGACACAAGGTCAATGTTAAGCGGAGTTTACTAGGTTTGGATTATTTTTTTTCCTTCTATTAGACTGGTTACCTATCCAGGTTTTAAGAGTCCAGTCTGCCCTCCTATTTACTCATAGCTGGGAGGAGATTGGTTGGATGCATACCTTTCCCAAGAGTATTAGCGCTATGTAGAATGCAAACAGTCTCATCCAGGATTTGAACGGTTCGACAAGTCCATTTCCTTCGACTCTACTCATTACATCCGTTTAGCTAAAGTAAGGGCCAAATTTGAATGTTGCACTACCCCTTCCTGCTGGCCAACTCCTGTCTCAATTCTATGATTTTGTGGCACAAATTTGATAGCTGACGACAGTGAATGGTCTGGTTTTCAGGAAGAAGTTCATTGTAAATAATGCTGTAGCGATTGTCTTCTCTTGGCGGATGAGGTTGATAGTGGAAAAGGGTTATCTTCCTTTGCAGCCAAGACTTGCCACTAGATGGCATTACTACCTGCCTATTTAAACTCAGCCCGGGAAGCTATCTGCCTATTTTTCATCTGGCATCCACAATGATGCACTAGATAAGTTGTATCTGTCCATTAAGATGAGGGGGGCCCAACTGTGGTCATGTGTACGTAGCCCTTTCTAGACCCTAGCAACGTGGCTCATATACAGTATGTGACTCTTCTACTCTACATTTAGTGGTCTCAAGACTAACTCTACAAGAACTCTTTCTTTAGGACGTTCGTCCTAACTGTTTTTGTATCTATATTTCATGTTACATGTGCTCAGACAATAAAGTCTGTATTGTTGTTATTATATGTACCTCTTTATTGGATTTTATTACATATATATTCACCTACGGTAGAGACTTCTTTGAATTATTATTAACGTATTATAAGAAGCAGTTTTAGCCACTAAAATGAAAACTACATTTTATTTTCATAATGCCTTTGAAATCCCACCAAACACAAAGCATGGCTTTTTCACATGTTTTTTTTTTCTTTTGCATAATGCAAACACAAGGATCTTTTTCGCTCTACGTTTTCCTAAACAAAACACTTCTCATCTTCTGTCACAAGTTTTTAAGAAAATGGAGTTGTTTCATTCCGCTTCGAAAGCATATAACAAATCGAATAGCAGTCTGAGCAATTCTTGAGAGTTTTTCAGGAATCCAAACATTATCGTGAGATGAGTATCCAAGCGAAGAAAATAAAAAGAGTTGCATAAAAATGCTGTGAGCGATCTTAAACAAATCGTGGAAACAATAACACGGAGGAAAGCAGCTGCACGGCCACTTGTCCCCTATCACACGAACCATCCGAGTAAGACGAACATGTTGGACACTGCTGGAGAATCAAGGATGAACTCATACGTGACGTTTTCGAATGGAAAACTGCACATGGACATGCCGTGTGGGCCGCTCAGCAAGGACTTACATCAATCAGCTCTGCGTGGATTCTGGATGTTACAAAGAGGACCCCCAAGGGAGCAATGACAGAAAGGGATTGTTGGCGAGGGATTGTCATGGATACTCATGCTACCAGCACAACATGATGATGATAATGATGATGATGATAATGATGATGATGATGATGATGATGTATCTGTTATAGTAATTTACCACGCACTCATGAAATCTTCCAACTATAAATAGCAGCAGGTTCTGCACTTAAGGGAGAGTCAATATTTCAGCGGATCGTTGCTAAGACCGCCTCGCGAGAAACCTTCTAATTTGTATATGTTTGTACTACTGTCCTTTGTTAATATATTTGTTTAACTCATTTCCTCTCTTGTGTCTTTATGCTGGTCCCTAACCAGGCCACAACAGTATCCTAGCGAAACAAGATGTTCATGCACTGTAATTTTGAACACTCAACCTTCAGAAATGTGACTTGAGGAAACTAGATGCAACCCTATATCAAAGAAATATTGAGGCGCATGGTCTAATGGTTAGAATTGCAGGAAATAGACTCATCGACCCGAGTTCAATTCCTGGACGAAGCTGTTGGCATTTCACATGGCGCTAATACCCTTAGGAAAGGTATGAATTCAATTCTCCCTCCAGATATGGGTAAATACCGGGGCAAACTGGACTCTTTAACCCTGACTAGGTAACCAGTCTAGGAGAAGGAAAACTCTAAATTCAAACCTGTTAAACTCTGCTTAAGAAATTGACCTTGTGTTGCATCCTGCTCGTGAGGAGGGGTTGGTAAATATATATATCAAAGAAATAAATTCCAACTCTTCTGCGAGTTTTCTAGTCGTGATATTTGGACTTCTTCAGTTTTTGTCTTCAAGACATGCTCTTTGTTATACAACTGCCTTTTTGTGTGAAAGCAAAACCCCACAAAAAACAGCTGTTCTACTACTAGATCCAGGTATTTCTTGTCGGACTCGGGTGCCTTCTCGAATTCGTGATGCTTCTTTTCGAAATCGGGAACTTCTTTGTAGTAATCGGGAGCCACCAGACAAGTCCAACAAGAAATACGTGAAGAAGGCCGGGGGGTACATCGGCCGAAAAGTTGTACAGATAACAATAAAGATGAGGACAATAGTCCGAATAATCCAAATAATCCAAATTTTCAAGCTTTATCTAAAAAATTCAGAGAAATGGTACTTAGCTCCAATCTCACAAAAATTCAGAGAAATGGTACTTAGCTCCAATCTCACAAAAATTCAGAGAAATGGTACTTAGCTCCAATCTCACAAAAATTCAGAGAAATGGTACTTAGCTCCTATCTCCCAAAAATTCAGAGAAATGGTACTTAGCTCCAACACCCAACAATGATGAATAAGACATGGTGGGTACTGCTCGAAAAGGAAAGACAAACTCATAAGTGACATTCTCCCGTGGGCTCCTAGACATGGAAACACCAGTGTCGACCGACCAGCAACAACCTACATTAACCAGCTCTGTGTAGACACCAGATGCCGTGCACAGGACTTCATCAAGCAATTGAAATAAAACAAATGGTTCGTTTGTCAGAATTTTTTTAGATGAGGCTTGATAATTTGTTATCATTAACGGAATGGGCACATTCTACCCCCGTGGATTGAATAAATGGTTCGGTTCGAAGTTCTATGAAGGGTTCTGATTACGACATGAAGTCGAGTTCGACAAGAAGGTTCCCGAGTTCGAAGAGATGGTTCCCAAGTTCGGAAAGGTTACAAGTTCGACAAGAAGAAGAAGTCCGGACGACACATCGGTCAAAACGTTTTGTCAATAACGATGAGGACAATAGTCTGAAAAATCTAAATAATACAAAACTGAGCATATTATTATTATTTAGGGCCCAATTTTAAAAGCATATTGTTTCATATCTGGAGTGTCTTTCACAGAGGAATTTTTCTGTAAAATATAGTTGGCCTGGCTTAATTGCGATCTCTTTCAATTTTCTTACCTTCTTAGTGTTTTATGCAGCCATTAACAAGCATTACCACTTTGAGGGCGTTATTAAGAGGAATAGCCATGTCAGTACTATTGTATAGATGCACCACCTCGACTTTAACGAAGATAGATGGGAAGTACACAATGATACTGTATACTGTCTTGAACACATCCTTGAAGCAGGACACCACAAAATACAACTATACGACCACTTAAAACCAATATAACAAGACATGCTTGGAACTGCTCGAAAAAGAAATATAAACTCATAAGTGACGTTCTCACGTGGACTCCTATTTATGGACACACCAGTGTTGACCGTCTAGCAGCAACCTACATTAACAAGCTCTATATGGACACCAGATGCCGTGCGAAGGACCTTGATCTAGCTATTGAAATAAACAAAACGGAGCATATTTATTATTATTATTATTATTATTATCATTTAGAGCCTTATTTTTAAAAGAATGTTGTTTCGTGTCTGGTGTGTTCTTCTTAAGGGAATTTTATCTGTAAAAAATGGGTCTGGCTTGGTAGCGATCTCATAAGTGATGTTCTCATGTGGACTCCTACTCATGGACACACCAGTGTTGGCCGACTAGCAGCAACCTACATGAACAAGCTCTATATGGACACCAGATGCCGGTCGTAGGACCTTAATCTAGCAATTGAAATAAACAAAACCGAGCATATTATTATTATCATTATTATTATTATTGTTATTATTATTGTGTTTTTTTTATTATTATGTAGAGCCTTATTTTTAAAAAGCATGTTGTTTCATGTCTGGTGTGTCCTTCTTATGGGAATTTTATCTGTAAAAAAAAAATGGGCCTGGCTTGGTAGCGAACTCTTTCAATTTTCTTACCTCCTTAGTGTTTTATGCAACCATTTACAAGCAGTACCACTTCGAGGGCGTCATTAAGAGGAAAACGAATATCCAAATCTTAAGTAGTGTGTAATTTGCAACCGAAAATAGAGGAGAGAAAACTACAGGGGGCGGTTTTATGTTGGAATAACAATTTTAATAACCCGTTATGTCTCTAAAAACGGACAGACGGAGAAAAATTAAAATACAACTGTATGCACTTATCTTACACACACACACACAGACACAGACACAGACACACACACCACAGACACAGACACACACGCACACACTCACACACACACACACTCACACACACACACACACACACATATATATATATATAATGCTGTATATGAATATGTATGTGTGCGTGTGCGTATGTATCTAGGAACGAACGTAGTAATGTACATATCCAAATACACACCTGCAAATCTGCATGTGTTGATAAATTCCAGCATTAATTTGCATTTTATTGCGCATACAAATTGATATAAATCTGCAACACCAACTTTCTCAAATACTCTCTCGCGCACACACACACACACACACACACACACACACACATATATATATATATATATATATATATATTCATATTCATTCTCATATATAATACTTATATGTATATGTGCTTTCTTATATTCAAAAATATATACTTTCCAATATATATATACATGTCTGTATTTGTGTGTATGTGTGTGTGTCACTCTCTTCTGTCTCTGTGAGTGTTTATATGTGTGTGTGAGTGTATGTGTGTGTGTGTGTTTTTACAGGAAAAGTCTGTTATGTTATAAGATTATATATATTGTCTTTATTTATTTGTATCTCTCTCTCTCTCTCTCTCTCTCTCTCTCTCTCTCTCTCTCTCTCTCTCTCTCTCTTTCCCTCTTTGTCTGTCTGTCTATCTGTCTCTATCTCTCTCGGGCTCTGTCTCTCTCCCCGCCTCTCTCTCTCTCTCTCTCTCTCTATATATATATATATATATATATATATATTAAATTTTTACTTGAAGGCACTTACAACGCATGTATCGCATAAAATTCGATACTTTCGAATTTTATGCGATACATGCGTAAAAATTTAATATATACTTTATTCAGCAACGTTTCTAAAAATAAACAAACATCCAAATATCTTATATATATATATATTATATATATATATATATATATATATATATATATAACCAGGTTAGTTGGTGTTAGGAAGTCTATGCAGGGCCTTTGTTAACCATGGAATGTTTACATTCGCCAAGACGAATTGTTCGGGAATTACATACAGATAAATTTAGTCAGCAAAGAAAAATATTTCAATACCCGTCATATTAGCAATTATAAATTGTTCCAAAGCCTCCTCCCAATTGGGCCAACTGTTGATCATGAATGGCGATCCATGATGCTTAAGGGCGGAATCCTGTTTCCTGAGCACTCCGTGACAGGCAACACTCCACTTTGGCCCTTGCTTAGACTAGACGGGCGGTCGAAGAGGCCCCTTCGATTAATCGACTTGTCACATCAAACATATTTTGTTCATCTTATATATATATATATATATATATATATATATATATATATATATATTGATTTTCCTAATCCTATTGCCCTTATCACAAACAATTTTTATAATATAGGTGCCAGAAGGCTGTGGCTGAGGATCTTAGTGTAATTAGTATGACGTAGAATTGCATCGAGTGGTGAGGTTCAAATTCTGGATCTCTGAGAAGAGTGGAGTACACCTTCATCGCCATTACTCCCAGGTCCACCCTGAGTCGGAATGGTAGTATCTGTTAGAGTTACATCTATGCGTTAAATAGATTTTTTAAAATGAGCTTTTAAAAATGTTTTTAAATATTGTTATATTCTTCTGATCATCTTTGGTATCTTATATAGCTGGGAGTTCTTCTTCTAGGGTCTGGAACTTTCCATTTGGAGATTTCTTGTCTGGTCTTCCATTAGGGATTCTCGTCTATCAGAAGCCCTGGGTTATTAGTAGTTTTTGTATAAACAACCCAAGACTTAGATTTTTTATATTATATTTTATTTAGAAATCTCCATCCAGACTAACAGACATGCTATCTCCGTGGCTTGCCCAGTACGGATCTAACTAACTCTTTCAAATCAAAACCGGAAGAATTTTTGTTTCTCATTTCTCTACTAATTTTCATGGTATCTACCGGAAAAGGGGTTAACACCAGGCTAACATGTGCCAATCAATCTTCCATGATATCGTCACATACTCCCACTCAAAAAACTGCTAGCTGTAATTTCTAACAGCCATTTTGATTTCTACACTAACCGTACATAATTGTTAGGGTACTAACAATTATGTAACAAATTGAGTTTAAAAATGGAATAAGCAAGAACGTATAAAAAAAACGTCTTCGGCTTAAAATAAGTTGTGACATATGGTAAAACTCAACCAACCAATCAACCAACCAACCTACCAAAACCATCAGTTGCAGTTTCTTGTCATAACAAGGAGAGCCTGTTTTGAATGTGTGGTGGGGCTTACCCCTATGAAAAAAAAAGCAGTCGCTTATTCTATGCCCCGGGGACATGACGATAGAGTGCAGAAATCATTGTGTTATTTATTCACCGTTTTAAAATGAATTACAAAAAATATAATAAATAAAACACTTAAATTCATAAAATGTGAACATTCCTGCAAAATTTAAGGAGAGGAAAATGAAAAACCCAACTTTGATAATATCAAAATAAAATGAAAATAAATTTGAAAATTTAAGACTTTTGGGCGGGAAAAAGTTTCAAAATTTGAAATTACAATAATAAAATGTACTAATGTCTGACGTCTGAAATGCATTAGAACATTAAATTGGGGCGTAGATAAATCCCGCCAATGCAATATATATATATATATATATATATATATATATATATGTGTGTGTGTGTGTGTGTGTGTGTGTGTGTGTGTGTGTGTCTATGCTGGGGATACTGTTCGCCACGGATAGGATGTGGCACAAGGCACAAATATGGGGTATCCAGTGAGGAACGAAGTCGCTATTTAATAGTAATGGAGGGTTGGTATTATATATATATATATATATATATATATATATATATATATATATATATATATTATATATATATATATATATACAAGATCGATTTATATACGAGTTATATGGTGATAATTCATGAAATATTACTGATATATTCTTTCCCTTCTTTCCACCTCCGATCAATCGGCTGTCAAGCCCTAGCACATATATGACTGTCCTGTCCTTATTGCCTTTATAGCACATGAATAAAAGAAATGTCCTCGGCATAAAATAACCCAATGAGTTGACATGCCGTAAAATCCAACCAACCAACTGACCAACAAGAATTTATTACGATCAAGTCACGATGAAAACACCGATTTCCGCTAGATCACAGAACTCAAGCATCGATGAGTCTGTGCAATACTTAATTGGGTGACCACTTAAGCAACAGCAGGAACTGTAAGCGATCGTAGTCTTTGTTTATCAAAAGGACTTGATATGGTATTAAATAACCTGAAAAGGGTTAAATAAAAAAAAGTTTTGAATATCCATAAAGAACGAATAAAAGCAAAACGTCTTCGGCATAAAATAACCCAACAAGGCTTATATGCCGTAAAATCCAACCCAATAACCACCTTCTTCACGCTATCTTTTTATCTTTCTTCCTTTCCTATCAATTCTTTATCAATATTTATCATTTTTGCTGATGTCATTAAAAAAAATCTCTTGTCTGTCAACTCAAAAGGATGTCTACTTAAGTCTGACTTGATTTACGCACAAAATTCTTGTAATATTTACAATTTATTTGATAAACGGGAACCCTTCATGCGCGCCATTAAAAGATTCATGTCCTCTTAAAATTACATTTCCATTTCTAAAAAAAAATACGGTTTACAGAATAATTTCCTTATATATATATATATATATATATATAATATATATATATATATATAAATATATATATATGAGGTAAAATAAGGAATGAAAGAACAAAACTTAGACAAAAATGTGTAGTATATTTCGCTGGAACGTTAAGTTAACTTAACGTTCCAGTGAAATATACTACACATTTTTGTCTGAGTTTTGTTCTTTCATTCCTTATTTTACCTCATTCTGTCGGATTCATTCCAATCCCATTTTCCCCATATATATATATATATATATATATATATATATATATATATATATATATATATAACTTAGGATAGCGAAAATATAAAGTCATACAAAACTGTATATATACATATATATATGGTTGGGAATAGAGGAAAGTGTGGATATACACAGACAGCATTATTTCAATTGATATTTCCTCTCATTATTTGATAAAGCTTCTTCAAAACTTTACTGGCAGCTTCATCCAATAATATCAATTGAATTTATGCTGTCTGTGTTGTTATATCCACATTTTCCTCTATTCTCAACCACATTTTTCTCGGGTTTACTCAAATCCT
>CM042144.1:66670251-66672751 GCA_023376005.1 Doryteuthis pealeii | reverse complement strand
CTGGAGAAAAATGCATTAAAAAAAAAGAAAATACCAAAACATATACCCCGTCAATTAACCGTCACTACTCTATTGGCCAAAAGAAAAAAATACCGAAAGAGTTGCCTAAGTTAAATATGCTAAAGTGCTCGATACACTAAGTAGAGCAAATAATAATAGTAAAGCCTCATGAGTCAGAGACTATCTAGGTTTCTGAGTCATAATTATCCTGATGATCCGTTCGGAGAAACCTAGGTAGATAGTCTCTGACTCAATATGCTTTACCATCATCATAATCATCATCACCATCATCATCCTCATGTCGCGCCAGCAGCACAGATATCAGTGACAATCTCTCGCCAACTGTCTCTATCTCTCATCGCTCTCGGTAGGTCCTCCGCGCTGCATTAGGTATCGGTACAGAGCTGATTAATGTAGGTCTTTGCTGGTCGACCAGCCCTGGTGTACCACAGGAGAACGTCACTAATATGATTCATCCTGGCTTCTACAGCAGTGTCATTGTTTACGTTACAATACCCTAAGGCATTGCGGATGTTTATCAATGAGTATCTAATTTATAGTCAAAATCATCAATAAATCTTATTTAGAACGATGTCTCTATGAAAATCTGAGTTAGATTTGCCTCAAAACAACCCAAGTTATTAGTGCCTTTAAAATCCTGAAATGTGACTCATATATCACTAAGAAATAAATGTTTACATAATATATAGTGTGATGATTTGCACTCTGGTTTTAACAAAACCGGTTTTAATTAATACTTTCTTGGTCTCATTGATCTTTGATATTATTGTTTTATCTTTCAACGTATTAAAAATTAATTCTATGAATAATTTTATATAGAAACCAATTAAAATATAATTAAGATAAGTGTAATCTTTTCATATGCATTCTTATTTAAATATATTACTCTTTCTAATTTAAAATATTTCATTACATGAAGAGATGAACAGTATTAGATAGATGGATAGATAGATATGAACAAAACGACATAGATATATTTACTAGATAGTATATTTACTAGATATATAATTAACCACCTCCACGCATGTGAAATTAATTTACACACACTTAACTATTAGAAATTTACTTTTGTGTGACCTAGCATAAAATTAAGAGAATTAAGCTTCAAATGATTTGGTTGCAACCATTTAATTCGCCCTGAATTCTCGTTAACCTGTAAAGTCAATATTCATAAACACGTATATATATATATATATATATATATATATATATATATATATATATATATATATATATATGTGTGTGTGTGTGTGTGTGTGTGTGTGTGATGTGTGTGTATATATATATGTATACATACATATATATATATATATATATATATATATATATATATATATATAATGTATTTATTAATATTGATAATGTAGAGTGCTATATTTAATTATTCAATTATAAGCAGATAGTGCTCAATATCGAGGATAGAGCATTTATATCTAATATAGGGTAGCGTGGATATGAAATTAATGGTGCTTGGTTACTGACAGTTTCTGTGTGAGAAATATATATATATTTCGAACTCTGTCGGGGGGGGGGGGGGCTGATCACGGTATACACAGCTGATGAGACCTAATATAGATCGAAACAGCTGTCTAGTGTTCCTCACGTCGCACTCGGTATTCGCCGAGTTTGGTTGTCATGATTATTTACACTTGTCAAGTTTATTTTCTATAAGAAAAAGTATCGAATTTTATGCGATACATGCGTTGTAAGTGCCTTCAAGTAAAAATTTAATATATATATATATATATTATAATATAGATTATGTAGCTGTTTGTCTGTAACCGAAACTACGTCCCCACTGACGTCAGGATTTTCTGAGTTATAGTAGTTATATTTTCAACGATTACGAAATAGTCATTATATAATAATAGTTAGCATGGTATTTATTAACAATGCCTCTATTAAAGTCTAGCTAAGTTAGATTTGCCGCAAAACTGTCCATATTAATAATGCATTTAATATTATATATGTCTTAGAAAAAAAGATTTACAAAATATATGGTGGGAATAATTTGCATAAATATTTTAATAAAAATGGGTTTAATAGATAATTATTTGCTGTTACTGATTTCTAATACTATCATGTTATTCTCAAACGAAATATATAAAAGCAATTCTAGATTATAATTTTATATGAAAATATATAAAAGCAATCCTATATTATAATTTTATATAAAAATCAATTAAAATAACATTAAAATAAGTGTAATATTCTTTTTTATTTAGTTTCGTTGTCTTTCTAATTTAATATAATATCTTATTATAGTAAGATTTAAATACTTGCATATTTTTGCTAGTATTTATAATGTCCCAGTTTCATTTGTGTAACAGGCATTAGTACTTTGTCTAAGAGTGCTCAATGTTAAAAACATTGAGCTATATTAATTGCAGAAATGAATTATGGGTCTACCACGTTTTCTATCTTTGTGATTTCGTCAGGACCTTATAATTATAAGATCCTGACAAGATCACTAAACCGT
>CM042144.1:66645251-66660251 GCA_023376005.1 Doryteuthis pealeii | reverse complement strand
TCGTAAGGAAGATTTCTTCTCTGGACTTTTGGATTATATATATATATGTGTGTGTGTGTGTGTGTGTGTGTGATAGTAATAAAGTGAGACACTAGCGTTTGAACACCGATCGCCAGTAAACGAAAATATCAACCCTCCAGATAGTATAAATAGAGGTACCGTGCTGTTAGAGTGAGAAGGACTTCAATCATAACTTGGTTGACACACTCTTGGTTCAAAGTTATTCTGTTATTGTTCTAGACAAGAACGTGGTGTTATGGATAAGAAACCGTATTTTCCGTTTGTCTTATTTTCTCTTTAATGTGTTCATTTCGGTTAGAATGAAATGCTTATGCTTTTATTAAGTTCTCTTTCTTTTCTTCTTTTGATGTACCTGTGAAGGCTACAAAAGTTTCTCTCTCTCTCTCTCTCTCTCTCTCTCTCTCTCTCTCTCTCTCTCTCTCTCTCTCTCTCTCTCTCTCTCTGTCATAGTGTCTGCATCTGTATCTGTACGTGTGTGTGTGTGTGTGTGTGTATGTGTTATTACTATCAATTTACATCTACCCACGAAGGGCACCTCCTGTGGTGTAATGGTTAGTAAGCTATATTAGCAGACCATTGTTAGTGAGTTCAATTCTCATTGGGCGCCCCAGACTTCTGGCCTTGTGCCACATCTAAGCTAAGCTTAGTAAATAACCAGGACACCTCATGTGGTGTAATGGTTAGCAAGTTAGATTTGCAGACCATTGTTAGTTCGATTCTCACTGGAGCCCATAATATGGCCTTGTGTCGTATCTAAGCTAAGTTTAGTAAATAACTAGGACACCTCATGTGGTGTAATGGTTAGCAAGCTAGATTAGCAGACCATTATTAGTGAGTACAATTCTCATTGGGCGCCCCACATTTCTGGCCTTGTGCCAAATCTAAGCAAACCTTAGTAAAGGATTATATCTATCCACGCATGCTTACTGCAAATTGTTAACGATAGAAGGAACATGTTATCTACCTATTAATACTCGTGTTCCTTAATTTTACGGCTGTTATCATCTTGCAACACCCTCTGGTTAAAAATGAGATCTTCCAAATCGTCCAAGATGAAATGCAAAAATCTATATCCTAATTATCTGGTGTTGCTTGTCCGCCTAGTTTTTATTTCTCATAAGTGTGGTCACCTCAGCTAAATAATGGACCATTCCGTTTTTATTATAAAGAAAGAAAGATAAGAAAAAGCACATGCTAAAAAACATATAAGAAAGAGAGAGATAGAAATGAATAAATAGAAGGCATGCTACACAGAAAGAAATATAAGAAAGAAATTAGGGCACCTCATCTTGTGTAATGGTTAGCAAACTAGATTAGCAGACCATTGTTAGTGAGTTCGATTCTCACTGGGTGCCCCACACATCTGGCCTTGTGCCACATCTGAGCTAAGCTTAGTAAATAACTATAAGAAAGAAATTAGGGCACCTCATGTGGTGTAATGGTTAGCAAACTAGATTAGCAGACCATAGTTAGTGCGTTCGATTCTAACTGGGCGCCCCTTACCCCTGGCCTTGTGCCGTATCTAAGCTAAGCTTAGTAAATCTTATTATAATGGAGATTGTGTGTTTTTCTGTCTGTAACGAAACTATATTACAAGATTCTCCATGATTTTATTTATATTTAAACCTCAATTATTAATAAAATTGCTTCACCTTTTATTAGTGTTGTCCATATCTACATACAAATAACATGCAATTGTATTTATATATACAACAAAATAGCGGTTTGCAGTGTGAATGGGAAGGCTAATTTGCATATTGATATTAAAAATGGATTTTATTAAATATGTGCTTAGTATTATTGATTTCTAATTGTTTGGTTTTATTTTAATGATATAAGCAAAATCTCTCCAATAAATCTTAAATGAAATCCATTAACAAGAAAAAATAACTGATAGTTAAATAAGTAAAATTCAGCAATGAAAGACGGCTAAGTTTCATTTCTATTTTTTATTATACCCCCACTCTGTTACATATCTTTTTATCTGCCTTCTTATTAGACTTTCTAATTTAATACAATATTTCATTACATTAAAAATTAAATACTTGCACCCGGAGGGTGCATATATTTGCTAGTAACTATAAGAAAGAAATTAGGGAAACGATAGAAAGAGGGGTGAAGTTCGCGGGAACGATAACGTTAATCTGTTTCAATCGAACATAATGAAAAGAAATACGGAAAAGAAGAAGTTATAGTTAAATCAAGATTATTATACTTTTTATATGTTGTAGTAATCGCCATAATTCTTAAGTAAGCATATCAAACGGAGTAATAATTTAAATTGTCATACTGTGGTATATCCACAGGTCCTGCTAATTATGTGTCTATTAATGATAAACAGTTATTTCCCTTAGTGCTAATGATTCAAGTTACAAACATTTTGTCACAAAATAAATGCATTTTCTTTGAAAAATACAATTTGATATAATGACACGATGTAGAATTTATTGCGAACCACTTGAGATACTTTCTGCTGGTTTCTTTTACAGACTCAGGTATTTCACTATCAGTCAGGGTGCCACAATCCTGAGAAGGCATTTTAGGTGCTTGAATAAATCATAAGGAAATATCTTACTGTTGTGCAACCGTATTTTAGAAGACATCATCGACTGAACAATATAACCACATTTGATTGATTGATTCTAACGGCATGTCAACCCATTTAATGCTTTTTATGCGTATTATGAGATGAGGCTTATTATGACTAATTATGATACTTCAGTTTATTACCCATGAATTCAATCAATCGTTACTGCTCACTCAAGGGCGCTCCAAGCAGCACAATGTCACCAGACTTAGTGAGCAGTAGTGATTGAGTTCCGAAACTGCGATTGAATTCATGGGCAATCATCTGATGATAACTTATTTTAAGTTAAATAAAATTAAAAAAAACACTTAAAACGGAGCCCGAGTTTACAGTGGCCTGAATGTTGTGTTTATACACAATAAAGATGAGGTGCTTTTTAGGCGTTTTTTTTTATTTATTATTTACTTACCTTTAAGGTAAGTCATCTTCAGATGATTACCCATGAATTCAATTGCAGT
Source organism: Doryteuthis pealeii (assembly GCA_023376005.1). Taxonomy (NCBI): domain Eukaryota; kingdom Metazoa; phylum Mollusca; class Cephalopoda; order Myopsida; family Loliginidae; genus Doryteuthis; species Doryteuthis pealeii. The sequence continues at coordinate 66,657,185 of CM042144.1, read as the reverse complement.
TTTGGAGTTCAATCGTTACTGCTCACTAAGTCTGGTGTATCTGTGCTGCTTGGAACACCCTTTGAGAGTGAGCTCAGAAACTGCGATTGAATTTATGGGTAATCGTCTGAAAATTACTTATTTTGAGGTAATTAAAATAATAGAAAAGAGGTTACAGTGAACTGAACGTTTTTTTTATACTCAATAAAGATGAAGACAACAGTCCAAAATATCATAATTATCCATCTAGTGTTATTTCATGTCAAGCGTTTGCCCACAGTTATATGATATCAATTTTTAAAACTTAGCTGGTTGGTTGGATTTTACGGCATGTCAAACCTTGTTGGGTTATTTTCTGACATTTTTGTTTTACCTACCAACAATTGACTGATTTTAACGATATGAAAACACATCTAGGTATATCTTATGCTATGATGAGATGCAACACTCTACTTTGGCCCTTAGTTAGACTAGACGGGTGGTCGGAAAAGCACCCTCAAATCAATCGGCTGGTCACATCAAGCCCTATCATCTATATGAATGTCACGATCGTATTGCCCTAATGTCAAGCTCCAACCATGTTTATATGTGCTAGAAGGGGTGGCTGAGGGTTTAATGCCCTATGTATGACGTTAAATGCATCTCATGGGGAATTTCCAGTCCTGGAGCCTGGGGAATGTGGAGTACCCTTCATGTTTTTTTTATCTACCAGCAATTGACTGATTGATATCAACGGCATTGCAAACCATCTATCCTGCTCAGCCACCAGGATTCCGTCCTTAAGTATCATGGGTCGCCACCCACAGCCAACAGGTGGCTCCATTGGGGAGTTTTACCCTTTTGCAGAGGTGCAGTTGGCGTATTTTATAGACCAGCTGTCTATGTGGGTACATATCTAAGTGGCTGTCCAATATTTACAAGAGAAAAAATTCTGGCCATCCCAAGGTTAAAGAGTCCAGTCTGCCCTACTATTTACCCATAGAGCTAAAGGGAAAATAGTTGGATTCATACCTTTTCCAAGGGCATTAGCGCTATGGAAATGTAAACAGTCGCGTCCAGGATTTGAACTCGTCTCGCTGTATCCATTTCCTTCGACGGTAACCATTACACTACGCGCCTCCAACAAAGCTCTGGACTGCGACGTCGTAGTGAACGAGTTCGAACTCCAGTCGTGCTATTCAGTTCACTTTTGGAATAATACCCTTGGGAAAGGTATAAAACCCGCGCCCCCAAGCTATGATTTCAATAGAACACTACAGTTATTCTACAAGGATGTATTTGGCATTAAATAACCACGAAGTTTGATATGCCATTAAACCAAACAAAAATGGCTGTTTTTTTAAGCGTAAATATCCATGTGTATACAAAGTATTTTCCCAACCCATTCACCACGGGTGGGATGTGACACAAGGTCACAACTTTGGGACATCCTGCTAGGTTTAATATACACCCAGTATGTTGATATTACAAGTTGAAACTAAAGAGCTTCAAATGAACTTTCCCCTAAATAGTAATTAAATTTAAATGTTATTAAATCTAATATTAGTACATCTGGTATATACATAAATTAACTTGTTTGAATATATGAATGTGTGGTTTCGTTGCTGTTGGTTGGTTGGTTGGTTGGTTTTACGGCATATCAACAATTGATGGGTTATTTTATGCCGAAGTTATGATTTACAATTATACACGGTACAAAATATGCCCAATAAATTTAAACAGATAAAAACTTCTTAATTTCAAACAGATCTATTTCAACCATACAAGTAACACAAACAGGTATCTCTCGCCAGATCAGATTCGACCTGGGAGTAATGACAATGAAGTTCTGACTCCTCGGTCACCATATCTGGAATCGGAGCCTCACCAACGCATGTAGTCTAGTATCAGACCCAGATCACCATTAATAATAATAAGTAAAACTAAAGTCGGCTGAGTGGCCTATATTGGTATTAGGCAGAAAGCAAAGGAGTCAATACCCTTTTCATTAGCGCTAGACTGGGTAGATTGTTTTTTAGTCTGAGGTGGTGTGCCAAATCTACCATCAGCTATTGCACTGATCTAAGCTGTGTTACCCATGCGATGAGTCGGCATGGGTCGATATTTAATCTGGAACTTTGTGGTTCCTAGGTATATGTTGAACTAAACCATCTTCATCTTCACCTTGGATCTTTAACTCATCGAATACAAACGCCCAATAAAATAAGTATTGTAGGTGGAGTGTCTTATTGTTGGTATTAGCCAGACAGCGAGGGAGTCTACCCCTTTGTAATTAATACTTTACCAAGGTGATTATTTTTGCATCTGAGGTGGTGCACCATACCTACCATAAGCTCCCTACTTTACCATGCCAATGCACTGAGTAGACGAGGACCGGTATCGAACCCGGAACCTTGTGGTTCCTTGGCTGATGTTCTACTAGCTGAGCTAAAAATCCGACTAAATTCATTTTTTAAAAAAATTTTTATACTCCAAGTGCTAGACACCTTTTCTGGTACAATTTTGGGAACCCCATGACTTATTTCTGATAATTTGTGTTTGTGGTATTGTTCTTTAAATAACTGTTTTCTCTACTATTTACCCATAGCTGAAGGGAGAGTAGTTGGATGCATACCTTTCACAAGAGTATTAGCGCTATGGGAAATGCAAACAGCGTTGTCCAAGAATTGAACTCCGGTCGACGAGTCCATTTCCTATGTCTCAAACCATTGCACCATGCATCTCCGATGGATACATGTCTTTTACAAGGGTATTCGTGTGAAGTGTAACGTTTATAATCACGTCCGGATTTGAACTCGGGTCAGCTATTCCATTTCCTTCGACAATAACCGTTACGCGAAACGGGCCTCCTAAGTTTAGCGTTAAACCCAGATAACCGTTTTACGGTCTGCGTATGTATGTGTTTGTAGGAGGGAGGATGTTGAACTGAACGGACCGGCAATCAGGCAGTACCCGAGTACCCAATGCCCCAAAAAGCAAAAAACCTCACTCACGAAGAGGCCACGAATGAACCAATGTACCACGTCTAAAATGATTTAACACTGTGAATCCCTGCTGGTCTAATTATATAGTCCAATAAATGTGTTCGTAACGCTACTCTGTTTGCACGGGATAATATTAAACACCTCAATAGATATTCTAAATATATATATATATATATATATATATATATATATATATATAAATATATATATATAATCATAGAAAGGAAGGAAGAACTCAACACCGTAATTCCATGATAAATTTATTTCGCCCTAAATTGGGGCCTATATAAACCTAGGCCCCAATTTTGGTCGAAATAAATTTATTATGGAATTACGGTATTGAGTTTTTCCTTCCTTTCTATGATAAATATTGGTCTGTATATAATCAAAAAAGTTTATTATACATTGAGCTCTCTTTAGTGATTTAAAGATTCGTTGTATTTATACATACTGGATCATACAATAATAATACAGTGTATCTTAGAAATCACATTTAGAATCATCCCTTACTACCAAGTTTTGGATAAATCTCTTATATATATATATATATATATATATATATATATAATCGAAAAGTCCAGAAAAGAAATCTTCCTTACGACAACAAGTCGAAATTTGAGAGGTCAAAGTGTGCTCTTAATGTTAGAGTCACAGAGCAAATATATAAGTAAAGAAATAACAAAAGACTTAAAAGACTATAATGCTAAATCTCTAAGTCTTTTGTTATTTCTTTACTTATATATATATATATATATATATATATATATATATATATATATATATATATATATATATATATATTGTAAGTGCCTTCAAGTAAAAATTTAATATATACTTTATCCAGCAACGTTTCTAAAATAAACAAACATCCAAAAATCTTATTCACTTCGCCGAAGGGCATACGGTCTGTTTGTTATTATTCTCCCAATAACACCCCCTTACCTATTATGGTAGAGGCGTGTAAGTATCACTTGACAAGCTTAATTTCGCTAGCATGGTCAGCTGTGTACTGTGGCCGAGGCGATAAAAGTGTTTCACTAGTGTTTCACTGTGTCTGCTGAAGTCCCGGTTTCGATTTCTGTCGGAGGGAAATCGTTAGTATATACCGCTGATGAGACTTAATAAAGTCGAAACAGTCTGTACGGTATTCTACACACCGAGCCATCCTTTGCCGGGATTACACTTGTCAAGTTCATTTTCTATAAGAAAAAGTATCGAATTTTATGCGATACATGCGTTGTAAGTGCCTTCAAGTAAAAATTTAATATAATATATATATATATATATATATATATTTTAAAGACGTAACCTTCTGGAATCAAATATCTGGTTAAGATTTTACATATCCGAATGGAATGGACGACGAGATGGGAAGGGTTAAGGAGTAATAAGAATATTTTTGCCCAGTAATACAGACTGCCAAGACTAGCTTTTGTGTGTGTGAAAGCGGGGAACATTTGGGTTGCTGTGTGGGATAGGATCGATACGATGCCATGTACGAGGGTAATCCCAATTTAGATATACATGCTCTATCAATTATATAGCACACTATATATATATATATATATGGGTAATATTGTGTGCTTTATATATGCTCTCCAGCCCGGTGGATTGTGATCTCGGGAGGAAATTCGCTGACGGCTACTGTTTATGCTAAAATTGCAAGGCTCTCCCTAAAATATGATAGTAGCCTTTACAGTGTATGTATTTATCAGTAAAAAAATTCCTTCTGCAAGTGGGTGTGCTGATAGTCCGGTGGTTAGAGACTGACATAAAAAATCGGTCGTTTCGATCCCGGCTTGAAACAAAGTCTAGCAAGAAACATGATACTTTAAAACAAGACTATATATATATATATATATATATATATATATATATATATATATATATATATATATATGTGTGTGTGTGTGTGTGTGTGTGATTTTATATGAAAAAGTTACTTACTGGTGAAATTGGTCACAATAGTTGGTTGATCGTCTGTAATTAATCAATATCTTGATTAATTCAGTGGATTTAACCCCGAAGAACCTTATGGTGAAACTCAAGTAGGTTATTCTGTATATACCATTATAATATATATATATATATATATATATATATATATATATATATGCAAGTGGCAGTATCTTCAGAAAATGAACAAAATCATAATTGTTACTGATCTATCCTGGTATTTTTTTTGCATATATATCTATGCTTCTTTTTGTGTGTCTGTTTTGACTAGGAAGGGTATAAGTGGTCTTGGCTAGGGAGTGAGCGAAGGTGAGGGAAATGAAGTGAGAGGAGGAATGGATAAAAGAGTTGGGTGGGGGATTAAGTATATCTAGGGTGGGAATGACTACATTTGGGGGATTTTCGGATGGTTTTTACTCTCTGAAGCCAAATTGAGAGAAGTCAAACCTGCGGTAGCAGTATCACGTCTACTAAAAGTGATGTCAGCATACGCATTGATAAGCCATGGACTGCTATTGACACGTAAACAGCAATATGGAAGTTAAATCTCCCTGAAAAAAATATAACAGCAATTATTCCAAGATGTTGCCGTGTTTATACTACTATATGGTTGTACCCCTTTAATGAAAATCTCAGAGAAAAGGCTATATGGAAACGACACAAGGATGCCGTGTGCTGTTTTGAGCCCAACCTGGAAGCAACACATGATAAATCAGCACATTTAGGGTCACTTAAGGGTCATCCAAGTAAGATGAGCAGGACAGGCTGTGTACTGCCGGTGAAGTAAGGATGGATTCATAAGCAACGTTTTCCTATGGACTACTATACATGGACACATCAGTGTTGGCTGTCCAACAAAAAGTTATAATTATTAATTATGTTTGGACACTATATGCCGTCGAGAAGACTTGCAAAGTGCGATGACCGAAGGGGACGGCTTGCGAGTAAGAGAGTCAATGGAATACGTGCTGTCGACACGCCTTGATGAGGATGAGGATGATGATGATGATGGCATTGCAATAATTCCAGCTAGTAAATTACGAGGGTAATCCTAAAAGTAAATTCTTCAAAATATTTAGAAATCACAGAAACGTTCATTGTTTATTGTCATTTTAAAAATTTCAAAATATATCTATTTTTCTACTTAATAGCCATTTCGATCGATGCTTTTTGTAAACACTGCGTGGCAGCTTTTTGTATGCCGTGTCATACCAGCTCCCCGACAAACCGTTGATTGAGGAATAGACGCCGTCGTTGCAAACGCCCTACACCACTTGCGACCTTTTTTATATCCATGCACGACTCGCTATACACTTCTGTTAATTGGCGACGAATTTCAATCGGATAATGTCGCTTTTGCATTGGAAAACCGAATAATTGTGCGAACTTCACACTTGGCGGTAGCACCAATTGGGAGCTTAACCAGAAACGACTACCATGCCAAGACTAAACGTGATAGTGAGACGCGTTCAGGAGCAGAATTGCTGTCTCGCCAAAATAATGAACCCAGTCTTTCCTAGTTGGAATCATACATTTCCTAAGGGTATTAACGTTGTATGAAATTCAAAAAGGCTAGAGCAGGATTTGAACTCGTGTCCCCTTGTCAATTTCCTATTATGGTAAACATTACACCACGCGCATTAACTTTCCCTTCATTTCAACATTCTGGCTTTCTACTCTGTGTTTATATATATATATATATATATATATATATATATATATATATATATATATATATATATATATATATATATATATGTGTGTGTGTGTGTGTGTGTGTGTGTGTGTGTGTTTTTCACATATATATATATATATATATATATATATATATATATATATATTGAAAAAAACAAATAGTAAAAAAATGATTTTGAAATAAATTGCGGAAAGTGGGTAGTTTTTTTTTTTGTTTTTTTTTGTTTTTTATAATAGAATATCATAAATGTAACTGATCCCCGAATAAGTTTTTCTGCAAATATATACCAGATAGAATTTACTTTGAAGTGTGGGTAGACAAATATGAAAAGTTAATTGACACACGGCCTAGTAAGAATATCCATTACAATATTCAATTTATAATATTTATTTATTTCTAAGATGCATTTAAATATGTTTATATACATAATCAGGATAATTACATTTTCATTTCATACATACAGACGTATATATATATATATATATATATATATATATATATATATATATATATATAAACAGCTATGATATATATATATATAATATATATATATATATATATATATATATATAACCCACTATAAAATATATGTACATAATCTACTCTAGACAAGCAAAAATCAGAATATATGGGAAGATTGAAAAAAATCGGTATTTTCATTAAACTTGTGTGTGTGTGTGTGTGTGTGTGTGTGTGTGTGCTTGCGTGCGTATGTGTATATATATATATATATATATATATATATATATATATATATATATATATGTCTGTCTGTCTGTCTGTCTATAATATATATTGTTTGGGATTTAGTATGAAGCATTGCGTGTGAAATATATGAAACTCAGTTTTTGAATGTTAAGTTTCGTTTTATTTCGTTGTTTATACCCCTTCTTCGGAATGATTTTAAAACATTGGAACAGAACCCGAGGTTACTGTTGTCAGAACATTTTGTTTCAAGGACAACTCACCAAAATATCAATATCATTAATCTCTTATTTTGTTGTTCAGTCTCTTATCATAAACAAAATCCCCTAGAATCTCCTAGAATCTCAAAGACCTGTCGATGCAATATAGAATACACTGACTGTTTCTCTACATAGGGGTAAGTACCCCCCCCCAAAAAAAAAAACATACTAAAAATGCGTCCTTGCTATAAAACGAGACTGTTACCGGTAGTGGGGCTCCAGTTCTGGAGATCTTGGATGGGTTGTGTCACCCTTTTGTTACCATTACTCGCCCGTTCAGCTAGCTTGAAACTACCTGTTAAGGTTTCATCTACAGGTCAAAGTGATCTGTTTAAGATAATTTTTAGAATAATATTTTATTTTATTTACACCAGTGGTTCCCAACGTGGGGATCAGTTTGATTTTTATGGAGGGTGCAATTAAGACTAAAGACGTTTCTGTCTTTTGTTTATTTCATTTTCTTTTGAAGTTTAAGCCAAGGTATTAACGTTTTAAATTTCTGCAGATCAAATGGGGGTCACTTTTTAAATTATATGAATTATATATGACAACATGGAGAGACATCAGGATTTTAGAGGGGATTAGGTGGGTAATGGCAAAAAAGGTTGGGAACCTCAGCACATTAGTTCTTAAAATCTTGTTTGAAACTTTGATTCAGCAATTTGCTGACTTCCGGTTATTCGAAGATGCACAGTTTTCTTCAATGCATTGCCAGTAAACTCTTTCACCTGCTTTTAAACTGTTTTTTTTATTCTATAATACACGAAGTTTATCCCAAAGGTAAGGTCTCCAAAAAGAATCGTTTATTGTCAATAATATTAACATCATTTTAAAATTTCAACATCTATTTTTCTACATAATCGCCATTTCGGTCAATGTATTTTTTTTGCAGTGGCAGTTTTTGTATGCCCATGTCGTACCAGCTCGCCAACATGTCGTTGAGGAAGCATTGACTCTCGTCGTTGTTGCAAACTCCCTATAACACTTACGAACGTATTTAACATCCATGCACGATACGCCAAAAATTTTCCTCAATTGGCAATGAAATTCAATCGGTTTAATGCATTTGCCTTCTAAAACCGATGAACTGCGCAAAATTCCCACTTAATGATATATATATATATATATATATATATATATATGATAGTTATATATATATATATATATATATATATATATATATATATATATAGCTTCAGTTGGGAGTTCCATCAGAAACGACTACCAAGCCAAGTCTGAGCGTGGCAGTATGATGTGCTTAATTTGCATACTGGTTTTAACAACACCGGGTTTTATAAATAATCACTTGGTCTCTAATATTATGGTTTTAAAATCAATTCTATGAATTATTGTATTGAGTAACAAATTAAAACATATCTAGAATAAGTGTAATCTTTTTATGTGCGTTCTCATTTAATTTCGTTAGTCTTTCTAATTTAATATATTTCGTTACATTAAAACTTGAATAATTACGCCCGGAGGGTGCATATTCTTGCTAGTTCAAGTAACTTCGAAATATTTAACAAGGTTCGGAAAAGAAAAATATGAAGACGCCCTAAAAAAATAAAGCCCCGTAATTGACTCACTTTTCTAACTATGATATCACTTATGTATATAAGGCGAAATTAACCCGGCGCCAATTTAATAATAGACAATTGTAACACTCGAGTGATTAACTATCATAAGAAGCTCACTTGCTGGAGAGATGAAGAACCAATAATGACGTAGCCCGAACCCCTTGTCAAACACCGACATTTCATTGGAACTTATCTCAAAGATTAATTTAGTTATCACCTCTAGACAAGAAGACTAGAACTATACTTGTCTTAGAATGGAGGAATTTAGAATTATATTAATATTTCTATTTGGTAATTATTAAAACTAGCAGTAACTATGGATATACCACTGTATGATAATTTAATTATTACAACGTTTGATATGTTTACTTAATAGCTATTGCTCAATAATTCAATATGTAAAAAGTATAATAATCTTGATTTTACTCTCTCACACTTTTCTTTCTTTTTTCCCCTTCTTTTCATCTTTTCATTATATTCGATATATATATATATATATATTGCTTTTATTCTTTTCTTTGGTAATTATCAAAATTGATCCGTCGATTCTAAACTAAAGCAACCAGAAAATTTACAAATTAATTTAAGATATCTATATATTAATGTGTTCATTAATTGTATGACTGTTATCATCTTGTAGCATCCTCTGACTGTCTAAGTCGACCAAGATCAAATGCAAAATTTAAATCCTGATTACCTGGTATTGCTTATCCGCTTAATTCTTATTCTTATGAGTGTCGTCACCTCATATAATAATCGACCATTCCGTGTTTATTATAATGAAAGAAACGGAAGTAAAAGGACGTGCTACACAGGAAAAAATATAATAAGAAATCTGGAGGGAGAATAGTTGGATGCATTGAGTCCAAGAGTATTGGCGCTATGTGAAATGCAAACAGTTTCGTCCATGTCCTACGTGCTGGTTGATATGCATGCATGTTGTTGTTGGTAAATGCGTATGTGTGTGAATTCGCATCATTACACGCTTGTAGCATCCGCTTTGGAACCAGGTTTGAAATCGGCCCTCATCATCTCAATGCATGAGTAGCACAGCTTTGGTCTGAGTGGCCAAGTAGGGAGCTGATGGTAAGTATGGTGCTCTCAACCCTGACAAAAAACAATGTCCCAGGTTTAGTGCTTGTGAAAAGAGATTGACCCCCTTGCTGTGTGGTTGATACCGACAATAGGCCATTTTACTTATACTGGCAAGAATATGCGCCCTCCAGGTGTATGTATTTGAGCTTTAATGTAATGAAATATATTAAATTAGAAAGACTAAGGAATTTACACTTATTTTAGTCATATCTTAATTGGTTTCTATATAAAATCATTCGGGGGATTGATTTTAATACGTTAGACAATAAAACAATAATATTAGAGATCAATAACATCTAGTAATTATTTATTAAACCCGGTTTTGTTAAAAACAGTTTGCAAATTAATCACGTCATGTATTATGTAAACCTTTTTTTCTTAGTGATATATAAGACACATTGCAGGATTTTAAAAGCAATGATAACATGGGCTGTTTTGAGGCAAATCTAACTCAGATTTTCATAAAGACAACCTTAATAAATAAGATTTATTTTATGTATTAATGATTTTGACTATAGATTAAATATTAATTGATTGATAAACTTATGTATTTATTGAAGGTATTGTAACATAACCAGTGACTTCGGTTACAGACAGACAAACACTGAATCCCTATTATGATTAGATTAGAAATCAATATACGTTAATAGACATTTTTTTCAACAAGAAGAAAAACAAGGTATTGTAATGAAAGCAGTGACGTAGTTTCGGTTACAGACAAACACCGAATCTTCATTATCATAAGATGAGAAATAAATAGATGTTGATAGTCAATTATTTTTCAACAAGAAAAAAATTAAGGTATAGTAACGAATGCAGTGACGTAGTTTCGGTTACATACAGACAAACACCGATTCTCCATTATAATAAGATGAGAAATCAATATATGTTAATAGACAATTTTTTTTCAACAAGAAGAATTTTTTTTCAACAAATTTGCAACGTGGGTTACTGCCTGTGCATACATGCACGTATATAGTCTTTCCTTTGCAAATTTCTTACTGCATTTAGATATTGTAGCGTAAGTAGTGACGTAGTTTCGGTTACAGACAAACACCGAATCTCCATTATAATAAGATTAGAAATCAATATATGGTAATAGTTAATTTTGTTTTCAACAAGAAGGATATGTGCAAGGTAGGTCACCGCCTGTGCATATATGCACGTATATAATCTTTCCTTTGCCAATTTCTTATTGCATTCAGTTGAGAATGCAGTCAGCCTTGAAATATCAAGGCCACAACAGGCTCACGTGACAACAATACAGGTGCACCGTGGAGCTGTCAGAGTTGAGTGTAGGATTTTTTTAAACGGCAACGTAATTTTACGTTCTTATGTATTATGCAAGCAACAAGTTAATAAATATCATAGGGAGTTGGAGAAAAAAGAAAATAGAAAAGTAAGAATTGAAGTTTAAAACGGTAGTGAAGAGAGAGGGCGGGAGAAAAAAAGGAGAAAAAATAATAAAAAACATATATATATATATATATAATATATATATATAATATATATATATATATATATATATATATATATATATATATGTGCATGTGTGAGTTAAATAAGAACGCATATGAAAGATTACACTTATTTTAGTTATATCTTAATTGGTTTCTATATAAAATCATTCATAAGATTGATTTTAATACGTTGGACAATAAAACAATAATATTAGAGATCAA
>CM042144.1:66617751-66637751 GCA_023376005.1 Doryteuthis pealeii | reverse complement strand
ATGGGTAAATGCTAGGGGGATTAGGCATTTTAACCTTGGTTGGACAACCACTCTAGGAGAGAGAAAACACTGAATTCAAACCAGTAAAACTCCACTAAAGAAATTGACCATGTGTCCAACACGTGTGGCGGGGTTGGCATATATATATATATATATATAATATATATATATATATATATATATATATATAGTTGCTTGTATTTATCGGGGTTATCTTTGTAAGAGAGATTAACTCTCTGGGAGAAAGCCATTGAAGGCAATAAATGGAAAAGAGCAGTTTTGTATATCTATCTCACCCCCCTCACTAGAGACAGGTTCGACACAGGGTCGTCTCTTTTTCTTTCTTTTTGTCTTTTATTATTAAAGCGGGGCCCCCAAATTCGTTTTTCAACCAGGGTGTGAACAGAAAATCAGCACATAAAACAGTCAGAGACAGTATTCGTTTGTTTGGGAAGATAGAACAAGAACAAGAACAAGGACAAGAAAGTGTAGATTATAAACAGTAGGAAAGAAAGATATGGAGAATGAAAAAAAAAAAAGAAATCCTGAGAGAGAAGGAAAGAAATAAAAACATTGTTTTAAAAGAGTCTCTCTAGTTAACAAGTTTACGGAATAAACGGTTCTTAAATAGAAATAAGTAGCCATTAACCGGCTGATGACATCAAATACGCCGCTCGTCTAAGTAGCCTCTTTGAACTATCATAAACAAGACGCAAATTCTAAGTTCTTCGATATAGACGCACACCCGTTGTTTTATGGATTTCCCAAGTACTTTGACAAAGCTTTCACTCTCTCATTCTAAAAAAAATGAAAGTACTTCCTAACTGCAGTGGGTCGTTGGTGCATCTCATTAGTTGTATCTGTAGCAATTCGTATCACATTACACTGTCAAAAACGTGGAGTAAATGACATTATCTATGGTATTCATTCTACGGCGTGAAACAACGTTTTGAGAATATCTATCTTATGCTGAGCAGAGTCGACAGTCGAATTACTTTTTTAAGAGACGGATTTCTCTACATAGGCAGGCAAAAAGTAATGCCATTTTGTTTAGGACAGGTATAATTACCAACACAGGAACATGTATCATACATCAAAATGAAGCTGATCCTTTTTGCATCCCATCCCTAGTTCTCTACATAGGCAGTCAAAAAGTAATGCCATTTTGTTTAGGGCAGGTATAATTACCAACACAGGAAGATGAATGAAGCTGGTCCTTTGTGGATCCCATCCCTAGTTCTCTACATAGGCAGTCAAAACGTAATGCCATTTTGTTTATGACAGGTATAATTACCAACACAGGAACATGTATCATACATCAAAATGAAGCTGATCCTTAGTGGATCCCATCCCTAGTTCTCTACATAGGCAGTCAAAAAGTAATGCCATTTTGTTTAGGACAGGTATAATTACCAACACAGGAACATGTATCATACATCAAAATGAAGCTGGTCCTCTGTGGATCACATTCCTACTCCTCCACATAGGCACTGTTTCTCTCAATAGCAATGTTCCATCTTCGAATGAGAGCATGTATCCTGTCCCGCAAAATTCTGTTGACTGTTCTTTGAGCCACTTACCCACTACAGATTTCACTTCCTCGTCTCTGGAATGATGCTTGCCTCTCAAACCCTCTTTCATGGGATCAAAGAGAGGCAAACACTATTCCAGTGACGAGGAAGGGGCAATCCCGCGACTTTATCGCTGAAGTATCCATATAGTTGCTTTTCTGTTTTCTAGTTTTGTTGTTTTTTGTTCTTATTTTGTAATCTCTGTTACTTTCTGTTGTAGAATCAAAACTATGTAATGTGAAATCCGTCATCTATGAAACGATATTAACATCGGCTGGCATTAACCACTCCGCAATCAACGAGATTATTTGAAAATGGTACAGGGAATTTTTAAGCAAATATTCTACGCACATAACGAAAACAAAAAGACCAGTACAGCACTCGCAGACCGAGTATGGACTAACAAAGACAGGGTACACCCTACATAGAATGCAGATAGGTATACGTCCTGCATCCCCGACGCACAAGGTGTTATCTATTGTTTATCTATCTATCTATCTCAGTCTATTCAAAACTATCCATCTTCATATCTATCTATCTATCTATCTATCTATCTATTAAATACTAAGATTTTCTTTTATTACGATAAATAAATAAGAATTACGATAAATAAACAAGAATTATGACAAATTACGGTAAATAAACCAGAATTACGACAAATTACGATAAATAAACACGAATTACGACAAATTTTATAATAAACAAGAATTAAGACAAAAAGTGCCCCCGCCCCTAAAATACATTTAAAGCTCTAAGTTGGTTGTTTTCTTTCATGTAACACCGATGTGGCGCCGAAGCTTGGGGTCGTTATTTTAAAATTCACCGGGCAACCATTTCGGAGGCAGGGGACCGGGACGCACTTCCTCATAAATGACCCAGGATATGTTATAAGATAGGGGTTAGACGGCTATATTTTTTCCTTAGATCATAAATAAAAACCCTACAATCTATTAAGAAATTTTAGTTGGGACCCATAAATTTTCCCAGGGACTCATTCAAAGCAAATACATGCGTCCCAGGACGCACTAAATCAAAAATGATATCAGCATCACTACCCTATAATATAAAATGGAAAATGTTGAACCAGCCTAGACCATACATTAATGGATTCAAGAGATGTGCACTATGCTCCATCGGGAAAATCCGAATCTTACAAGGACGAGCTTCCCTGAGCATCTACCTCAACGCTAAAATCGGAAATATTTAGAGCCCAGGAAAAATACCGTTGGACTGAAGAAATAACAATGCAAGACCTAACAAAAATAATTTTCGAAGTATTATTTTTATCGACATGCATGCACCTAAGGAAACGTGTGGATGAATACGACAATAATAGTCCAACGCATTATGTATAACGGAATAAAAATTTTGGTGTAATTTTTCCAAGGTGCCTTATCTGAGGATAAGAGGCTACTGTGTTGCTTTGAAACCAATGATAAAAAAGCCTTTTAATATATAAGTAACCATAACAAATAGATAAATTTAGCTCTTACACCTGTAATCCAGCACTATTTTCCTTTCTCCAATACAAAAATACCTATATATATATATATATATATATATATATATGAAGATAGCACGGTTGGAGTAAAATCCAACAGTATGATGTAAGGTAAAAGGAAAAGTGAACAAAATAATGACTCAAACAAGTCCAAGTAGGAAAGAAATAGTTCGTCCTACTAACGTGAAGAACATCTTCAGTCTGACTTTATTCGAAGCAAAATACGCACATTTTGTGTTTATAGAAGAGAAAGTGAGTTAGTGATAGAATTGAAGGGTAGGAGGTTAGGGAGGATTTGATTAAAATGAGAATAACATCATATAAAGTGGAGGGGAGTATATAATATATATATATATATATATATATTATATATATATATATACCAAGCGTGTTGGTAAATCCTTGCGGTGAGAAAAAACCCAGCAAATAGTTTGATTATAAAAATATACTACCAAACATCAACCGGGGAGAAAAAAATTTTTGAAAAAAAGAAAAGACCAAGATAGTCGTACCAACAAAAAATAATCTATTGGTACAGTTTTGGCCAAAAGAAAAAACAATTTATATGTATATATATATATGTATATAAGATATATATATATTCATATAACCGCTAGGAGAATAGCTAATAAGTAAAAAGTGCTCAATACCTAAGTAGAGCAAATAATAAAGATAAATCTAATGAGTCAGACGAACCTACTATTAGTTTCGCTTAATGCTCTTCAGGGCTAAGATCTGACAGAGTCAGAAACTAATAGTAGGTTCGTCTGACTCATTAGATTTATCTTTATTATATATATATATATATATATATATATATATATATATATATATATATATATATCTGTGTGTGTGTGTGTGTGTGTGTGTGTGTGGAGAAAGGTAGACAAACACGGGATGTTGTACAAGATGGATGTTTAAACATCCATCTTGTACAATATCTTGTACAATCCACATATTGTCGGATTAATTTCCTCTTATTTCTCCCGTGTATATATATATATAATATGCGGTATGTATGGTTAAATATGTGTGTGTGTGTGTGTGTGTGTGTGTGTGTGTGTGTGTGTGTGTGTTTCCTGAGCAATAAAATTGAGTAAATAATTGATACAATGCTTTATCTTGCTATAAGCTTTTTGAAATTATGATAAACTAACTTTATTGTGTCTGTCTATATATATATATATATATATATATATATATATATATATATATAATATTTAAGTGTGTGTGTATGTGTGTAATGTATACGTAGTAGTCATGATCTCCCCCCCCCGATGTAAGAGGCACAGGATCATTCACAGCCATGCACAGACTTGTAAATTACCTAGTGCTTCAGAATTAATCAAGGACACACGTGGGTGTGAAGAAAATTGCATGCCTGACTGAGGCACACAGAGAAGCCGGAAGAATTCTTTCCTTGGAAAGAATAAGAATTTCAACGACTGGAGAATGTAAAAGAGACTTTCCGTTGCTTTTTTATTCCTCTTAAATTCCTGTATTTTAACCTATTATGTTCCAATTGTAGCCCTACTTAAAAATCTGAAGAAAACTGATATACTTACTTTTCGTTCGTTAATCGCTCTTAGAGGTCGGCTATCATTATCAACGACCGAGAATTATGTTAAGTAGACAATAGCAAAACATTCATAGAGATATTTCGAAAATTTCTTTGTATTAAATTTGCATTTTATATTTTTCTTGAGTCTTTTACGTTTTCTTTTCCCACATCCCATTTTTTCACTTGCAGTTTGTCTTTCATTTTCTGCTCCTCATCTTTGCTTTCTTGGAATTTTGTAAAAATTCCAACCGTGTGACGCGTTTTTCTTCTTTCTTATACCTTGTAATGATATTTACGCAGATATTCTTAGTGTGCCAAAAGACCATGGGGAGCAGGTGGAATCTGTCTTCAGATACTGTTATTTTGTTGCTTTTTTTTTTTAGATGGGAATTGCACAAGGATGCTGCGTGCGGTCTCAAACAAATCGTGGAAACAACACCTCATGAGAAAGCAGTTTTACGGCCGCTTTCCCACTTATCACACAATCAATCCGTGCAAGTCGAAAAACAGATGCTGGACACTGTTGGAGAAGCCAAGACAAACACATAAGTGACGTTCTGCAGTGGAAACCTGCACATGCCAGTGTGGGCCATTCAGCAAAGACCTACATCGATCAGCTTTGGGTGGATCCTGAATGCTACACAGAGACTTTCCAGGATTGATAACCGATAGGGATGGTTGGCGAGAGATTGTCATGGATATCCGTGCTACCAGCATGACATGATGATGATGATGATGATGATGATGATTTATACTTAGAAAGTGTATCTTATTAAAAGAGATTATATTATGTAACTGTCTGTAACCGAAACTACGTCATCCCTGATGTCACGATTTAAGTTATATTCTCAACGATTATGAAATAGTAATTATTTAATCTTAATTAAAATTGTATTTATTAACGATGTCTCTATCAAAGTCTAGTTGAGTTATATTTGTCACAAAACTGACAATATTATTAATGCATTTAAAGTCCTGAAATATGTGTTATATATATGTTACATTATTATTAGATTCCTAATATTTATGTACAGTAGTGTAGAAATCAAAATGGCTGTTATAAGTTGCAGCCGGTGGCCTTGAGGGATGAGTGACAAGGCTTGACTTCAGTCCTGATCCTTCCTTCCGGTGGATACCGTGAGAATCGGTGGAGAAGACCCTCTTCCGGTTTAGATTAGAAATAGATTTTTAGTCAGTCGGCCAAAGACCACGACGGTGGTAAGTTGTGTTTTGCACGCTCCGACTCAATCTGCGCAGGTGGTCTGGTGGGGATTTCGAAATAAAATATGATCTAAGTAAATCCAAGTCTTGTGTTATTATCTAAAAACTAACAATGACACAGGGCTTCTGATAAAGAGAAATCCCCAATGGAAAACCAGATACGAAGTCCCCAAGACGAAGTCCAGACGCTAGAAGAGACGCTAGAAGAGTTGTTAGAAGAAGAACAGCAGAAGAATAGAAGTAAGAAAGTAAAAAGAAAGAGGTATACAACATATCTCTTAAGAAATAAATATTTACCTAGTATATGGTGAGAATAATTTGCTTAATCATGGTAACAAAACTGGGTTTAATAGATAATCATTTGCTATTACTGATTTCTATTACCATCATATTATTCTCAAACGTATTAAAAGCAATCCTATATGTAATCTTATATAGAAACCAATTAAAATAACATTAGAATAAGTGTAATGTTTTTTCATATTCGTTCTTATTTACTTTATTTAGTCTTTCTAATTTAATATAATATTTTATTACATTAAAACTTAAATTCTTGCGACAAGGGGCGCATACTTTTGCTAGACTTAGTGAAATCTATATCGAAATGTTTTGTGTCGTTGCTAAATGAACTTAATGTTAATGAGAAAACATTTTTAGAAATGTGCGGTTATTTCTGAGTGTTTTTATGCCTTCATTATAAAAATTATATACGAATTCATTGCTAATATATATGAAAATAAAACAATACTTTTATTAAGGGGGCGTAACTCTGTATGTGAAAATTAAGAAATACAGACTCTTATTAAGAAACACTTATGCTATCATTAAGAAAATTATGCGATTATTAACAATAAAAAACAATAAAAATAAATCATTGATGAAATAAATTATGCACTAGCCTAGGCCGAATCACTGCTAGGTAGCTAAGAGAATGCAGCAAGAGGCATGGTTCTTTGGGAACTCTGATGAAACGGAGTTCATTTGTTTTAAACAAGATGAAGTCAACTCCACACTGGACAGGAAGCCGCTGGAATTAGTAAACCAGTTCACATAGTAAAAAAAAAAGTCGGCAGACTAGTCTATTGTCGATAACAGCCCGACAGCGAGGGAGTCTATTTCCCTTTCATATGAGCTAAACTAGGGAGATTGTCTTTGTGTCTAATCATTATTATTTTAATTATTATTTTTTTTTTTTTTGCTTGGAGTCTCTTGGGTGAGCAGTAAAGATTAAGCTCGAAACTGTGAGTGAATTTATGAGTAATCGTTTGAAAATGACTTATTTTAATGTAATTAAAATACTTAAAAAAACAAAAACACCTAAAACGGTGTCCGCGGTTACAGTGGCCTGAACATTGTGTTTATACACAATAAAGATGAGGACAATAGTCAATTATTCAAAACAGTATCTCATTTAAAATTTAGTATTGTTGTATACTGGAACTTTTGGTATATTAAAATATACAAATAAGTAGTTCGCAGCAAAG
Source organism: Doryteuthis pealeii (assembly GCA_023376005.1). Lineage (NCBI taxonomy): Eukaryota > Metazoa > Mollusca > Cephalopoda > Myopsida > Loliginidae > Doryteuthis > Doryteuthis pealeii. Next base: position 66,630,413 of record CM042144.1, on the reverse strand, counting down.
TGCTAAGAATTCTTATTATAGAGACGGTTCTCGTAAAGATCTCTGTAAGTTTCTCCGCCTGTAGTAAACAATTTGCCATGGACCAGTTCATTTATTCCAAGAAAAGATATGATAGGCTTGTCCAGATACGTCGGACACGCGGCCTGCGGGCCACATGTGGCCCTCAGCAAGAATTGCGGCCCGCATGCAGACTGCGCTCTCATGCGGTGACAGTTTTTTTCAAAAAATGATTGTGTGAAAACAGTGGTTTATTTTCATTAGGACAATGTGTTATTAAAAAACAGAGTCTGTTATCAAAGAATTGTCTCTCACTCCATCCTTAGAATTGCGGAAGGAGGAGGCTAACTCAGGCAATGAAAGGTACCGTTTTGACGGCATATAGGACGCACGTTTTTCTAAAATTTTGGCTAAAAAATTGCCCTGCGTCTTATACATAGTAGGTGAAATGTTATTATTATTATTATTATTATTATTATTATTATTATTATTATTTCCTGCTATTGAGATGTCTTGTGTATGCGTATTGCTTGTCAGTACAGCTAAATTGCTTTTATACAGCTATGTCTCTGCTTGTGTAATGCACTGTTAGACTGTTTTCAACAATATATGCTTAACTACAATAAAAAGTTTTTTTTATCCTGAATCTGCCCGTACGTCTTATATGCCGTCAATTACGGTTGTTAGTATTTCCTTTTGCCTTCTCCTGCTTTCAATCAAGACATGGATATACTTGAAAGCGACAGTGACCTTGTACGTTTTATTATTTGAACTCGGTCAGTAATAGGCTTTTTTTCCTTTCTTTAAGAAAAATGTTTTTTTTTAGATATTTATTCATTGGCTTTTAGTTGATAATAAAGAAATTGATAATAGCAATCACCACCTTGTTCTGTTAATGTAGAAGAATCATTTAAAGATTTAGTTGTCATGTGCGGCACTCATGACACATACTTGTAACCATATGTAATCCATGCGGCCCTAGGATACTACTCAGTTTAACATACCCGAGCTAGTCTACAACGCGAGTCTCAATAAATATGAATATGAAATATATATGATTAGTGGTGTGCCAACGTCATGATCCTGGGAAAAAGCTTAGCCAGTTCCCCTCCAGTGGCCAATAAATACTAATTTAAATTTATCTAATCCATAGGAGTAGATTGTTCTCATTCCGTTAACCCTGACCGGGTATAAGTTTTCCGCTATGTTAAGTATTATTTTCGCCCGTAGTTAGGATTGAACCTGTGACCTACATATGATTGTCACTTAGCAATGCATTAACTCAATCCTTATATCCGTTGCGCCAATTGTCCAACGGGACGAAGATGTTTTTTTTTTTGGTTTGTTTTGTTTTACAGCATATCAACCTCAGTAGGTCATTTAATGCCGATAAAGTTTTGAAATAAATCAATTCTTAATGGATAATACAATTTTTTTTTAATACATTTTTCTATTTAACCCATAGCTGGGACCCTAACAGGTACTACCACTCCGGACCAGAGTGGACCAGGGAGCAATGGTGATGAAGGAGTGCTCCACATTCCCCAAACCTCCAGAACTGGAACCTCACCATCAGATAGTTTAACGTCATTACCAGGACATGTAGACCCGCAGCCACCGCCTTCTAGCACCCATATGATAAAAAGGGATTGGGGCTTGCCATATCGGCAATAGGGTTGGGAGACGAAGATGGGTACAACAGTCAAAAAATTCTTAATAATACAGATGATCATAACAGCAATCAGTTGCATGTTGATTTTACACGTGTCTTTTTGCAGCAACCTATAAGTAATACGTGTCAACTCTGTGTCAAAGTATGTGAAATTGCAGCAGGGCTGAGAAACCATATGAGATTACACAAGCTTAATATTAAAGAAAGTTATTTTGCTTTTAAGGGTGAATTTGTCCTGATGAATCACACGCGTTCCCACGGATGTGTTTTGCGGGACTGAGGCAATGGCCTTTTTTCTTTAAAGCGTTAAAAACACTATTTAAAAACCAGGGGCGTTGGGTGTTATGTGGGAGTCGAATGTCGATTACTAGTGCCAGTATCAAGTGCAAAACTACCAACCCTAGCCGCCATGTTTGTCTGTCTTATTCGGCAATTTTTCCCCTTTTCCCTGGTTTTCTTTAAAAACGTCCATTTTACTTGGCTTTTCGTCTTTTCATCCACAACCCCTGCTGATTAAAAGCTTTTCATTTTCTTTTCAATTCCATTTTTTTATGCTTGTTTTCAGTTTCTTCGAAAGACCGCACCATTTTTCCTCGTTTTGATCTCCTCCAAGGTTTTCCTTTTATCGCCTCTGTTTATTCGTTATTGTATGAGTACTTCTTTTTCTTCATCCTCATATTCTTCTTCTTCTTCTTCTTCTTCTTCTTCTTCTTCTTCTTCTTCTTCTTCTTCTTCTTCTTCTTCTTTTTTATTATTATTATTATTATTATTATTATTATTAGTAGTAGTAGTAGTAGTAGTAGTCTGTTTTATTTTTCCTCACCATATTCGTCTTCTTCTTCTCATATATCTTCTTCTTCTTCTTCTTCTTCTTCTTCTTCTTCTTCTTCTTGTCTCGATTCTTCCTCTGATTTCTAACACATCCAGACTCTTTTCAAAACCCTTCGGGACTGTTCCAAGGGCACCAATTACAATTGGTACGACCTTTACCCTCACGTTCCACAGTTTTTATTATTATTATTATTATTATTATTATTATTATTATTATTATTATTATTATTATTCTTTCTTCTTCTTCTTCTTCTTCTTCTTCTTCTTCTTCTTCTTCTTCTTCTTCTTCAGAGTGAAACCTTTTGAAATAACTACTTAAACAGCTATTCAACCGACATCACGCCTACAGTGTTGATATCAAACAGTTCACCATGTTTTCTCTTTAAATATAACCAACTGTCTTTTAAAAATAAATTTGCTTTATTCTTTCTTGAATTCTTCGTTCATGTAGTTTGTAAAATAAACAAAATATCATTTTAGAGTTTTGTTTTATCTTATGAAAAAAACAAGTTAAACTAACGCATGCCGACAGCCTTTCTAAAAGTGTCCTCATAAAGCTTTACGATTAGTTGAATTATCTACTTAAGACATTCTTCTGTAAACTATGTATATCTGCATATTACTAAAATCTTCATTATATATATATATATATATATATATATATATATATATATATATATATATGTTGGTGTGTGTGTGTGTGTGTGTGTGTGTGAAATCGGAAAATATAGTTAAGAAATTTCTTTTTTACCATACTTTTCTGATGTTTTTTTTTTCGATTTTTTCGGTTTCTCAAAAATGTTCTCCATTCCGCCGGAAGATTGACGAAACAAACGAGCATGAAACCTAAGGTCGCAGATAAATATCCATGTAATTAGATACACCCCCCATATATATATATATATATATATATATATATATATATGCTGAAATTGCTTAAAAAGACGGGCATCAAACCTCAGGTCGCGTCTGAAACATCCATTAATTAAATACACACACACACACACACACACACACACACACACACATATATATATATATATATATATATATATATATATATATATATATATATATATACGTGTGTGTAAAGGGAATGACTTACCGTTTTAAAAAATTGGGTTAGTCTCAATATTTGGTTGGTGTAATGATTTTTGAAAATGTTTAAGTTTAATTTTTTTTAAATGTATATTTTTTTAAATAGGTATTTTTAAATATTCCACGTTAACATCAATATTTGCAGCATATCAACATAGTGTTTGTCATTCAACTTTTCAAAACTGCGAAACTGTTTTCAACGGTCATAATTGCAATATAGATCCCCCGCAGTTGACTGTAATTAATCAATATCTTGATTAATTCAGTGGATTTAACCCTGAAGATCCTTATGGTGAAACTCGAGTAGATTATTTCTGATTGAATCCGACACTCGATATCACATTAATCGATATCACTTACACATGTGTTTCGGTCAGTTTATGTGTGTGAAATTCATCAGAGTGAACATTTATTTTTAAGATAAAAATGAATGTTCACTCTGATGAAGGTCGATTCTTGTATGTGTGCGAAATATTTTCACACACATAAACTGACCGAAACACTATCGATTAATGTGTTCCTCATATATATATATATATATATATATATATATATATATGTTTCATTTTCTACGACGGTAACTATTATACAAGCCACGTCCATAAACGGCATATACCTTCTGTTTTCCTTTTCCTAGACTGGTTGCTTGACCATGGTTAAACAGCCAAGTCTGTCCTACAACTTACCCGCCGCCCTGTCGGCTGCGGCGTTAGAATACACAGACTGCACCTCTGCAAGGTGTAAGACCCCCCCTCCCAAATGGGGACATTTCTTGTCCGTGGGTAGCCACCCGTGATGCTTAATTCTGGTGGATCAGCATTTCATGACATGCAACACCCTACTTTGGCCCTTACTTAGGTTAGACGGGCCCTCCGATCAATTGACTGGTCATGTCAAGCCCTAGCCCCTATATAATTGTCCAAACCCTATTACCCTTATGGAAACCCCTAAACATTTTTATCATATGGGTGTTAGAGGGCTTTGGCTGAGTGTCTTCAAGTCGTGGGTATGGCGTTAAACTCTAACTGATGGGGAATGTGGAGCACCACTTCATTACGATTGCTCTCAAGTCCACTCTCACCCGGCGTGGTAGTACCTGTTAGGGTTCATCTATTGGTTAAATAGAATATTTGTTTACAAAAAAAAATTGAATTTTAAAACTTTCTTCCAAACTCTCGCTACGAACCTTCAAAACTTTGCCGGCATCAAATAACCCACTGTGGTTGAATGCCGTAAAACAAAACAAACAAAAATTCATCCGTATCTAGAGGGAGAATATTTTAATTCATAACTTTCCCAATGGTATTAGCGCTTTATGCACACAGACTCGTCCATGATTTGAACGCGTATTTGTCGTGTTTATTTCCTACGATTGTAACTAATACACCAGGCACCTCCATATATCATCTGTTTTCCTTTTCCTAGACTGGTTGCCTAATCACGGTTAAAGAGCCCAGATTCCCTACAATTTACCCGTATCTAGAGAAAGAATAATTGGATTCATACTTTTCCCAATGGTATTAGCGCTGTGGGAAATGCAAACAGCCTCGTCCGTGGTTTGAATTCACCTCGCCGTATTCATTTCTTACGATGATAACCATTACACTAGGTACCTCTATAAACGGCACAAACGTATTTTCCAACCCCTCCGCACAAGTAGGATGTGCCACAAAGTCAATTTCTTAAGCAGAATCAAACAGGTTTGAATTCAGAGTTTGTCTTATCTGGAGGGACTCATACCTTTCCCAGTGGTATTAGTGCTGTGGGAAACAGCCTCGCTCAGGATTTGAACTCGTTTCACCGTGTTCACTTCCTATGATGATAACCATTACAGCAGGCGCCTCCATAAACAGCATATATCTTCTTCTGTTTTTGTTTTTGGTAAATTTATACTGGGCTTGACAAATCTGTTTAAGTAGTCGAGTGCGCGAATCCGATATTTTACGAATGATTCGATTACACAATACATTAATCTTAGAATTCCTTTGACGATTATTTCTTAGAATCTCAGTGTATCTTTTGATGATGTATGTTTGGGTTGGGTCCTGTCATGGTTGACTATGGGGGTAACAGCTTAGCTACCAGACAATGGAACAAATGCCCAGACGAAAAGTGTTTATGTTGAGTGGTATGATGGTAAACAACATGGAATCGATGAACCAAGACTGAATTTTAAGGAGAAGGAAGAGAAAGACAAAATGACTGAGGATTGAGAAAAAGGAAGAGAATTAAAGAGAAATGGAAAGAAAGTAAAAAAGAATTAAAGGGAGAAGTTGTGAGAGAAGTAAAGGAATGAGAAAAAGTAAGGGAAAGAGAATTAAGGAAGAGGGTTAAAGCAGAGAGAGAGGGGGGGAGAGAGATAATCAATTAAGTTAGATAATTAAATGAGGGTGAGAAAAATTAAATAGATGAGAAAAAGAACGAGAATTAGAGAAAAAATTAAAGAAGAGAGAATTGCAAGAGAGGGAGAGAGTTAAAGGAGGGGGGAAGAGGGAGAATTAAAGGTGAGAGAGTTTTTTTATAAAGAAGAGGATGCGAGAGATGTTAAAGGAATAAGAATGAGAGAGAGATATTGAGATAGATAGATAGATAGATAGATAGAGAAAGAGAGAGAGAGAGAGAGAGAGAGAGAGAGATTTAAAGCGGACATTGACAGAGAGTGAATTAAGAGAGAGGGAAGTTCACTAGTGAATCCCTGTCAGAAGAACTATCCGAAAAAATCAATACGGAAAAATGCCGCCCCCCTCCCACAAAAAAAAGAAAACAGCAAAAGGGACCCCTCCAAAATTCAAAATCAGAAATATGCAAATTAAATTTTAAATTTAATTTTTTAGACTCCCTCCCCCAACTTTTAACCAAATAATAAATGTGGTCACTTATGCAAATTAAATTTTATTTCTAATCTTTTAGGCCCCCACTTTTATCTAAGAAATAGATCTCACCACATATGCAAATTGAATTTTAAAGTTATTTTTAGTCCCCCATTTTAATCCAATAAATAAGTGTTGCCAAATATGCAAATTAACCTTTAAATTTATTTTTGCCACATATGCAAATTAGAATCTAAAATGTCTCTCGAATACTCAAGTTTTTTTACTGCGTTGTTTTACTCAAGTTTTTAAAAAAAATTTTTTATACGTGTGGAGTGTTTTAGAAGTTGTTTTTCTTCGAGGGATATTTTTTTCTTTAGTCCGTAAAACTAACCCCCTCATGCCAATGGTTGCTACCCAGATTTCCAACCGTTCGACCTAATCCTTATGTCAATACCAGGTTAAATGCAGTATAAACTATTCATTTTTTTGCTGGTGAGACAGCGAGATTGACATGTTTTTTTCTAAAAAAGACTACATAAAAACCATTCCTTTACAGTAAATACTTGAATCCCTATCATAGAACAGAGTGTCATATTTGACGTAAACTTATTTCGATTCTGTCAAGGGTAACAGCTTTGCCAAGTGACAAGGGAACAAAGTTCTTCCTAGACAGGGAGTTGATGATTAAAAACAGGAAATCGATGATCAGAGATTGAATTTCAAGTTTAAATAAATTTACTTTAATAAATCTTTAAAATTCGGAGGAAAAAGGCAAAAAACTCTCCTTGATTCTAATGGTTTGGTTTGGTTTATTTTATTCATTTTTATTTATTTATTCATTTATTTTATTTATTTATTTATTTTTGTTAAACTGCATATTACCCCTTTCGGGTCATTTAACGGCGAATCAAACAATTTTGATAATAGTTTCTATGTTTCAAATTCTTAATATCTCCAAATCTATTGATAATGAAGATTCGGTCTTTTTTCTGTAACCGAAACTATGTCACTGCTTACTTCACAGTAATCTTTTAAAAATTCTATGAAAGATCAGAGTCAAATTTTCACGAAAATTGTTATACTTGTTCACCATTAGATGAATTTATGTTTAAAAATTTTTTTCATATATCAGAGGAAATATTTTTTACTAGTTCGACCCCTTCCCCTTATTGCATTTTATGAAATTCGAACAAAATATATTTTACTAGTACGATTCTTAAATTTGTCTATAAAGAGTCTGAAGAATTATATCAGATTTTTTAGAAACGTTTTGGAGATTCTTACTGTCGTAAAACAAAACAAATATCTCAGTGGTGTGGAGTGAATATGATGCTTTTTAAGTAAGTGATTTATTTTTTAAAACGTTGTATTTAATTTATTTAATTTTTCCCCACACTCAATATTTTTCAAAAATTAAATTTTACACCGTACGAAGCGACCTAAAGTCGGTATCAGCCAGACAGCGAGTGAGTCTATCTCCTTTTTACAAGAGCTAGACCAAGGAGATTGTTTTTGCGTCTGAGGTGGAGTGCCATACCTACCATCAGCTCCTTACTTTACCGCACAGATCCCTGTGCTTCCCATACGCTGAGTTGGCAAGGGCCGATATCGAAACAGGTAACTTGTGGTTCCTAAGCGGACGCTCTACCGACTAAGGTAAATCGTATATATATATATATATATATATATATATATTATATATATATATATCACCATCTGCATGCCCTCGAGGGAGTTGCAATTTTTCTTCACTGACCGATCTTGTGTAGACAACAGTGTTTATAACATTCCTTGGTAATAATTGCTGGGGATGTTGTTGGGGTGACGTGAATGGTTGTTCCTTCTTATTGCTCCAACCTTGATATTGTCCTATTCCTCTTTTAGCCAATTTATACACTTTGACTTTTCAACGATCTATCGGTTGTAGAACCTTTGAAAATGCACCGGTCGAAAGGGCCCTTAAGTTTCTCTATCTTCTTTCGCCTCCAATCAAAATAATTCGTTTACTTAGCTGATCACCAAATAAAGTATGATATCATTTAAACTTGTATACAAATTCAGTTGTACCAAAAACTTGTTTATGTATATATATAAATATATATATATATAAATATATATATATATATATATATATATATATATATATATATATGTGTGTGTGTGTGTGTGTGTGTGTGTGTGGTGTGTATATATATATATATATATATATATAATCCAAAAGTCCAGAGAATAAATCTTCCTTACGACATAGGAGTTTTTTTTAAGTTGTCACAGTTTGCAGAGCTCAATGTGTGCTCTTATTGTTAGAATCACAGAGCAAATTTATAAGTAAAAATATAACAAAAGACTCAGATTTTTTGCGTTATAGTCTATTTGAGGAAGCTTAGAAAAGGTGTCTAACTCTCCCAAATCATCAGATGGGAATCCATCTGATGATTTGGGAGAGTTACACACTTTGTCTAAGCTTCCTGAAATAGACTATAATGCAAAAATTCTAAGTCTTTTGTTATATTTTTTACTTATATATATATATATATATATATATATATATATAGTACATGTAGGTCTGTTTAGCGTAATGCTTGAAGTCGTTGAAATGGAATCGAGGTTAGAGTATATATATATATATATATATATATATATATATATATATATATATATATATATATATATATGTCTGTGTGTGTGTAAAATAAAAGGAAATTAGTCCGACAGTGTGAATTTGATATATTGAAAAAACAAATGATGTTTACAAATGCTTGGGATCATCAGGAGAGAATGTACACCGTTTCGGGGCCTTCCACTCAACAATTTTAATTGTACATCGCCCCCCACCCTCACTGTTGTGAGGTCCCTCGGAATATCTGTATCGACCGTATGTAATAGATCGGTCATCAACAAGAGCAAATATGGGATGAAATGAACGTTAGGCGAAGAATGCACAAACAGAACACAATTAGTCAAGGTTGGAATTTTTCAAAAAATTCGTTATCTGTATTAAAAATAAAATTCATTTTATTTTTTATTTTTAAAAGTCAGAAGCATTACAGTTTATAATAAGACTCAAAAGAGCCTGATGTAAAATTGTATAAAAAGTGTATAATTGTATAAAAAGTGTATATTAAGTATCAAAATTGTTCATAATACACTCCAACTATTAAATAAGTAACCAATAAGTCCACAGCACAACTGAAAAAGATGTGTGTGTGTGTGTGTGTGTGTGTGTGTGTGTGTGTGAGAGAGAGAGAGAGAGAGAGAGAGAGACGGATTAATGTCATATCAGTTTGTATAAATTGGGTGGGGGATTGATTTGATATACGAGGAGACTGAGTTACGAGCGGGACAATTAAAACTCCTAGGTCAAGCTGGTTGGTTGAATTTTACGGCATGTCAACCCTTGTTGGGTTATTTCATACCAAAGACATTTTGTTTTATTCATTCATGTTAGGTATTCAATTTTTTTAAACACATTTTTTATTTAACCTATACATGAGACCCTAACATGTACTAACACTCCGGTTCAGAGTGGACCTGAGAATACTGGCGATGAAGTTGTACTCTACACTCCCCAGAGCACCAAAATTGGACTTTCACCATTCGATGCTGTTTATCGTCATGCCTAGACCCTCAACCACCGCCTTATAACACATTTATGATACAAATGGTTGGTTTGGTTTGGTTTGTTTTACGGCATATACATCTCAGTGGGTCATTTAATACATAATACTTAATGGACACTCAATATTTTTACAAACTCAAGTTTTTCTATTTAGCCCATAGTTGAGACCCTAACAGGTACTACCACTCCAGCTCAGTGTAAGCCTGGGTGGAATGGTAATGAAGGGGTGCCCCACATTCCCCAAACCTCAAGAACTGGAACCTCCCCATCAGATAGAGTTTAACGTCATTCCAGGACATGTAGACCCCAGCCACCGCATTCTAGCACCCATATGATAAAAAAGGTTGGGGCTTGCCATATTGGCAATAGGGTTGAGCCAATCATATAGGTGCTAGAGCTTAACATAGCCAACCAATTGATCGGAGGGTGCCTCTCCGACCGCCCGTCTAGCCTAAGTAATGGCCAAAGTGGAATGTTCCATGTCAGGGACTGCTCAGCCACCTGGGTTCCATCCTTAAGCATCATGGGTCACCACCCACAGCCAACAGCTGGCTCCATTAGGAGAGTTTTGCAGAGGTGCAATCGGTATATTCTAACGCCCCAGCTGACAAGGAAAATGGTTGGAGGTTTATCATGAGGGCAATAGGGTTGGGACAATCATATAGATGCTAGGGTGTGCAGTTTAACGTCAGACCTAGGACATTCGCAAGACAAGGTAAATCTGTATATTTTCGCTGGGTAGAGTACTAGAAATTCGATGATAGTCGCACAGGGCAATGACTGGATTTTGAAAAATAAAGAATTGAGATTTGGCAGGATAAATAAAAATGTGAACGATATATTTGTAATCCAATCTATGTTTAAAGTTTAGTGTCACCTTTTTACTATGGAGTCATAAAATATTTTCTAAGAGTCAGTGATATTTTCTCGACAGAGACATCAAATGTTTAACGTTTTCAATTCTTATAATTCAATTGTTCTGATTTCTTTTTAAAGTTTAAAAAAAAGATAGTAATAAAAAAAAATGAGACAATTGACGGTTTATACATTGTGCTGCTGTTGAAAAAATATTTTTTGATTAAGGTTGATGTCCAAATCACAAGATGGTGTAAGAATAGGCAAAAGAAGTCCAAAAAATAATACAAAGAAAAAAGCTGAAGACTAAAAAAAAATGTCGTGTGCAGAATATATATTACACAGGGGAATCGTGACGAGTGGTCATTGTCTTCTACTTTCTTTCTTCCTTTTTTTCTTTCTTTCATTTTTTTTCTTCTTTTTCTTCAGGTGTGACCAGTCTTATGAAGAAAAGAAAAAAAAAACTTCTTTATAATAATGTTCTTGAAAAGGAAATAAGAGATGGCGCAAGTGGTGGGCACTGCAAAAAAGAAGTTCAGTGCGTGCATATTGGTCAAAACGAAAAAATACGGCATTTAAGTGAGTAAGGTGAGAAAAAGAAAATGGCGAGAAACAATGGCGGATGTAACAGTTTGCTATTTATGACAGGCGGTAATCGAACCAGACACCCTGGGATTCAAAAGCATTAGAAGCTGACAGGCATGATTGAAATATATATATATATATATTTCAATCATGGCTTTAACCATTACACCACGCGCTTCCTACACACACACACACACACACACACACATATATATATATATATATATATATGTGTGTGTGTGTGTGTGTGTGTGTGTGTGTGTAGGAAGCGCGTGGTGTAATGGTTAAAGTTATAGGAAAGGGCTCGTCACCCCGAGTTCAAATCCTGGACGTGGTAATTGCATTTCACTTAGCGCTAATACCCTTGGGAAAGGTATGAATTCTACTCTCCCTCCAACTATGGGTAAATAGTAGGGCAGACTGAGCTCTTTAACCTGGGTTAGGCAATCGGTTTAGAAGAAGGAAAATTCTGAATTCAAACCTGTTAAACTCCACTTAAGAAATTGACCCCTTGTGTCACATCCCGCTCGTACGGGGGGGGGGGGATTGGTAAATATATATATATGTGTGTGTTGTGTGTGTGTGTGTCTTTGACTGTCTGTCTGTGTCTGTGACACTGTGTTTGTATCTGTGTGTGTCTGTGTGTAAAAAAAGTCGTCGGGGCAGCCTAATGTCGGTATCAACCAAACAGAATATCCCCTTTTCACTAGCGCTAGACCAAGGAGATTGTTTTTACGTCTGAGGTGGAGCGCCACGCTTATCATCAGCTCCTTCTGTGTGTAGAAAATTATTTTTTTAAAATTTCAAAAAGATAAATTTATTATAGACTAGAAGCGGCTACCCAGCGACGTCTGGGTAGAGGGGGGAAATCCTGGTGTATTGATTTGTTTACTTTTGAGATTTACAAATATTGGACACTTCTAAGTAGAATTTCAATGCTATTTCTATGTATATTTTAATTTTTAAATATCTTCGAATGTAAACCAAATATTCATAATTCTTGTACAAAAAGCAAGAACCGGTGCTATTTAATGTGTATATATATTTGCTTGTCATTATTTGTTTTATTTTCGTAGTTTCATCCGGTCATATATAAATACATACACAACAGCTGCCCTTTATATTTAGATGGTAAAGTCGATGCTAAAAGGTTTCTGTTTTTATTTAAACCTTTATCGGGACATTAAGATGA
>CM042144.1:66590251-66615251 GCA_023376005.1 Doryteuthis pealeii | reverse complement strand
ATGAAATGTCTAGCCACTCTTGATAAGTCGAAACACGTTTCTGTGGATTACTATATATATATATATATATATATATATATATATATATATATATATTCGTGTATGTGTGTGAATGTTATAAATATAGGTTTACATAGTATATGGTGTGAATGTTTTGCATACCGGTTTTAACAAAACCATGTTTAATAGATAATTACTTATTGTGTTATTGATTTTTAATATTGTTTCATTCTCAAACGCATAGAAAGTAATTCTCTGCATAATTTTATATATCTTATACTTCATATTGAAACCAATTAGAATAAAATAAGTGTATTCATTTTTTGTGTTCGTATTTAATTTCATTAGTGTTTCTAATTCGACATAACATTCAATTATATTAAAACTTAACTACTTTACTATTGCTAATATATATATATATATATATATATATATATATATATATATATATGTGTGGTGTGTGGTGTGTGTGTGTGTGTGTGTGTGTGTGTGTGTGTTCATGTATATATTTCGTCGTGTAGCCATAACAAATACTAATGTATGGATCCCGCTGTTTCTCTGTCTCCTGTAGGACCAGGTAAAGAGTTGGGGATATATTAAGATTAAGGGCCGTCTGTCCCCATTATTCTGGCGTGGTTTGTTGACTATATTGTCAGGTGCTGAAACCGAACCCGTCCGGTTTTACGCAATGCTATTTTCGTTTAAAACAGATATATATACATATAATCATACATACATGTGTTCATAAACAAAAACAACAACACAAAAAGCCAAACAAAATGAATAAAAAGGCGTCGTATATAGATAGATAGGCACAAATTACACGGAGCGCGGGTAACGAAGACATATCTACATAAACAAAAGAACAGCTGGTATAGGACCTGCTGTGTTACATGATTACAATAACATATAACCAATATTCTTCGACGAAGCGAAAAATAAGAAATAAATCATTTTAACGCAAAAACAATTTAACAACAACAACAACAACAACAACAACAACAGTAGCAGCAGAAGTTGCAGTTATAGCAGCAGTGATAGCAACAGCGGCATCAGTCGTAGTATATATCTACCAACATCCCCACGACGTGCAGGATGTGACACGAGATCAATTTTGAAGTATAGTAAAAGACGAGTTGAATTCAGAGTTTTCCTTCTCCAAGACTGGCTGCCAAATGAAAAATAAAGAACCCAATCCGTCCAACAATTTATCCGTAACCTGGAGAAGCCGATGGATTCATGCCTTTTTCAAGGGCATTAACACGAAATGAAGCGCACTCGGTTTGAATTAAGAGTTTTCCTTCTCCTATATTGGTTGCCTAATCAAAACTAAAGAACTCAATCTGCCCTACTATTTACCCGTAGCTGGAGGTGGGGGTCAGATGGATTCATTTTTTTTTTTCAAGTGCATTAGCACCAGGTTAAACGCACTCAGCTGGTTTGAAATCAGAGTTTTCCTTTTGGGTAATTCCATATCAAAACATCCAGAAAAAAATAAAATTGTCAACCACCTCCTTCAATTTTTCTGATTTTTTTCCAGGTGTGGTCCATGTTAAAGTTAGACAACCCCCAAAATTTGAGCTTGCAATTCCAAAAATTGGCAGAGTTATGTCGATTTTTAGTTCTCCCCCAAAAATGGGTTTATAAAAACATTTTCACACAGGGAATCCAGAAATGCTATCATAAAAGTCTTAAAGTTAATCGATTTTAAGTTATTGAGCATTTCTGATTTTTATCATAGCAAGATCAATATCCCGATGGGGCATGTATCTATGACAATTTTTTTTGTATTGTTATTTCACAAATATTGAACATTATTTGTACCAAATTTTGTTTTTGCTCAAAATTTCAGAAAAATTAAAAGGGGCGGGTGACATGGCCTGGTTGATTTGACGTGAAATTACTCTTTTCCTAGACTGATTGACCAATCAAAACTAAAGAACAAAATCTGCCCCATTATTTACCCGTAACTGGGGGAGGCATATGGATTCATGTCTTTCCCAAGGTCATTAGCAAGAAGTAGAACGCACTCAGCCTCGCACTCAGAATTGAACTCGGTCGGCAAGTCCATTTCCAACGACGTTTACGGTTACGCTAATTATGATTTTAATTATATAATGAATATACCTTGCAGTTTGTCATTAATATAATCCAAGATATTTTATTTAGTATGTGTCCCTTCATGATATTTATATATACTAGCAAATATATGCACCCTCCGGGTGCAAGTATTTAAGTTTTGATATAATAAAATATCATATTAAATTAGAAAGGCTAATGAAACTGAATAAGTATTCAGATAAAAATATTTGGAACAGAGTGGGTATGATTGAAAAATAGAACAATTTTGAAACTAACTCTTCCATCATTTTCCATTACTCCCGTCTTTCATTGGTAAATTTTCCTAATTTAACTATTTAGTTAAAATAGGAAGTAAAGAATAATATTACAGTTATTTCTTCTTGTTAATGGATTTCTTTAAAGATGTATCCCCGAGATTGTTGCTCATATTCATTAATATAAAACCAAACAATTAGAAATCAATAATATGAAGCATATATTTATTAAATCAAATTTTTAAGATCAATATGCAAATTAGCCTTCCCGTTCACACTGTAAACCGCTATTTTGTTGTATATATAAATACAATTGCATGTTATTAGTATGTAGATATGGTCAACAGTCTTAATGATGTAAAATAATTTTATTAATGATTGAGGTCTAAATAAAAACAAAATGATGGAGAATGTGATGTAAATAACAAAGGGAATTGTGACTTGTATAGTAATATAGTTTCGGTTACAGACAAACAAATACATAATCTCCATTATATATATATATATATATATATATATATAGCTGTCAATATCTTTGATAGAGCATTTATATCTAAGTGTGGGTAGAGTGGATATGAAGTCTAGAGTGATCGGTAACTGACTGAAACACAAGATTTTCAACTATAGGCGAGAAACTGACAGTTACCAAGCGCCGTTGACTTCATATCCAGTCTAACCTAACTTATATATATATATATATAATTTAAACGTGCTAGTAGGCGATGTCTGAGGATCTTAGTGTCTTGGGTTTGGCATTTAACTGCATCTAGTGGTGGAGTTCTGGGTAGTGTGTCGTACTTTTCATTAACACTAATCCCAGGTACTCTCTGTCCCCGAGTGGTAGTACCTGTTAGTACCATTTTAGAGTTAAATAGATTAAATAAGTTTTTAAAAGTGAGTTTAAAAAAGAATCAGTTTTAAATAATTGAATTACCAATAAGAATGAATAAGGAGGCATGCAATACTTTGTGTAACAGTCAGAACAGCTTTGATATCTATTCTAAGATTGAAGATCAAAGAAATTAACCAACCTTTAAGTTATATCATTATTTTTTTAAATATCAAAATGCTGCCTTAAAGCGGAAAAAGATTTGTCATTAATTAAGAAGTGACTGTAAATTTAATGCGACAATAACAGTTTGCCAAGTTTTCCGTTTTAAATTTCTCTCCAAGATCAGACAGTTCTGTCGGCTGAGACTGTAAAATACGCCGACTGCACCTCTACAGAGGGTTATATACTACAATAGGTCACCTATTAGCCGTATTGCTAAATGACGGAGTCCTGGTGGCTAAGCAGTCCATGACAGGCAACACTACAATTTGGGTTGATATGCCGTAAAAACCAAACAACCAATCAACCAACTAAAACAGAGTTTTAAAGACGGCCTCAATGGTGTCGTGGGCTGTTGATGCTGATGTAGACATAATTTGCGACGGTTGTCATAAAGAATCCACTTTTCATCACAAGTGACTATTCGATCAAGAAAGGGGTCATTGGTGTTGCGCAAACTGAGCATCGAGCACACTTCAAATCGCCTAAGTTTTTGGTGCTCATTGAGCTCATGAGGAACCCATTTATCGAGCTTTTTCACCTTTCCAATACTTTGTAAATGGTGGGAAACTGTTGCAATGCTGACACCAAGTGTCTGAGAAATTTCTCTGACACTTTGTCGTGGATTTTGCTCAACAACTGGCTGCAATTGTTCATTGTCAAGACTGCATGTCCGTCCTCTACCTTCTTCATTTTCAAAACACTCATCTCCACTGTGGAATTTCTGGAACCACATTCGTACAGTCCGATCACTTGTGGATTCATCTCCTCATGCTTTGTTGATATTGGCAGCAGTTTCGGAGGCATTGTGCCCCAGTTTGAACTCATGCAGCATAAGAAGGCAAAGGTCATGTTTAGGCATGTTCATCTTTGAAGGCCCCTATTTTTCAAAAATACTTTCTATCTGAAAATGAATTAAATTTTATTTTTGAGCACACATTAATTATTATATATGCAACAATTCACCTGAATTAAACAACAAATTCTATGTTAAAATGATATTTCAAAACCGAGCACTTCAATCGGACATTATTTTTGTAACAACCTAATAATAGTCTTAAGTAACAAATATGTATCATAATGATCTGGTCTATGCTTATGGATTTCTTACAGTAACTCAGCCAAACATTACAACACCTAGTGCTATTTCTGTTTGTTAAGATCCTTGTGTTCCTCAGGGTTAAGCAGAATCCTTGTGTTCCTCAATGTTAAGCAGAATCCTTGTGTTGTTGATCCGTTCGTCCGTGTTAAACAGGAGCAACTGAAAACCTTTCACTGAAGGCCATTAAATAGTTAACCAACCTCGTATTCGAGCGTGTCGATTCACCGATTGAATCCACTCCGCCACAAAGAGTTTATAAATTTAAGTTGTGGCCTCCAGAACACCTTATATGTTGGAATATTCATGATATAAGGTGTGCTCCAATTCCCACTCTGAATTTATAGACTAGCCGAGGTGACGTGGTTTAATCCTCCGGCCAATCAATAACCATAATGCGTAGCTGATTTACTACATAAACACTGATACTTGCCACAGTTCACTTGCAATCATTGAGGTGGAACTTACGACAATTGACGAAGGAACTGAGGACTCTTTACCAGAATAACCAAAGGATTATTTATCAGCGGATTACCAATGATCCAATTCCACTGGACAAGCGCTTTTGCTTGAAGCCCACAGGATAGTCCATAAGATTGTTACAAAAATTATTCAGCACTGTTAGCATGAAAACCTGCAGAATAAAGTAATTTCCAGGCCAATCTGAAAATAAATAACTGTACAATTTTGACATCATGTTTAACTCGATAATAATAATCCCATTTGTTTATACTTGTTTATGTGTTTGTTCTGATTTTTCAGTTTGATGGTTCGTTGGATTTTACAGCATGTCAACCCTTGTTGGGTTATTTTATGGCGAAGACATTTTGTTTTATTTCTACTTGTTGGGATTTCAAAATTTGTTTTTTTCAAACTCAATATTCATTTTTTGATCCATTTATCCCATCGATGGGACCCAAAAATTAATTTTAAAAAACGCGTTGAGAAATCAGTTTTCAAAGCATTCAATACCCAACAAGAAGGAGTAAAAAAAAAAACGTGATCAGCATGAAATAAGATAAGGGTTGACACGCCACGAAAGCCCACAAGCCAACCAAAATATTAAAGCTTCAATTTCGATGCTTTTGATCATCCCCGTATATCTTAGATCGATTGCTGGACCCACATCCAAACAAACAGACTCACACACACACACATAATATATATTAATAAGTCATCCACGGACACGTGTTTCGGCATTTCACGGCTCTTCTGTGTGGCTAAACACAACAACTATCCCTGGATAGGATCGAGCTCCGACTGACTGTTTGCCAGCCTGATTTCTCAATCCCTCAGCCGCCGACAGCTGGTGTAGCAGGGCTGGTGCTTAAACTATTAAATACATAGTTTGTTTATATATTTTACGACCACAGAGAGATCTAGCCTGCAAGCAAACGATCATTGCTTATATGCTTGGTATTGAAAGTTAATTTAAATCACCCCTAAGAGAACTCATACCAAATTTAATTTATGGGAGCATATATATATATATATATATATATATATATATAGAGATAGAGAGAGAGAGAGAGAGAGAGAGAAAGAGAGAGAGAGAGAGAGAGAGAGAGAAAGAGAGAGAGAGAGAGAGAGAGAGAGAGAAAGATGTGCGTATGTTCACAGACATCCACAAAGAACATACACGCGCGCATATGAATGCTTATTGATATTACAGACTTATTGATTAATTGATTGTTTGATTGATTTTAACGGCATGTCAACCTGTATAGGGTTATTTTTTAATTAAAATTAAGCAATTGCATTCCGTATATATTCATGTTTACATTTTTGTGTAGTTGTTCCAGAGATTCTTTTAAAACATTTATATGACATCAAATATTCCTATGTAAATAGTTGTATGGTTTCAATATTGCTAATACGTAAAGTAAAGTCGTCGGGGCGGCCTAATGTCGGTATGAGCCAGGCAGCGAGGGAGTATCTCGTTTCACTAGCGCTAGACCAAGGAGATTATTCTAGCGTCTGAGATGGAGCGCCACACCTACCATCAGCTCTTTTACCGCACAGATCATTGTGCTACTCATGCGCTGGGTTCGCGAGGGCCGGTATCGAACCAGAAACCTTGTGATTCCAAGCCGAACGCTCTACCGACTGAGCTAAATAGTGTTGCATTATTGATGGGGTTTCCTGTTAATTATGTACGGTTAGTGTAGAATATTTGGTGATCTGAACATTAGCTACATAAATGAGAGTAACCTCCCCTTGTTTCTTTCACTTTGAGGAAACCTTATGTTTTGGTCGGCCATTTTCATTTCCCCGAAAATCTACACTGAAAATACGAATTTGTTCGAATCAATACAACTGCATGTTTTAACACGAAAATATCATAAAATCTGTTCTTAATAACAATTAAGTTCATTTCAAATAATGCGCAAGCACAATTAAGAACACATTTTATGAAATTTTTGTATGCTATCATCTTGAAATGTGTTAATCAGTTGATCAAAGAGATATTTTTGGTAAACCAAGTATTTTGGGGTTTTCTTTCAGAACCATTATTAAGTCTGTTTACATTTGTCTAAACTATCATGATCAAGATTGTTTATTATAATAATATAAATAATGAATAGTCAAGATAATGATAGTTTAGACAAATATAAACAGCCTTGATAATGGTTCGGAAAAAATAACGAAAATACTTGGTTTACCAATGATAACTCTTTCGGACAACTAATTAACACCTTTCAAGATGATAACATCAAAAAATTCATAGAAAACTTGAAATAAAAAAGAAAAACTTGAAAACGATAAGGTTTCTATTATTTTTAACCAAATTTTATATATATAATATATATATATATATATATATATATATATATATATATATTTGTTTATTTATCGGTATCGGCCTGTGTATCCATTTATCTATTATGTGGATTATGATTTTCCCATTTCATGAACCTGTCATATATATTTTGATCTTGTGAAAGACAAAAAAGTCTGTTGAGACTTAATTATACGCCCCGTGCGTCCGCCTCTCACGACCCATTCACTTGTTTGTTTGTTTTTTGTTTGTTTTTTTTACTTTTATAATCTCCATGGATGCGTACGATAAATAGATTCATCATTATTTCCCGTTAGTTTTTTTTTTCCACAACAGCGAATCACACTTTGTATTTTACACTCAATTTATAAAACCATAACGCATATAAATTTGCATGTTAATCGCATTTTTTTCTCAACTTTCTGCTTTTGAACACAATTTTCAACACCATTCTATTGTTTTAATAAATAAAATCCCAATTGTTTTATGTTTGTTTGTTTTTAGTGATTGCAATTGAAATATAAGAGATTTATGGGCTCATTTCTAAATGAAACGTAACGATTTTAACTGTTACTAGGTTTGATGGAGTCGCGTGTTTTAATGCTTACAATGGATCCGGCGAGACGAGTTCAAATGCTGGACGCCTCTATTTTCATTTCTCATTGCGGTAATACTCTTGGGGAAGTGTGAATCCAACTATTCTCCCTCCAGCTAGGTGTAAATAGTAGGGCAAACTTGGCTCTTTAAATTTGGTTAGGCAAGCAGTCTAGGAGATGGAAAACTCTGAATTTAAACCTCTAAAACTCCGCGTAAATATTGACCTCATGTCACATCCTACCAGTGCGGAGGGGTATATATATATATATATATTATATATATATATATATATATATATGTTGAAAAGAGAAATAAAGGAAAGAAAGTATTGAATGGATAAATAGGATATTTTAATTAATTTAATCTTACGCGTGTTTCGGTCAGGAGTTTATCCATGTCTACATTGTTCTATCTATCATTATTTTTAAATGAAATGAAATAATAATAATAATAGAAAAAATGTATTATTTTATTTCCTTTTGTTATTTAATATTATTTCATTTTGTTATTTAAAAATAATAATAGATAGAACCATGTACATATGGATAAACTCCTGACCGAAACACGCGTAAGTTTAAATTAATCACTATATCCTATTTTATCCATTCAATACTTTCTTTCCTTTATTTCTCTTTTCAACATGCCGTGTACATATATATATATATATATATATATATATATATATATATATATATATATATATATATATTGGAAATTCTAGAAATTGAGAGGATGTGTATTTGCTTTTTGGAATTTGCATAAATCTAATATTACTTTTGGAGTTTGTATGGTCCAAGGTGCAATGTTTGGAGTAATATAGTCTTGTATTGTTTCTAGTTGTAATTTTAATTCCTTAATAAGGGATTCCATTCGGAGACCAAATGGTTTTATAACTTTATCTTTTTTTGTTGATACTGGTTTTTATGTTGTGGGCAGAATGTATTTTTGTAGACTAAATGAAATCGTCAAAAGTTCTTCGACGACTTGTTTGATCAGCACTCAAACTATTAAAAATTATTTCCCAGGGTGAATCATTAGTATACTTGGACGGACAAGGTACACCTGAAAAATGCTGGAGGATACATAGGCCGAAACGTCGTGCTTTTACATATCACAATAAAGATGAGTATAACAGTGCAAGAAATGACGTCATTTTAATGAGATATTGAAAAACTATTCAAAATTATTTCCTAGGTTGAATAATTACTATACTCGGACGGACAAGGCACACCTAAAGAAGGCCGGTGGGTACAACGGCCGAAATTATGTGTTTTTATATATCATGATAAAAATGTGGAAAACAGTCCGAAAAATCAAAATGGTATACTTTAGGGTTTTATTTGTGTGTGGTTGTGTGGGGTGTGTGGGTGGGGGTGTACAGTGATTGACTCCACGCCTTCTTTATCTCCGAGCACATGTTGACTTAGTGATGAGAAATGAGAAAGACCAATAGAATTCACTAACATATTAATCAAAAAGTTTTATTAAACATTTGATTTATTGATTTTAAAGGCATGTTAACCCGTCTAAGGTTATTTTATGTTTAGAAGTTAAGGAATTGAGCTCATTTTACGTTTACTTTTTATGAAATTCTTTCATCAGTTTTTTTGTGATTACAAGTAAAATATTCAAAAATATATATGTTAGGGTGACGCGTAGACAGCACCTGGAGAAAAACACCGACAGATACTCCGATTATTATTTATTTCATACAGTTTAAATAAAAGTCTGTATGAATAAATATATGTGAGGTGATTAAAAAAATGCTAATACTTCTATAGAAGAACCTTTATGATATTATGGTTTCAATCAGACTCCACCTGTTCCCCATACCTGTTAACACGTTCGTATGATCTTCCACAGGTGAGTAAAAGAATGGTTTGGTTTGATTGGGTGGATTTAACAGCATGTCAACTCTTGGGTTATTTTATTCGAAGGCGTTTTTGTTTAATTCATTCTTGTTGGGTATTAATTTTTAAACTCATTTTTTTTAACCCATTTAACTTATTCTTTTATCCTCCATTTAATCCATAAATCTGACTCTAAATATACTAACTCTCCGGGTTAGAGTTGACCTGGTAGGTTGTTTACATTTACGGCATGTCACCCCTTATTGGGTTATTTTATGTCGAAGACGTTTTTGTTTTATTCATTCTTGTTGGGTATTCAATTTTTAAATGCATTTTAAATACATTTTTAAACTTATCTTTTTATCTATTCAACCCATTGTTGGGACCTTAGCAGGCACTGGCACATCATGTCAGAGTGGACATGGGAGTAATGATGATGAAGGGGTACTTCACGCTCCCCAGAATTCATGAATTGGAACTTAGTTTAACGTCATTCACAGTAAACTAAGATCCTAAGCCACAGTTTCAAGTAAATATATGATGAAAAGGTGTGCTCGTGGTGTAATGGTTGTTATCGTAGGAAATGAGCTTGGCGACACGAGTTCAAATCATGAATGAGACAAGTTACATTTCATTTAGCACTATCCTTGCGAAAGGTATGGATCCAAATATTCTCCCTCCAACTAGGGGTAAATAGTAGAGCAGACTCGGTTATTTAACCTTGGTTTGGCAACTTGTCTAGAAGGAAAATGCTGAATTCAAAACCCTGCTTAATAAAATAAAAAAAAAGGTGAATTATTTTCCCGATAAAAAGTATAACAAAAGAGAAAGAGCGCAGAGTGTGAAAATTATTTTGAAATTTCAGTTTCGATTTGTTATAATTGGATATATTCTAACATTTATTATGATTTAATTAACACAAGGTGTGTCAAAGAAGTATCGAGATTTTTTGTACTTTTTGTTCCACCTTGTATTCTGAAAAAAAATAAGGTTCCATTTATTATTTTTTTCAGAATATAACGTGTGTCAAAAAAGTACCTGGTTTAAAGCTGTATTTTCCAAGATAGAAATGAATAATGAATGGAACGTTATTTTTGTTCAGAATACAAGGTGTGTCAAAAAGTACAAACATTCTCGATACTGTTTTGACACACCTTGTATATCGTTTAAATTTAATTCATAAGCATAATTATTAATAATTATTATAAGCATTATAAATTTACTAGATATAGTTTACTCATCTATTTATCTTTAAGAATGTTTTTATTTATTATTAATGCAAATTCATACGGGAAATCTGTTAGTGTTGCTAATGTTCATTTTAAATTCAAAATAAAACAAATAACTTTACGTTATTATTTTAAAAAAATAGTAATTATGCAAATAATTCAATAAATGTTACTCGTATTTTATTTTTCATTTTATCATTCGTAATTATACTGTATTTGAAACGTGAAATATGATTATGATTGAATTCGTTAAGACGTAAACGGTTGTAATCTGATATAAATTTATTAAAATTTAAAATGATTCTGATGTATGATTTTTAATATTTAATTAATGAATTTAATGTAGATTTATTTTATTTATTTTAATATATCATTCAACTCTAATTAATGAGCATAATTATCTTAAATAATTGTTCGTAAGTAAATTTATCAATAATATGTTTATTTATTCATTTGTTTGTTTTTACTTGTGTTGTTATTTTATTATAAATTCAAATTCAAACGAGAAATCATTATTAAGGTTTAATATTATTTCTGTCCATTTTGAATTCAATAGAATAAAAAGAACGTTATCATTAAGATGGTGTCATTAGGAAAATAATTCAATGAATATGATTCGTATTCTATTTTTTTATCTGATTATTAATAATTATATTACATTTGAATTGTAAAGTATAAGGTTGGTATTGTATAGAGCTACGTGGTGTAATGGTTAGAGTCGTATAAAATGGACTCGTCGCCAGGGTTCAAATCCTGGACGAGGTTGTTTGAATTTCACATAGCGCTAACAACCTTGGGAAATGTATAAATCCATATATTCTCCCTCCAGTTATAAGTAAATAGTAGGACAAACTGGGATCTTTAACTTTGTGACCAGTTAAGGAGAAAGACGACTTTGAATTCAAACCTGTTAAACTCCGCTTAAGAAATTGTGTCACATGCGGAAGTGTTTTCAAATATATATAATGTTGTCAGTGTCCGTTAAGACGGGTTATTTTTTCTGATCTTCGAGAGGGACCATCATACCTCTTTGAATTTGGAACCGCATAAAATTATTATATAGTTTATCACGTTATATAAATTATGGCTAGCGTCGCGGTTGCTCTTTCGACATTGTATTTTCTCGTCTATTTCAATCGCGGGCCCTGGTTCACCAATAACACGGGTGTTATTGACGAAATGTTTATAATCCGCTGTAAATCCAGTTTCGATCTCTCGAAAAGAAAAGAACCCACACTGATAGACAATTTTTTTTCCTTTTTTTTACATTTCGGGCATCGCCATGCATAATTGTCTATGTTTGACATTCTAAGTCGCTTATATACTCAAACAAGAACAACAACCACTGTGTGAAACATGTCAAACACCTTTGACTGTTAAACACTTCTTCATGGAATGCAGGTTCTTTGCTCACATCAGAAACCGTTATTTTAATGCAAAGAACATGAAAGATATATTTGAAAATGTCAACATGGAGGATATTCTCTCTTTTTTTAGGGAAATAAAATTATACCATAGAATATAGACATGAATTTAATCAATACCATACAAATGATCCATTATGGTGCTAACACATTGTTAAAACCAATTACTAAAAAAGTATAAATGTGGATGCGCAACATATATTACTTCCTAACCGTTATGCATGTCATAACCCCAGACGGGTTGATATGCCGTTAAAATCAATCAACTAACCAACCATCTACGTCTCCATTTGCATATGAATGTCTTCCGTTGAAGAACTCCCTCTTTACAAAAACCTACACACCATAAATACTTCTACGGAAGACGAAACTAGGCAAATTAAATTCGAGAAATTCATTTTTATAACTGATTGTTTTTATTTCAATTTTTTTCTAGCGTTCTATTTGGAAAAAAGAATATAGTGTCTTTCTAATTTGGGAGTTTCTGATATCTAATGCTATTTCTACGTAAAATGATATTCTAATGATATTATACCCTGGTAGCTGAACAGTCCATGGCATGCAACTCTCCACTTTGGCCCTTACTTAGGCTAGACAGGCGATCAGAGAGGACCTCTTCGATCAATCGGCTGGTTACATGAAGCTCTAACTCTTATATGATTGTCCCACCCCTATTGCCCTTATGGCAAACACCCAACCATCTTATCCTGAATGTGTTAGAAGCCCGTGCCTGAGGGTCTTAATAGCCTGTGCATTAAGTTAAACTCTACCTGATGGTGAAGTTCCATATCTGGAGCTCTGGGAAATATAGATTACCCTATCTTTATCATTACTCCCAGTTCCACTCTGACCCAGGTGCAATCTATGGATTAAATAGAAAAAGGATTTTAAAATTTGTGTTTGAAAGATAAGTTTTTAAAAAATGAGTGCTCACGAAGAATGAATAACAAAAAGTTTCCGAGCTAAAATAACCCAACAAGGGTTGACATGCTGTAAAATCCAGTCAACCAACCAGCAACTGAAACAATATGACATGAACCGCCAAAAATAGGCTCTAGGAGAAGACTGTAAACCGACTATAAGCATATATATATATATATATATATATATATATATATATGAATATATTATTATTATTATTATTATTATTACTAGCAAATATATGCACCCTCCGGGTGCAAGTATTTAAGTTTTAATGTAATGAAATATCGTATTAAATTAGAAAGTCTAATAAGAATGCAGATAAAAAGATTTGAAACAGAGTGGGGTTATAATAGAAAAATAGAAATGAAACTTACTCTTCCATCACTGCCGTCTTCATTGCTGAATTTTACTTATTTAACTATTAGTTAAATTAGGAAATAAAGAATAATTACACTTATTTTTTCTTGTTAATGGATTTCATTTAAGATTCATTGGAGAGATTGTTGCTTATATTCATTAAAATAAACCAAACAGTTAGAAATCAATAATACTAAGCACATATTTAATAAAATCACATTTTTAATATCAATATGCAAATTAGCCTTCCCGTTCACACTGCAAACCGCTATTTTTTGTATATATAAATACAATAGCATGTTATTAGTATGTAGATATGGACAACACTAATAAAACTGTGAAGCAATTTTATTAATAATTGAGGTTTAGATATAAATAAAATCATGAAGAATGTGATGAAAATAACTATGTTAATTGTGACTTGATTAGTAATATAGTTTCGGTTACAGACAGAAAAACACACAATCTCCATTATAATAAGATTATTATTATTATTATTATTATTATTATTATTACTATTGTTATTATATATTATCTAGTAATATAAACTTTATCATAGTGTTGAATTGAATTGACACACACACCATAACATACACACACACATATATATATATATATATATATATATATATATTAAATATATATATATATATATATAATAACAATGAAAATTGTCAAACTATAAGAAAGGCCACTATATCGACATTGTGTGCACCCAAGAAACCAAGGTATCTGTTTAACCAGAGCAACTACACCGCTTGGAACACAGGTTGATGCTCGTGCAACAAAAAATACTATCCACTATGGTTTGGGCTCTTGAATAAAACCAAAGCAACTGAACCATGTCCTCAACTATAAATACGTCATTGACCGGTTTGTGGCCCTCAAGTGGTTTTCGTCCGGCCCACCAACTTAACAGCTGGACTCTGACTATTCAATTAGTATCAAATAGAAATACAGTAGTTCGATTCGGGTTAACCCATTAAAGACCAGAGGCAAATTTTTATTTTATTTAAATCTTCAAATGTTTTTGGACAGGGCGGTTTGAGTCCGAGAAAATCTATTTGCATTATATTTAATACGATAGCCCTTCACCAAGATACTGCCTAGCTAATTGGTCCCTTCTCTCCAAAAGGTTACCGACCCTTGCACTACCAGCTGCCAAATCGTTAGCGTATACGGTCCAACCACTGAGAGGGCCTAAGAAAATCAGTCCTTCATCCCTTATATTAAATATATATTAAAAGTTGTTTTCAAGTTCTTCTAAAATCTTGTTTAAAACCGATCAAGGTGATTTAAAAGCAACTCTCTTTATAAGAAAGATTGAGTGGTTGATTGGTTGGTTGGCTGGTTGGTTGGTTTTATAGCATTTCAAACATTGTTGGGTTATTTCATAATGAAATTTTAAAAATGTTAAATAAAAACTAAAATTAAAAAAAAATTAAATTGAAATTGATCACTAAGTAGGCCTCAGTCTATTCTAGTAGTGCCCAGGTTTTGAATTCAGAGTTTTTCTTCTCCTAGACTGGTTGCCTAACCAAGGTTAAAGAGTCCAGTCTGCCCAACTATTTACACATAGCTGGAGGAAACAGTTGGATTCATACCTTTCCCTAGGGTATTAGCACTATGTGAACTGTGGCTTCGTCCAGGAATTGAACTCGGGTCGACGAGTCCATTTCCCGCGACTCTAACCAGTACATCGCATGTTCCCCATTGTATAAACCCTTTATTATGAACTAAGCTCAGCAATATGCATCCCCAGCTAGGTGGTTAGTTTTTGTCATTATCATTTGGGAGACCTAAGATCTAGCAAGCGATTGAAAGGGCAAAGGACCCTCACAAAGGAATGGCTTCAGAATGAAGAAGGATCCAATACTGTTGTAGGATGTTCCAAACTACAGCAGAGACAGAATACAGTAATTGACAAAGTCTGCGTGGATACTGGATTGCTGCGCAGAGGATTTCCCTAGGATGATGAAAGGTAGGGGCGGCTGGCGAGAGATGTTCATGTATATCTGTGCTACTAGCGCGACATGATGATGATGATGATGATGATGAGTATGATGATGATATAAACATTTTTTATAAATTTGAACAACTTAAGCGTAAAAAATTACATAACTCAGTCGTCATCGAGTGCAGTAGTAGTAGTAGTAGTAGTAGTAGTAAAAGAAAATTTTTTTCTATTTTCTACAAACAGACTGAAGCAAACACAGACACAAAGATAAAGAGACGCGTATATATATATATATATATATATATATATATATATATAAAAGTAGACGGAGTGGCTCATTGTCGGTATATATATATATATATATATGCGTGTGTGTCTGCGTGTGTGTCTGCGTGTGTGTCTGCGGTGAGTGCGTATATGTTGTGTATGTGTGAGTGTTTGTGTGTGGCTTGCATATGTTTTCCCGCGCCATTAAAATAAAGGATATATATATATATATATATATATATATATATATATATATATATATATATATATATATATATATATATGCACACGCACGCGCGCGTCTATGTGTGTTCGTGTGTGTCTGCTATTTAAATGCATTAATATATTTATTTAGATTTGTATGTATTTACCCAACCTCTCCCCTACAGTAATGATACAACACAAGATCTATCTTTAGCGGAGTACAGCTGGTATGAATTAAGGATATTCTTTCTCCTACGCCGGTTGCCGTAGCAAATCTAAGGAATGCAGTCTACCCATAGCGGGGGCGGTAAAAGAGATTGATTCTTGCTTATCTCTGGGGACATTATCGGGTAGTGAAATGCGAACAGCCTCGTTCGCACACACACACACACACACACACACACACACACACATATATATATATATATAATATATATATATATATATATTTAATATACCAAACTTATTGGTAAATCCTCGCGGTGAGAAAAAAAAACAGCAAATAGTTTGATTGTAAAAATATACTACCAAACATCAACCGGGGAGAAACAAATTTTTGGAAAAAAGAAAAGACCAAGATAATCGTACCAACAAAAAATAATCTATTGGTACAATATTTTGGCCAAAAGAAAAAAACAATTTATTTCGCTTAATGCTCTTCAGGGTTAAGATCTTAGCCATGAAGAGCATTAAGCGAAACTTTAGTAGGTTCGTCAGACTCATTAGATTTATCTTTATATATATATATGTGTGTGTGTATATATATATATAATATATATATATATATATATATATATAATATATTATTATTATTATTATTTATATTTTTTGCTTGAAGGCAATTACAATGCGTATATCGTATAAAATTCGATAATTATAGAAAATAATCATGACAAGCCAACTCGAAAAAGTTGAAACAGACTGGACGATGTTCTAGCATCGCATAATTCTTTTCATGATTATTTTCTATAATTATCGAATTTTAAACGATATACGCATTGTAATTACCTTCAAGTAAAACAATATGAACAATAATATATACTTTATTCAACAATGCTTCTAAAAACAAAATCCAAAATCTTATATATATATATATATATATATATATATATATATATATATATGTATCCATGTATATATATATGTATATCTATGTATATATATTATGTGTGTATATGTATATATGTATATATATGTATGTATATATGTGTATATATTTGTATATATATATTATGTAAGTATATATATATATATATATATATATGTGTGTGTGTGTGTGTGTGTGGTGTGTATATATATGTATGTATATATAAGTATTATATATATATATGTATATATATTATGTGTGTGTATATATGTATGTATATATGTATATATATATATATATATATAGTTATTCATATATATATGTATATTTATATATATATATTACTTTCGTATATACATAATGTGTATGAGTATGTGTGTACATACATTAATCAAACATGTGGCAATTATTCATCTTTTAAAACCCATGTGTCTTAAAACAGTTCCAAAATATTTTTCTATCCAGTTAGAATGGGGAATGCATCTGTGCGTTTATCCTCCTTTGGCGCAGTGAGATAGAGACACACAGACAGACGGCGTGGAGGGAATTTGCGCACAGGTCTCAATGGTTCGGATTCCAACGCTGATAGTAAATCCTACCACCCAGAATGAAAAAAGAAATGAACAAAGAGAATTTTTTAAAGAAAATAGTCATCTCTATTTCTCATGATTGATAAGTTAATATTTGCGTAGGAGAAGATACGGAAAAGAAATGAATTTAAAAAAGAAAGAAAGAAAGGAAGGAAGAAAGAAAGAAAGAAAAAAAGAAAAAAGGAAAGGAAATTTAAGAATTATAAGAATGAAGGAAAATAGTCAAGGGTGTAAGATTAATTATTTGTAAGAAAGAAGAAAGTATAAAAAAAAAAAAAGAAATGATGTTTGGTTGGTTTGTTCTATTTTACGGCATATCAACCTCGGTGGGTCATTTAATGCCGACAAAGTTGTGAAATAAATTCATTCTTAATTGCATAATACAATTTTGTTTATAAACTCATATTTTTCTATTCAACCCATAGATGGGACCCTAACAGGTACTACCACTCCGGGTCAGAGTGGACCAGGGAGCAATGGTGATGATGGGGTGCACCACATTCCCCAAACCTCCAGAACTGGGACCTCACCATCAGATAGAGTTTAACATCATTCCCAGGATATGTAGACCCTCAGCCAGCGCCTTCAAGTACCCATATAAGAAGGATTGGGGGTTGCCATAAGGACAATAGTGTTGGGGCAATCATATAGGTACTAAGGCTTGACGTGGTCAGCCGAATAATCGGAGGGGGCCTCTCCGACCGCCCGTCTAGCCCAAGCAAAGCTTAAAGTGGAATATTACAAGTTGTGGACTGCTCAGCCACCTGGGTTCTATCCTTAAGCATCACGGGTCGCCACGGACGGAACTGGGGGAGTCTTACCCCTATGCAGAGGTGCAGTTGGTGTATGCTAACGCCCCAACCGACAGGGCGGAAAAGAAATGAAGAAAAAGAATGAGGAAAGTTCAAAGTGAATGAAAGTGAATTGGAAGAGCAAAAAAAAAAAAAAAAAAAAAAAAATCTGGGTAAGAAGGGTTAAAAGATAAATAGAGAATAAAAACGAAACGAGGAAAAAATTTGAAAATTTGAAAATAGAAATAAAATTTACAAAATTCGATATTTAAAGAATAAATAAAAATAAGTTGGTTTGTTCGTCGTTTGATTGGATTTTACGGCATGTTAACCCTTTTAGACCAAAGATTTTTTGTTTTATTTATTCTTGATGGATACTCAATTCTTTTTCAACTCATTTTTTAACGCATAACTTTTAAACTTGTGTTTTTTATTCAACCCTTACAGGGGACCCTAACAGGTACTGCCACTCCTGGTCATACTGAACCTGGGAGTAATGAACATGAAGGGTAATCCACATTCCCCGAGCTCCAAAATTACAACCTCGCCATCTGATAGAGTTTAACGTCATACCCAGGACATTAAACCACCGCCTTCTAGCACCCATATGATAAAAGGGATTGGGGATTTGCCATAAGGGTATAGGGTTTGGACAATCATATAGGTACTAGTGCTTGACGTGACTAGCCGATTGGTCTGAGGAGGACTCTCCAACTGACTATCCAATTAAGAGCTAAAGTGGATTGTTGGACTGCTCCACTACTAGAATTCCGTTCCGTAAACATGACGTGTCGCCACTGACGGTTACAGATCTTACCCTTCTGCAGAGATAGAGTCTGTGTATTCTACATCCCCAGCAAACAGGGCTTAGGTAAGGTGAGCGCAGAATGAATGGGAAGAGGAAAAATAAAAATAAATGAACGTAAGAAGAAATTTTCTGTGTAAGAATTTTTTTAATGAATAACTAAATAAAAATAAGAAAGGTTAAAAAAAAAACAGCAGATAATGAAAACCAAAGGAGGAAATAGTATTAGAAATTGAAAAAATATATATTTTTTAAATCGACATATTTAAAGAAAAAACAATTGGATTTTAGAAGAGAAACGTAAGGTAGAAGCAGAGGGAACATTCTTCGCGCCTTTCCTTTTATACGCGGATGGGTTATCTTCAAGATGCCCTCTCCCTTTTACAACCATTTTAAAGAATGCTCTTTTCAAATTAGCAGTCTGGTACGCTCTTTGGGGGTGGGGAATAAACTTGATTTTCATCTGAATTCTTAAATAATTGTTTTTTATAATGAAATATTTTGGGTATTTTTCAATAAATGTTTAAATTGAATTATATCTTTATATATGTTTAGGTATCTGTTCTGTATATCTATCTTGTACCTTGTAATGAGTATATGTATACCTGTCTTGTATATATAAAGGTATTCTCATACGGGTGTTAGTATTTTTAATCAGCCTGTAATTCGGTTATTGCATAATGGAGTGAGTGTAACTTTATATGTAAATTAGCACGGAAAAGTTTTATATGTGTTAGATGAGAATGTACATGTTTAAGGATGAATCAGCATTGTCAGATGTCATTGTCTGATTGGACGAGCGATGGGACGCGGAGAAGTGACAGAAAATAGGAGTGAGATGTGAGAAGGGTGAATTGAGTCTGGTAGAATGTAAGACATGGAATTTCTAGCTCTCAGCAGTTGTGATTTGGGGAGAAATAAAATTCTCACAAAGAAAAAGAAGCGGCATTCTGTTATTACTAAAAACTTTAAATGATACAAGGCAAGATATCCCTCAGCAACCAAGCTGGTTTTCAGACAACTGAACAGCAGCACAGCAACCAGTATTCCAGCCCCTCCGATGCTGAGCTTATGATAAGTCAACCCTTGGGTTATTTTATACTGAAGATGTTTTTGTTTTATTCATTCTTGTTGTGTATGCAATTTTTAAAAAACTCATTAAAGACATGTTAAACTCATTTTCTATCTATCTAATCCATAGACACTACCATTCCGGGTCAGAGTACACCTGGGAGTAATGCCAATGAAGGAGTACTCCACACTCCAGTGCTCTAGTACAAGAACCTTGCCAGTAGAAGCAGTTTAACGTCATACCGAGGACACTAAGATCCTTAAATACTACCTTCAACAATATATATATATATATATATATATATATATATATATATATATATAATAGCACGAGCAGGATGTGACACAAGGTCAATTCCTTAAGCAAAGTTAAACAGGTTTAAATTCTGAGTTTTCCTTCTCTTAGACTGGTTACCTGGCCAATATTAAAGAACTCAGTTTGCCCTACTATTTACCCATAGTTGGGGAGGAGTAATTGAATGCATACCTTTCTCATGGGTATGAGCACATATATGATAAAAAGGGTTGCCATAAAAGCAATACGGACGGGGCAATCATATAGGTGTTTAGGTTTGACGTGATCAGTCGATTGATCAGAGAACGGTAATGATAATTCCTCACCCCAGAACTTCAGATAATAATCCAGTATCTTGTGCTGGATTAAGACAGGGGTTTCAGCTCAGGGGCATGTGTCATTCGGAAGGCCCCCAGAAAATTAAGAGAAAAGTTATTTCATTGTTGATGACAGGATCAGAGTATAAGAACTGCAAGTTTCGGATATCAACACCCTTGTAGTAAAGTATAGATCAACTCCTACATTCCTGAATGTAAGTTTAATGACAAGTAATGCGATTAGAGAAAGGCGATTCTCTAGGATTAAACATCTTATTATGATGGAGATTGTGTGTTTGTCTGTCTGTAACCGAAACTATATAACTCCACAAGTCACTATTCCCTTTGTTAATTACGTCACATTTTCCATGATTTTATTTTTATTTAAACCTCAATTATTAATAAAATTACTTTACATTATTTATACGGCTGGTTATATCTACCTACTAATAATGTGCAATTGTATTTATATATACGACAAAATAGCGGTTTAGAGTGTTAACGGGAAGGTTAATTTGCATATTGATGTTAAAAATTTGATTTTAATAAGATATCTGCTTAGTATTATTGATTTCGAATTGTTTAGTTTTATCTCAATGAATATGAGCAAAAATCTCGGGGACAAATCTTAAAAGAAATCCATTAACAAGAAGAAATAACTGTAATTTTATTCTTTACTTCCTATTTTAATTAAATAGTTAAGTTATGAAAATTTACCTATGAAATACGGGAGTGTTGGAAGAGAAATTTTCAGTTGTTCAATTTTTCATTAGCCTAGTTAAGGCAATCATCCTTGAAAATGGAAAACTCTTAATTCAAAACAACAGTAATCCGCATAAAATTTTACTTTGTACCACACCTTGCCCTTGGCGGAAGGGTTGGGTGAATACACACTTATGAATATGGAATTTTTTTTAAATAAAAATATTTTCGAATTATCTCACTTATTTTTTTGGTAGGTTGGCTGGTTGGTTGGTTGGAAATTTACGGCATACCAAACCTTGTTGGTTATTTAAATGAAACCTTTTGTTTTATTCATTCTTGATGGTATTCAATATTTTTTTCAAACTCAATTTTTCAAATTCATTTTTTATCTATTTAACTCTTAGATGGAACCCTAACATGTACTTGTTGGCGTTTTTTTTTATATATATAAGGCGTGTGTCAAATGACCACTTCTACTTATAGACTCGCCGTTAACCATGTGACCAACCTATTGGCCAACCACTGGCAGTACTCTGCTGCTGATATTGTTATTTATACCGGCTGTTCTGGTCATACCTACGCACATTGCTTTGAACCTTCGTGGACGACGGAACATATGGTTATATCACCTTTGACACTACGTAGGATTACATAACCCAGGACTTATTCACTTACCAAAGATTCTATAGTTCAAGACTTATTTACTTTAAGTCCTTTTCAACTGGCCAAGGATGGCGGTCAGAAACTTAACAGTACTACTATTCCGGAGCAAAGTTGACCTGAGAGTAATGGCAATTAAGGGGTACTCCACACTTCCCAGAGTTCAGAATTGAACTTCATCATTTAATGTAGGTAAACGTCATACCAGGACACTAAGACCCTCAGCCACCGCCTTCTATACACATATATGATAAAAAGGGTTGGGGTTTGCCATAGGGCTAATAGGGATGAAACAATTATATAGGTGCTAGGGCTTGACGAGACCAGCGGATTGATCGAAGCAAACATCCTCGACAACCCGACTAGCCTAAGTAAGGGCCTAAGGGAAGTGTTGAATCAGCCACCAGAATTCCGTCCTTAAGCATTAAGGGTCAGGGTCGCCGCCCACGAGTAATGTTGCGTAGCGCCTTCTTCGCTACTCTGAATCGTATACGTTGCTGGTATACTCGGGTATCGTCTCTAACCCTAGACGATATATGTAGTGGTCGCTTAATGAAATCACAAAACATGCTGTATAGTAAAAACTTGCGTTTATTTCTTCTCTGTCTGGTGGGTAGCGAGCGGTGACAATGACTACTACTGCTGCTGGGATGACTAGCGTTGGTGACGTGGAAAGGGGTGGCCGTGATGGTCCGTGTCGACAGTCGATCCTTGTGCTCTGTTCGCCGTCTCCTATCTGATCCTCTAACTGGTCTGCCCTCTGGCTTTTGTATTGACGATACGCCTACGCATCTTTATCTTTTGATCTGCTAACGGGCAAATCTATTTCCGAACTTATTGTAACCATCCTTCTTTTGTGCGCACTACCCGGAAAAAAGTCCTTTGTCATTTTGTCGTCTTTTCTTTGCTTTGTTTAATTTAACCGGAAATTTCTACAAATCGTTTGTACAATATACAACAGTAACAGGTGGTCCCAATCGGGGTATTTTACCCCTCTACTGAAATGCAGTCGGTGTATTCTACAGCCCAACCTACAGGGCGGTTTATTCTTTTGCATTTTTCTCTATTTTCTCGTAAATATAGAGCCTGCAGAGCTCCTCCGCCCATAACAGCAATTTCAGGGTGCACAGATCCCACGCAACTGCACCTGGTAATATACATCTGTTTCCACCCGCTAAGAATTGGTATTTTTCTTTAAAATTTGAAACCTCTTATATAAACATGCATACATGATGTACATGTCCGTTCTGATGTTTGGGGAAAGAATCATACAAAGACGCTTGGACTGGGACTTATAATTTTTTATCTCTTCATCATTTGGATTTTCTATCTAAATTCAAAACGAAAATAACCCTGTGTCTTGGGCATAACGTTAAATTGCATCTATTGGTGAGATTCCAATTCTGAAGCTTTTCACAATACATAGAGAGGCGAAAGTGAGAGGCAGAATGTGAAGTAAGAAAGGAGTCAGTTTTTTACCTAATTGCAAATTACGACTAATTAGAACCAATTAAAAAAGTCAAACAAAACTTAATCTTTAAACCAAGGAATATTTTAGTGTGAATTTTGTCATTCAACTAAACAGGAAAAAAGCCTTTAACAAACAATCATTGATACACTCAGCTTTAGTACAATAATCTATACGTATATAAAAGACAGTTGGTATGCATGTGTGTATGTATGTATGTCCGGAGAAAACTATAAAAATAAAACAATTAATGACAAAATATATATGTACACATTCATTATCACCAGAGCTTGCTTTTGTGCAAAAATAATGAAGATTTTATTGATATCTTGGAAGATATTTAAAAATTAGGATTCGAAAAGTCATTAATGGCGTTCACGATTAAAATAAAACAAATCCATTATGGATAAGAAAAAACAATCAATGGATCTACGAGACTAACTTTTTAACACCCCTCTCTACACAGGCAATGCCGAGTAGCCGCTTCTTGTAATAGATATAAATCGGCTGCTTTACTGTCTCAGCTACAAAAGCATTACAAAGGGTCTAATCGAAAATTTTTAAAAATGGTTTAATTTATATTCTTTGTTATGTCTCATTATACAATTCTAGTTTTGTTTTTTTTTTTGTTTTTTTTTGCCAACGGAAGAAGATTAGGGTGTCCTCTGAAATTGCCGTAACTTCAGATGCTTCTAACGCCTTACTCCAATTTCAAAGCTATCAATCATCAGACAACTTTATTCTTTTTTTCTTCTTTTCTTTCTTTTAAGTTGATGTTTTTGACAGATCTTATGCTGCCGAATTAGAGGAGGAAAGAAAAAAAAAGCGAAGGACAAAAAAAAAAAAAAAAATAGGGAATTAGAAATCGCTAAGACTTTTGTTGGTTGATATTCGGATCTCGATTTAAAACGAGAAGAAACGAGAATTAGACAGTTCAAAGAAGAGATTTTTGTGTGAGTGAGTGAGTGAGTGAGTGAGTGTGTGTGTGTGTGTGTGTGTGTGTGTGTGTGTGTGTGAGTTGTGTGTGTGTGTGTGTGTGTGTGTGTGTGTGCGTGGGGGGAATGATAAGAATTACAAGTTGAAATAATGGCGGCAGTTGAAAATATCGAGCAATAAAACACTGTCCGTCTTTGTACA
>CM042144.1:66580251-66587751 GCA_023376005.1 Doryteuthis pealeii | reverse complement strand
AGAAAGAAAGAAAGAAAGAAAGAAAGAAAGAAATAATGAATGATGAATGAATGAATGAAAGAATTAATGAAGCACAGAAATCACCTTGAAACGGATCAGAGAAAGAAAGAAAGATAAACTGAAAGAGAGACAAACAGAAGAAAGAAAGAAAGAAAGAAAGAAAGAAAAGAAAGAAAGAAAGAAAAATGATGAATGAATGAATGAAAGAATTAATGAAGCACAGAAATCACCTTGAACGGATCAGAGAAGAAAAAAGATAAACTGAAAGAGAGACAAAGAAAAAAGAAAGAAAGAAAGAAAGAAAGAAATGAATGAATGAATGAATGAATGAATGAAGCACAGAAATCACCTTGAAGGATCAGAGAAAAAAGAAAGATAAACTGAAAGAGAGACAAACAGAAAAAAGAAAAAGAAAGAAAGAAAGAAAGAAATAATGAATGAATGAATGAATGAATTAATGAAGCACAGAAATCACCTTGAACGGATCAGAGAAAGAAAGAAAGATAAACTGAAGAGAGACAAACAGAAAGAAAGAAAGAAAGAAAGAAAGGAAAGAAAGAAGAAAGAAAGAATGAATGAATGAATGAATGAAAGAATTAATGAAGCACAGAAATCACCTTGAACGGAACAGAGAAAGAAAGAAAGATAAACTGAAAGAGAGACAAACAGAAAGAAAGAAAGAAAGAAAGAAAGAAAGAAAGAATGAATGAATGAATGAATGAAAGAATTAATGAAGCACAGAAATCACCTTGAACGGAACAGAGAAAGAAAGAAAGATAAACTGAAAGAGAGACAAACAGAAAGAAAGAAAGAAAGAAAGAAGGAAAAAGAAAAGAAATAATGAATGAATGAATGAATGAATGAATGAAGCACAGAAATCACCTTGAACGGATCAGAGAAAGAAAGAAAGATAAACTGAAAGAGAGACAAACAAAGAAAGAAAGAAAGAAAGAAAGAAAGAAATAATGAATGAATGAAAGAATTAATGAAGCACAGAAATCACCTTGAACGGAACAGAGAAAGAAAGAAAGATAAACTGAAAGAGAGACAAACAGAAGAAAGAAAGAAAGAAAGAAAGAAAGAAAGAAAGAAAGACCCTGTTGTTGCGGGTAAGACTACCGGTATGGTGTCTCTTAATTAAGTGTTAAGTATCTGTGTCCGACTTCCACTTTGGCCTCGTTTAAATTCGGCTGCTCCTCCTCCTCCTACCTCCTTCTCTTACACCTCCTCCTTCTCTCTTTTTCCTCGTGCCCCCGCACCCTCGCTATCGCCGGAGAAGCGTTGACGAGTTCACTTAACACTCAGTCATTGACACTTGGATCGAGGATAATGTCCAACGCTATCTCAGCAGCTTAAATACAATTCACCCCCACAATATAGCCACTTCTACACACACACCACACACCCTCCATCGCACACACACACACACACACACACACACACACACACACATAAACACACACACACACACACAAAACACACGCACACACTTAAAAGTTATAATCTCTCGTAAATACACACACACATACACTCACACACACATTAAAAATTATAATTTCTCGTAAATACATACACACGAACATACGAACACACAAACACACTTTAATTAATAGTGATAGTCTCTCGTAAATACACACACACACACACACATACACACGACACACAAGCACATACACACTAACACACACACACATTAAAATCTCGTTAATAATTACACATTAAAAATTATAATTTCTCATAAATTTATATATATATATATATATATATATATATATATATATATATATATATACACACACACACAAAACACACACATTAAAAGTTATACTCTCTCGTAAATACATATAATACACACACTCGCACATACGAATATATTAAACGTTATACTCTCGTAAATACATACACACACACACACACACAAACATACACACTCATTTAAAGTTATACTCTCTCTTAAATACATACACACACTCACACACACAAACACACACACATTAAAGTTATAATTGCACATAAATACATATACATACACTCACACACTCATTTAAAGTTATATTCTCTCTTAAATACATATACACACTCACACACAAACACACACAGATATTAAAAGTTATAATCTCTCGTAAATACACACACACACACACACACACACACACACACACAGACTCATATTTAAAGTTATATTCTCTCTTAAATACATATACACACTCACACACAAACGCACACACATTAAAGTTATAATCTTTCGTAAATACACACACACACACTCACACACTCATTTAAAGTTAATTTCTGTCTTAAATACATATACACACTCACACCAAAACATACACACATTAAAGTTATAATCTCTCGTAAATACACACACACACACACACACACACACACACACACACACTCATTTAAAGTTATATTCTCTCTTAAACACATATACACACTCACACACAAATACACACACATTAAAGTTATACTCTCTCATAAATACATACACACACACACACACTCACACACTCATTTAAAGTTATATTCTCTCTTAAATACATATACACACTCACACACAAAACATACACACATTAAAGTTATAATCTCTCGTAAATAACACACACACACACACACACACACACACACTCATTTAAAGTTATATTTCTCTCTTAAATACATATACAGACTCACACACAAACACACACACATTAAAGTTATAATCTCTCGTAAACACACACACACACACTCACACACTCATTTAAAGTTATATTCTCTCTTAAACACATATACACACTCACACACACAAACACACACACATTAAAGTTATAATCTCTCGTAAATACACACACACACACACACACACACTCATTTAAAGTTATATTCTCTCTTAAACACATATACACACTCACACACACACACATTAAAGTTATAATCTCTCGTAAATACACACACACACACCACACACACACTCATTTAAAGTTATATTCTCTCTTAAACACATATACACACTCACACACACACACATTAAAGTTATAATCTCTCGTAAATACACACACACACACACACACACACTCATTTAAAGTTATATTCTCTCTTAAACACATATACACACTCACACACAAACACACACACACATTAAAGTTATAATCCCTCGTAAATACATACACACGTAGTCGCAAAACACTTGTCGAAAAAAGAGAAGATAGAATCACTTTCATTTTAGTGGAGTGGCTGTATATGGGGGATGGGTTCGGCTGACAACGCACCTGGCTTATAAGTCATCATCGTGGTCGTCATGAAAAAAAAAAGGAAACCAAAAAAAAAAGATGGTTATCAGCGGAAAAAAAATCTTGAGATGTGATTCGCACACCCAGAGAGTCAATCACCTTCGTTCGTATTTTAATAGCACGTACTTTATACAGCTGTATTTTACTTGTTATATGAGTAAACAATCAAAAACACTGTCAATTACATAAATTCATACATACATATATATATATATATGTGTGTATGTGTGTGTGTGTGTGTGTGTGTGTGTGTGTGTGTGTGAGTGAGTGTGTGTGTACACACATATGTATGCATATATTTTTATAAACAAACAAACATATATCCATACACATATATACACGTATATATATATATATATATATATATATATATATATATATATATATATATATATATAAACGTTGTTCTGGTTCCAACGGGAGAAAATTCAATATTTTATAAAAAAAAAGGAAGGTCCGCAAAATGTATTTTGTTCTCAGAAAAATTTTTTTTAATTCTTTTTGTTTTACAATAATAATAATAATAATAATAATAATAACAAAAAGAATTAATTTTTTTTTCTGAGAACAAAATACATTTTGCGGACCTTCCTTTTTTTATAAAATACACACACATATATATATATATATATGTGTGTGTGTGTGTGTGTGTGATATATATATATATATATATATATATATATATATATATATATATATATATATATATATATATATATTAGGTACCACCAATTTGACCCTGTCCAATTTACCCCCCCCCCTACATTTAACACAATGAAACTTGCAGAAAAAATAATATTTTCTTGAAAAGATTTTTTCCATTCGAAAGAAAAAACATTAAACAAACTCCTGATGATTTTTTAAATTTTTTATCAGCTAACGAAAATAATGAAAATTATGATTGAAAAACAATGTTTTCATTTTTGCACTGTTAAATCAACTGAAATTTAACGTAACTAAAAACAAGTTACGATAAGAGGACTTTTTTAAAATTCTATGAAAAATCAATTAATAATCTGATTTTCCCGAAAATTTCCATAAATGTTTACTATTGGATGTAAATACATCTGAAATAGTTTTTTTCTAAAATATATTAGGGGAAATATTTTTTACGAGGTCTATTCCCCCCCCTATTTTATTTTATGAGATAAAAAAAATGACGCGTCAGAAAATTGTTTTTTCTTTTTTTCTATAAAGATAAGAGTCTGAATAACTATATCAATGAAATTGTATGAATGTACAACGTCTAGTTTTTTGAGGAAAAATTAATGAAATCGGAAATAAAAAGTGCAAAAAAATGTCATAATATTAATATTTGAAAACTTTTTTTTGCTTTTATGATTGGTATGTACTATATTCTATTAAATTGTCAACAACAAAAAAAATTTTTTTAAGAAATTAATTTCTACGAGATTTTCAATCTTTTGTGTGATTAAATATTTTTATTTTCTGCGTGAAATAAATTAAAAATTTTTTTTTCCTGCGTCAAAAAATCGAATTTTTCACGGATATTTAAAAATATGAATTTTATAATTCAGGTGCACTAAACATTGGTCCGATACGAGCTCGATTAATATTTTAAAAAGAATTTGTAATTTTTGTTGTTGAATAGTAATGTGTGATCCTTAGAATGTACGGAAGAGCATTGCTGACATTTGTTTTACAAAGAGACGAGACGCTTCTAAGTAACCAAAGTTTGTCCCTGTTAGGCTGACAGTGTTAGCGTGAAAAAAATTATTTTATTTAACTTTTTTCAATAATTAAAATAAAAAGTAAGTATAATAGATTATTTTATCAGTTTTTCTCTTAGAAAAAATATTCAAATTTTCATTCCATAATTTACGGGTTAATCGTAAAAGGGAAATAATTAGTAACTTTTTTGTCTATATTACGGTCTGAAAATTACCCTTTCGCATGTAATACGGGCAGGTTTGTTTATTTTTTAAGATAACGATGTAATTTTTCCCAATCGGATAATTTGATCTTTGAATTAACTATTTTTCTTTGTAACAACCCTGTACGATCTTTTTTTTTACGAGATTTTTGATAAACAAAGTTCGGAAATATCTATTTCCGTTTTATTCAAGATGGCATAAACGGTCTGGTGGTACCTAATATATATTTGGTAGAATATGTGCTTAATTGAAGTCTTCCAAAAATTGTCGGCTAAAAAAAGCCATATCATACTTCTCATATATATATATATATATATATATATATATATATATATATATATATATATATATATATGTGTGTGTATAAGGGTATGGAACTTGGAAGAAAGGAACTTGGAAGACAAAAATTCTGTTGGGTTTCGATCTCAGCTAGAGGTCGCTGTTAAAAAGTCGAGCCGCACTGATGCGAAGTAAACTTCGAAATACGTGTCTGTAGATGACTGATATATAATATATATATATATATATATATATATATATATATATATATATATATATATATATATATATATATATATGAAAACTTTAAACCCTATATTCTGCTTCGTTTATCTGAATATATGTGCCTTTATGCGTATATGTATGTATATGTATATATATATGTATATATATATATATATATATATATATATATATATATATGTGTGTGTGTGTGTGTGTGTGTGTGCGTGAATATATACATATGTATATATATGTGTGTGTGTGTGTCTGTGACTGTGTCTGTTTTTAAGTTTGAGTTTCTATTTTGGTAGAATCCTATCAAGGAAATATTTGATATTATTCAGCTATATATATATATATATATATATATATATATATATATATATATATATATATATATATATATATATATATATATATAGTTAGGCAGCATTTCTTCTTTCAGACATATTTTGTTGAAATGTGCAGCTATTTTCTGTCTGCAAATCTATGTATGAATGTATCTCCGATAACAATATATACATTAGTGTAACGACAACAACCCTTTCCGGGCGACTTACTAGGCATCTTTCTGACACTAGCTTATTTAAAAACACATTTCTGTCCTACTATTAACTTTCTGTAAAATACTCATTGACAACACTACTATTTTAGAAAAAACAAACCCGTAAACAAAGACTAAAGATTTTAGAATCCCTATAT
Source organism: Doryteuthis pealeii (assembly GCA_023376005.1). NCBI lineage: Eukaryota > Metazoa > Mollusca > Cephalopoda > Myopsida > Loliginidae > Doryteuthis > Doryteuthis pealeii. The sequence goes on along the minus strand of CM042144.1, from coordinate 66,581,384 downwards.
ATTAGATATAAAAACAAAATAAACTTCGATAATAATACTAATGTTCTACAATGCCTGCAACTACATTAATAATTTATACAATAATAATAATATTAATAATAATAATAATAGTGGAAATAATATAATAATAAATAATAATAATAATAATAATAATAATAATAACAATGATAATAACACTAATAATAATAACAACAACAATAATTAGAATAAAATAAAATAAACACAACTCCTATATAAATGGAATACAAGCGTAATGGAACAACCCATTGTTGTATTGTTCTTGCACTACCCCTGAAGATGGCCCGCGAAGTACTCAGGAAATAAGTTATGGCAAATACATCAGCCAATTTTCGCCTGATATAATTACATCAATCCGGCAAAAGGTGAAGGATGTCGCTGGAAGTCTTTAGCTTGAATTACACACATAGGTGGTGAGTGGTAGATGGCTGCTGTGTATTACAAAATCGGACATTACTACACTTCGTGTCCTCCTCTCATAACAAAGCATCCCTACTCAGGGATGGCACTGCTTTCCTCTCATGTGGAACGGTCAATAAAATCGACCCCAAAATTGCATGTCTGTACATGACCCTGCTATAAGGTGCATGTGGCTGGGCATCCAAATTGTGCACCCGAAATTTCAGAAAATCTAAAATTAACGAAACAAACATGTTTATTGCATCTTGGAACATAAGGACACTTCAAGACAACAAGAAAAACCCTGAACACATATCTGCGATTATTGCACGGGTTATTAAATAAAACAATATTAGTATTGCAGCTCTATCAGAAAGCAATCTTCCAGACAAGGGGGAACTGAAAGAAATGGATGGTGGTTACACCTTCTTTTGGGTTGGTCACCCTGAAACTACGAGAGAGAGAGAGAGAGAGAGAGAGAGAGAGAGAGAGAGAGAGAGAGAGAGAGAGGGGGGTTTTGCCATCAGAAATAACATTGTTTTACAATTGGAATCATTTCCAGTTGGTATTTTCTGACAGGCTGATGTCTTTTCGTTTACCTATCGGAAGGAATAAATATGCGACCTTGCTGAGTTATGGGCCTACAATGGACTCCAATGAGGAGGTAAAGGAATCCTTTTACAGTAACCTTCGTGCTCTCCTGATACATACACAAT
>CM042144.1:66560251-66572751 GCA_023376005.1 Doryteuthis pealeii | reverse complement strand
GACCACCTACACGCCTAGACTCATTGGTGGCGGGTTAAAAAATTGCGTCGATCCCCTCAGGCACTGGGCAATAAACCCAGCCCTGCCCCTTTAAATCGAGGGGGCAGGTGTTGCCTGGGGGGATAGCTCTCTGGGATCGACGCACGTCGTTAATTGTGGTAGTACCATCTATGTATTAAATAGAACAAATGAATTCTAAAGAATGTGTTTAAAAAGATTGAGTTTTTTAAAGAATTTTAATATCCATCAGAAATGAATCAAACCAAACGTGTTTGTTATAAAATAACCATAGAAAAAAAAAAGAATAAATCATAAAAAACAAAATGTTTTTGACCTGCCACAAGGTTGGATTAACAGAAGATCTATTTAAAACAGGGATTTTAATTTTAGGGGGCATCCAGCGAAGATCGAACTCGCTACAGAGTAATAATGCAACTCGCGAGACTCAGTTCCTAACCATTCCCACCACGAAGGAATGCCCTAGAAGAATAAATACATAAGATAAAAAAGCTACACCAGATAATCAGGATTTACATTTTTGCATTTCATTTGGACGGTCTCATTTTTTACCAGAGCGGGTTTCAAGATGATAACGGTCATGAGTATGAATAAATAGATGCCAGTACATTAGATTAGATCGTTGTGTAATGGTTACCGTTGTGAGAAATGAACATGACGAGACGAGTTCAAATCCAGGACGTGGTTGCCTGCATTTCACATAGCTCTAATATCATTGGGAAAGGTATGTATTCTATTATCCCTTCAACTCGAGACTCAGTTGCTAACCTTTCTCATCACGAATGGATGCCTTAGAAGAGTAAATGCATGAGATAAAAAAAAGAGTTTATGAACATTTTAGTGATGCAATAAAGTGAGTGAAGAGAAGTTTTTTCAAGAGATGAAATTTTAGTAGCAGCAGATGAAGATGAAGACGAAGGCAAAAGTAAGGAGAGAAGAATTCTGCTGTGTATAAGCAAATGTTAACAAGCCGCCCCGGTCGGCAACTCGGGGTGAAAAATACGCTGATTTATATGCAATCATTAAGCGGGTGTCATGTTTGTTTGGACGGAATATCTCGCGATAAAACAGGAGGCGATGAGGACGTCTGGATATCGGCCAACACCTTTTTTTTATAGTCGCAGACAGACAGACACACACACACGCATACACACACACACACACACACACACACACACACACATATATATATATATATATATTCTCTCTCTCTCTCTCTCTCTCTCTCTCCCTCTCTCTCTCTATATATATATATATATATATATATATATATATATATATATATATTCTTTTTCTCTCGCTCCTCTTCTTGGTCTTTAATTGTTTTCTTTACTCAATCTCTCCCTCTCTTTATCTCTTTTTTTCCCCCCTCTCTCTCTCTCTCTCTCTCTCTCTCTCTCTCTCTCTCTCTCTCTAAATTATTTACTTCTTTTTTTATTGTTTTTTCTCTTTTTTTCACCATTCTCTCTCTCTATTTCTCTCTCTCTCTCTCTCTCTCTCTCTCCCTAAATTATTTACTTCCTTTTTTATTGTTTTTTCTCTTTTTTTCACCATTCTCTCTCTCTATTTCTCTCTCTCTCTCTCTCTCTCTCTCTCTCTCTCTCTCTCTCTCACTCACTCACTCTCAGTATCTATTTATCTACTTTTTTCTTCTTTTCTCTCTCTCACTTTTAATTATTTTTCTTTATTCTCTTTATCCCTTTCTCTCCCCAGCTCCCTCTCTCTCTCTCTCTCTCTCTCTCTCACACACACACACTTTCTATATCCCTCTATCTCTATCACACGCGCGCGCATTTTCTCTTCTCCCTCTCTCTCTCTCTCTCTCTCTCTCTCTCTCTCTCTCTCTCTCTCTCTCTAAATTATTCACTTCCTCTTTTATTATGTTTTTCTCTTTTTCTTTCCATATCATCCTCTGTCTTTCAGTCTTACCGCTCTCTCCCCACTCTCTTTTTCTCTCTATGTATGTATGTATGTATGTATGTAAATATCTATCTATCTATCTATCTATCTATCTATCTATCTATCCAACCCCACCTCTTTCCAGTGCTGCTTGAAGTTTATGTGAGTATCCTAACTACACTTGTTGTCTACCGGGACATATCGTTTTCTTTTCTGTTAATAGAGACAACAGTTCTTATTTTTATTCTATTTACTTTGCTATTCTCTATTTTGATTTCTTCTTCTTCTTCTTCTTCTTCTTCTTCTTCTTCTTCTTCTTCTTCTTCTTCTTCTTCTTCTTCTTCCAGTGATCCGTCCAAAATCTAGTCCACATCACTGACGAATACAGACAGTCAGTCTCTTGTGTCTTCGTTTAGAAAATAATTAATGTTCCCAATTCTATTCTGACAAGCAAAACTGCTCACCTCGTAAAGACAGGAAGTTCATAAATCCACAGAGCAATGGGTACAAAATCAGAAGCGTTTTCCACGACCTGTTGGGTATATTGAACACGTGCTTCATGACGTTTTTTTGAATAACTGAACATTTTGACCGATCAAGCCTCTAGCACAGGGGTCGGCAACCTTGTACTACATAGGGGTCAGGGGCCATGCCTGTACCATACAGCAATGATTCATCGCCTGGGGTGGGGTCAAGCAGCCTGATTGTAACATTGTATAAGTATTTGTGGGCTTATTACCAGATTTCGCTTTACTCATTACCAGATTTTATTAAACAAGATTATATGATCTTGCAATACCTATGAGAGGAATGATAATTCTTACCAGAGAAATAGTACGTGGTATTGTTGTATACCCTTTCTTTACTTCTATTATTCTTCTGCTCATCTTTGGTATCTTACCTTCTTCTTCTAGCGTCTCTTCTAACGTCTCTGTTCTTGCTGGTTGGTCGTCCTTGATTCATTTCTTCTTCTAGGTCAGTCTTGTTGCCAAGACATTCATCAACCACAAAACCATATTATTCATTTAAACCTTTATTTACTTAACTAACATCTTCCTCTAACACAGCGTGGCGTGTGCAGGTGAGTCCCAGCTAGGGCAGTTATATCTTTTCTGCCTGACGTCCAAGCTGAAACTGAGAGCCAACCAGGCCCCCACGTGACTTCACGTATTTCGCGGGCTTTCTGTAATATTCCATGGAAAGTCCCGCCTGTGATATGAAAAGGGGCCATCCCTTCAGAAATACAGGGGGTGCAATAATCTATACATAGATTATGTAACAGTATGGTATTTATGACTTAGGTGTACGTTTATGATTTTAAAAAAGAGCATCTGAGCCACCGGCTGTTTTCTTTGCGGGTCGCATTAATATAATATAATATTTCTCTTAGGGACTACGGGCCAGATAATTATAGATTGCGGGACGGATGTGACCCGCGAACCGTAGGTTGTGGTTCGTAGGTTGTCGGCCGCAGCATTTTCGAGATATTGGATTCGCAAATATATACCTCACTCTACGTCGTTTATTCAAAATGTTCGTATTAATACTTTACGGAAAGCTATGAATCACTCATCCAATCAGTGGTGGGTTTAATAGCACCATTACCGTTCTTCTACAAGGATGGACAAGGTATTATATAACCCCAAAAGGTTGATTGCCATTAAACAAAGAAACTGAAAGCAAATTTAGTCATAACACTCATTGACAAAAACTAATTGATTCCTTACATATAGTTTTTTTACGTGGTGTAATAGTCATCGTCGTAGGAAATGGACTTGTCGACCTGAGTTCAAATTCTGGATGGGGCTGTTTGTATTTCACATAGCGCTAATATCCTTGGAAAAGTTATGCATCCAACTATTCTCTCTCCATCAATGGATAAATAGACCGGGCTCTTTAACCTTGCTACGGTAACCGGTCTAGGAGAAGGGAAACTCTTAATTCGAACCGGTTGAACTCTGAATAGTAGGACAGACTTGGCTCTTTAACCCTGGTTAGGCTACCCATCTAGAAGAAGGAAAACTCTGAATTCAAACCTGTTAAACTCCGCTTAAGAAATTGACCTTGCTCGTGCGGAGGGGTTGGTATATATATATATATATATATATATATATATATATATATATATATGTATAGTGTGTGTGTGTGTGTATGTGTGTGTGTGTGTGTGTGTGTGTTAGAAATTCTGAATCATCATTTTTAATAGAATATATCATAGTTGTAAATTAGGCCGAGTAGCCTAATGCAATAATAGTGCTAGACCAGGGAGATTATATATGCGTCTCAGGTGAAGCGCAAATCCTACCATCAGCTACTCACTTTACCACACAGATCCAATCTGTGCTACCCATGCTCAAACCCGGAACCTTGTGGGATGTAGTTAGTCGGGCTACCGACTGAGCTAAACCGGCCCTTTAGGAGAAGAATTCGCCAACTCTTAATTTGATGTCATTTAGATTGATTATGGTTTATAATAAACATTTTTCTACTTAACCCATTGATGGAACCCTAATTACCACTCCTGTTCAAAGTGGACCTGAGAGCTATAGGGATGAAGGGGTTCTTTACATTCACCAGACCTCACCACTAGTTAGAGTTTAACGTCATACCCAGGATATGAAGACCCTCGGCCAGCGCCTTCTAGCACATATATGATAAAACCATTGGGGGTTGCCATAAGGGAAATAGGGATGGCACAATTATATAGGTGCTATGGCTTGACGTAACCCGCCGATTGCTCGGAGGGGGCCTCTCCGACCGCCCGTCCAGTCTAAGTAAGATTCAAAGTTGGGTGTTGCATGTCATGGACTGCTCATCCACCAAGATTCTGACCTTAAGAATCACGGATCGCCACCCATAGCCAACAGGTGGCCCTATTTTGAGGAGGGTCTTACCCCTCTGCAGAGGTACGTTCGGTGTATTCTAAAGCTTCAGCCGACTGGGCTGCCCAGATAATTGTATAAAGCAATGGTTCTCAATATTTTTTTTAAACCTATGGACACTTTTGATTCCTATTTTACTTAGGTGGACCCACCCCCATAGACATTCGATGTTTAAAAATCCTATTGTATTTTTATAACTAAATATCTTATGTTTGTCTGGACCAAAAAAGGAAATATGGTCCTATTGGGGCCATATGGCCCCAGGTGGAGAATCGTAATAGAATATGTGTAAAGTAAAATAAAATCGACGGAGTGGCCTATCAACCGAACAGCAGGGGGGGGGTATCTTCTTTTCACTTGCGCTAGCCTAGGGAGATTTTTTATGCATCTGCTACAGAAACAAGCTGTGCTACACATGCATTTAGACTAGTTTATAGCAATACAATTATATACATCCATCTATCTATCTATCTATCTCTCTCTCTCTCTCTCTCTATATATATATATATATATATATATATATATATATATATATATATGTGTATGTGTGTGTGTGTGTGTGTGTGTGTCAATATATATATATATATATATATATATATATATATATTTGTATTTATATAGATAAAAGGTGGCTTACCGGTGAATATGGGCACGATCGTTGGAGGTGCACAGAATCCAGGGGTTAAGTCCGCTATAAAACAAATACAAAGTGTTCAATACAAAGTAGAGCAAATTTATTAAAGAAATGGATACAATAGAAACCTACTCGAGTTTCACCATAAGGATCTTCAGGGTTACGCACGTGTAATCGGCTGCAATTAATCGGTATCTCGATCAATTCTGTGGATTTAACCCTGAAGATCCTTATAGTGGAACTCAAGTAGGTTTCTATTGTATCCATTTCTTTAATATATATATATATAAATATATATATATATATATATGTGTGTGTGTGTGTGTGTCTGTGTGTGTGTGTGTGTCTGTGTGTGTGTGTGTGTATGTGTGTGTGAACACTCGTCCGTAGCCTAATTATGCAAAAAGCATTTATTGGTCTCAAAAAATATTTGTCAAAACAATCTCTTTCTTTGTTAAGGCACTTAATTGCGACAAATATCAAAAGCATGTAGTTCTTTTTTTTTTTTTGTTTTATGTTTGTTTATTTTCTTTTGTTTGTTTTTGTTTTTGTTTTGTTTTTTTGTTTTTTTTGGATTGTGATTGACAAAGCTCTTACTATAATGGTAAAAGGTGCACGACATTTCTGAGACGAATGGAACGTCGAGCAAGAAAAACAAGTAATGAACTTTTCGACAAATTCGTGGGTGGATGAAATAGGCTCATAAAACAGCCTAATTGTCCGATATTGGATTTATTTAGGAGCCAAGTGATGGTTGAGTAAAAGGAATGTTGAATTGGCTGTGAGGCTGATTGCTTATTTTGACAGTCTGTGGTGTAGTTTTGTTTGTTCGTGATATATTTGGGGGTATTTCAGTGTGGCTGGGCTGGAAGAAGATGAGGTACAAAGACGAAAGAGAAAATGGATAATGAAGGGAAGTTGAGGGAATGCAAAATATATTAGTGTTTTCAGAATTACAAAAAAATGTGAGGAAATAGAAAGAAAGAACTAGGAGAAAGAAAGAAAAAAGAATGTGGAGAAAGAAAGAAACAAACAATAACGAGGTGAAAGAAAGAAGGAAACAAAGAAAGAAGAAACAAACAAACAAACAAACAAACAAACATATAAGTTGGTGAAGAAAGAAATAAAGAAAGAAAGAAAGAAAGACTAAAAGATTGAATAAATGAAAGAAAAATACAAAAATAAGGGAATTGAAAGAAAGAAAGAAAGATAGAAAGAAAGAAATATTTTAAAAAGTGAGGAAATATGAACAGAAAGGGGCCATGAGACCTTTAGGCACCCCTTTTGCGATCTCGTTTCATAAGGACATTTTTTTCATTTACGCCATCAACATCCATTTTTTAACAGACAATTTTTAGACGCATTTTTACAAATTTACACAGTTTTATGGGGCATTTTTTTAGTAGCAAATACACTTTTTCTTTTTACTTATTTACGTTTTTGTTGTTGTTAATTAAACGAAAAATACGTTTTTATATTAAACACACTTTTTTTTACTTATTTAATGTTGTTGTCCGGTTTTTTTGTTAACAGACGATTTATAAAGGTTTTTTAAATTATAAAACTATTCCCTAACCCTAACCCTAACCATAACCCTAAAAAAATTTTTTTGAATAAATACTTTTTAATAAAACTAAAAATGAAAGACTCGTTTTATATTAAAATATTTTTATTTAATCAGAAGAGAAATGCATGCAGATATGTTTATTTCAATAATATCTTTTTTAAAATATTATATTAATATAATTTTATAATAAATAAAATAGTTTTTTTTTTCTATTTACAAAAACTTTAAACAAAAACCAAGTTTACACGGGAATAGTTGTTATTGTTAGCATATGCGAAAAATTAATTTTGCACTAAAGAAAAACTATTGTTATTTAAAACTTAAAACGAAAGAAATGTTTATTTATTTTACATGTGCCTCTACAGATAGTTAATATTAAAAAGTATTTATTTAAAAAAAATTTTTGCTAGGTTAGGGGTTAGGGTTAGGGGCTAGGGTTAGGGTTAGGATTAGGGATTAGTTTAGGGGTTAGGGTTAGGGCTTAGTTGTAAAGTTGTAAAAATGCATCTAAAAATCGTCTGTTAAAACAACGCAGATGTTGACGGTGTAAATGAAAAAAATGTCATTAGGAAACGAGATTGAAAAAGAGGTGCCAAAAGGTCAAATGTTCCAAGAAATGATATAAGAATTAATGAGTGAAAGATAGAAAAAGACAAAAAGCAAGGGAATAGAAAAAAGAAAGAAAATTACAAAAATGGACGGAATTGAAAGAAAAAAGAAAAGAAAAAACGAATGAAATAAAAAACAACAATTAAAAGAAGTAATAAAAGAAAGAAAAAAAGATAGATAGATATGAACAGACTATGATAGATAGATAGATAGATGGGTATGAAATAGCTAGAATAAATAGATAGATATGTATATGAACAGACTAGAATATATAGATATATAATTAAATAGATAGATAGTAGTGAATTTGCAGGAATATATATATATATATATATATATATATATATATATATATATATATATATACACACACATATATATATATATATATATATATATTATATATATATATATATATATATATATATATATATATATATAGAGAGAGAGAGAGAGAGAGAGAAAGATAAAAGATAAAGGGAATAAAGGAAATAATTAAAAGTCGAGAAGAGGCGGGAAAAGAGAGAGAGAGAGAGAGTAAGAAGAAAAAGATAGATAAATAGATACTGAGAGAGTGAGAGAGACAGAGACAGAGAGAGACAGATAAACGGACAGACAGACAGAGAGAGAGACAAAGACGGAGAGAGAGAGAGAGAGGGAGAGAGAGGAGAGAGACAGAGAGAGAGAGAATGGTGAAAAAAAATAATAAAAAAAGGAAGTGAATAATTTAGGGAGAAATAGAGAAAGAGAAAGAGTGATAGGGGGGAAGAAAGAAATAAAAGAGAGGAGAGATTGAGTAAAGAAAACAATTAAAGACCAAGAAAGGAGCGAGAGAAAAAGAATATATATGATAGAGAGAGAGAGAGAGAGAGAGAGAGAGAGAGAGAGCTGGGGAATAAAGAGATGGGAGTCGGAAAGAGTTAAGTGTCTAAAATGTTCTTTTTTATGGATAAGAACGGACTGAGATTTACTTTTACTGCTGAATTATGGTATTTGAAGGAATGGGAGCATGTGCACTGAAACACAAATCAAGAAGGAGACCATCGGGAAAATAAATGAATAGAATGGAGATTTGAAAATAAAGGATTGGCTACTTAGTGCAAGTCTCAAAGAATATATCAGCCACAAGAAAAAAGAGTTAACACCCAAAGAAGAAGAAGAAGAAGAAGAAGAAGAAGAAGAAGAAGAAAGAAGAAGAAGAAGAAGAAGTGCAAATGCAAGTGCATAAAGTCTGCGATAGAAAAGCTTCAAACTTGAAATATCTAAACTATAAATATTATAACAGATGACGGCGTGTTAAGTTTTTCTTTCTCTCAGCTCTGGGTAGATAATTGGGATTAGGCAAAAATTAATATGCAAAGCTAATTAAATTTAGAAAAATAAAAACGACGGGATAATTAAAAAAACACACCCTCCCCACTAAATTAGATATTTAAACCCCTGAGTCCCTGACTAAAATTCGATAACAATCATGTTTTTGCTCTGTCTGATGTTGCTGTATTTAAAATTTAAAAGTTCTTCCTTCAATTATTCACTATATATATATATATATATATATATATATATATATATGATGGACTCTCCTGTCGAATTCGACGTATGGGTGTCTAAAAGCAAAATCAGCTCGAATGTTTATGGCGATTGTGAGATTTCAGTCCAGCCAGCGACTTGCAGATGAGGCCACAGTGGAGCAAGAGTAAGGGGTGCCGGAAAAATTGGTGGTTGGGTCGAGCGCCCCTTTGTCCTTGATCTTGCCTCCTTTAATCTCTCAATACGATTCCTCTCAAAATCCTTTATTCCATTCCGAATGGTGGCTCTCCATTTGTTTCTGTCCCGTGCCAAGTCCAAGTTTCGGTGAGGTGACCTTATATGCACCCTCCCATTGAATCAGAAAGGCTAATGATTCAGATAAAAAGATTTGAAACAGAGGGGGTATAATCCAACTGAAATTTACTCTTTCACCACTTCCGTTTTTCAATGCTAAATTTTCCTAGTTAACTATTTAGTTAAAATAGGAAGTAAAGAATGAAATTACAGTTATAATGAATTTCTTTTAGGATTTATTGAAGAGATTTTTACTCATATTCATTAAGATAAACCAAACAATTAGAAATCAATAATACCAAGCACATTTTATTAAAATCAGTTTTTTTAATATCAATATGCAAATTAGCTTTACGTTCACACTGTAAACCGCTATTTTGTTGTACATATAAATATAATTGCATGTTGTTAGCATGTAGATATGGTTAACAGTATTAATAATGTAAGACAATTTTATTAATAATTGAGGTTAAAATTAAAATAAAATCATTGAGAATGTGATGTCAATAACTAAGGGAATTGTGACTTGAGTAGTAATATAGTTTCGGTTACAGACAGAAAAACACACAGTCTCCATTATAATAAGATATATATATATGTGAGTGAGTGTGTGTGTACAAACCTGTTAAACACCTCTTACAGATTGACCAGCGCGTACGGAGGGGTTGGGTAATTAAATACAGAAAGGGAGAGAGAGAGAGAGAGAGAGAGAGAGAGAATGAGTGGGATAAAATGAAAGAGATCGAGAGAAGTATTGTGTAAGAGAAAGAGAGAGAAAGAAATAGATAGAGAGATATGAAAGCGAACTCATCGATATCCTTTTCCAATTAAAGACCTCTTAACAGTGTTCCTCTCCTTTTTTGAAATCCTTTTTTGGTTTCAGGAATTTGCAAATCTAGAAAATGTTCTTCGATAGTACGACAATCTTGATTCTTTAACCTTGTATTGGCAACCAGTCTAGGAGAAGGAAGACTCTCAATTCAAATCCGTTCAACCCTCTTTAAAATGACATTGTGTCGCATCCAGCTCATACGGAGGTTGGATGGATACAAAGTCAGTGTGCATTTTAGAATTAATAAGGGAGAGAGAGAGAGAGAGAGAAGAGAGAGAGAGAGAGAGAGAGAGAGAGAGAGAGAGAGAGAGAGAGAGGGGGACAGAAAGAGAGAGAATGAGTGAGTAGGGAATTGAATGAGCGAACGCGAGAGGAGGATTAGGAGAGCGACAGAGAGATTATAAAAATTGACCCTTCAAATTTTCTATGCATTATTCTTATTATCAAAAGCGATCCAGAATTTTCGGAGTATTCACACAGAGAGAGAGAGAGAGAGAGAGAGAGAGAGAGAGAGAGAGAGAGAGAGAGAGGAGGGGGGAAGGGAGAGAGAAAGAATTGGGGGATTGAATGAAGGAAAATCGGAGAGAGAAAGAGAGAGAGAGAGAGAGAGAAAGAAAAAGAGTGTGAAAGAAAGAGTTGGAGGATTAAATAAGGGAGAGTGATCGGGAGAGAGAAGGAAAGAAAGAAAGAGAGAGAAAGAAAGAGTTGGGGATTAAATGAGAGAGAGTGAGAGAGTGATTGGGAGAGAGTGAGAGATAGAGGGAGTGATTGGGAGAGAGAGAAAGAGAGAGTTAGATGAGAAAGTGTACTTATCGGCATCGCTTTCCAATTAAAAGACCTCTCAGCAGTGTTCCTCTCTCCTCTCTTGAAATCACGTCTCTTGGTTCCAACAATTTGCAGATGTACCGAAACTTAACTGCATTTCCATTACAAGACTCTAATGGGTGGAAATGCATTCCATATGTTTCCAAAAATCCAGTGAGATTAACAAACACCAATAAATGACTTGAACTCGCGCAACAACTAAAATAAGCAAACGAATTGGGATTATTTTAAAAGTGACATGAATACATAAAATTTTATTTATAATGTCAATAAATTATTCATAAAATATGGTTATGTTTACAGTATTATGAATGGGATGTGTATTCAGCTTCACATGGATAAAGAAAGAAAGATAAGAATGTATATACCATGCTTCTCATAAGTATTTAAACAAACACATAATTTCAACACTCCGTTTCAAATTATTAACGAGATGACACTTCTCCAGCCTGTGCAAACTGTACTCGTTGGAACGAAATTACGAGTGAGAGTCAAAAAGTAATGCCATTTTGTTTAGGATAAGTATAATTACCAACACAGGAATATGTATTATACAACAAAATGAAGCTGGTCCTCTGTAGATCACATCCCTACTTCTTCACATAGTTACTGTGCGCGCGCATGAGTGTTTGCGTTTTTGTGTGTGTGCCCGTTTTTGTATGTGTGCGTGTGTGCGATAAATGATCCATGAAGAAAATATAAACGTATATAAAATACAATATGACTATACGACCATATGACTATATATATATATATATATATATATATATATATATATATATACCGTCACATTTCTTAATACCCATCCCCTTCCGTTTAAATTGTTTCGTCTTGTTGCCAACATCTCAAAAATCCGCTACATTTGGATGACAAAAGGTATACATAGAGACATGACCGACATGTATATGGCGCGAATGCCCACATTGGTGAATATTGTAACGACTTTCGTTCTTTTTTGAAGTATTAAGTTTTTTTTTTGTTTTGTAAACTGATTTGACATTCCTCTCCGACCCAAACAACTACGGAGTGAATGAGCTCTGATGATGATTTTTGTAAAATCGAAATATTGATCAGTATCAGCTATGATTATATTATAAATTGTTTTCTTCTTTAACAGCATTGTGTGATGTTTTCATTCCACCTTTTCATACTCATATATATATATATATATATATATATATATATATATATATATATGTGTGTGTGTAGATAGATAGATAGATAGATCATTTTGCCGGACCTTATATTTGTTTAGGACAGGTATAATTACCAATAAGGGAACATGTATCATACATAAAATGAAGCTGGTTCTCTGTGGATCACATCCCTACTTCTCCACATAGTCACCGATTCTCTCAATAGCAATATTCCACCTTTCAATTAGAGTATGTACCCCTATCCCGTAAAATT
>CM042144.1:66445251-66555251 GCA_023376005.1 Doryteuthis pealeii | reverse complement strand
CCTCCAGCTATTGTTAGATAATAGGACATACTGGGCTGCGTGGTATAATGGTTACCATCGTATGAAATGGACACGACGAGACAAGTTCAAATCCTGGACGAGGCAGTTTGGATTTTAACATAACGCTAATAACATTGGGAAAGGTATGAATTAAACTATTCTCCCTCCAGATATGAATAAATAATAGGGCAGATTTGGTTGCGTGGTGTAATGGTTACCGTCGTACGAAATGGGGGCGGAGAGATGTTTAAATTCTTGATGTAGCTGTTTGCATTTCACATAGTGGTGATATTCTTGGGAAAGGTAGCAATCCAACTATTCTCCCTCCAGCTATGGGTAATAATAGGAGAAACTGGGTTCTTTAACCTTGTTTAGGCAACCAGTCAACGAGTAAGAAAGCTCTGAATTCAAACCGGTTGAACTCCGCTTAAGAAATTGACCCTGTGTCATATCCTGCTAATGTGGCGTGGTTGGTATATATATATATATATATATATATATATAATATATATATATATATATTCCGTAGTGGGGAAAGGAATAATTCAGAGAGGCAAATAGTTTATCTGCCTATCGTCATGGCGGACGCATCAATGTTTGAAACCTATGGTAACGAATGCATTCATATTTGTGAAGTATTTAATATATATATATATATATATATATATATATATATATCAGTAAAAATAATAGGGGGCATTTACAGTTATTGGAAAAGTGCTTGGTCCCTCAAGTTAAGAACACAATTGTTGATCCATTACTGAATGGGTGACTGTCGGAGAAGTCTGTAGTCCAGGTAGTACTTACAACTTTCCTATAATGAATCAATCTCTCTTTAGAATAAACTGATTAAAAAGAAAATCTTGGAAATCAATGAAATAACCACTTCATTTCCTTTCTTTTACCGTACGGTCACTTTTAGACCTACTGGAGTGACAAAGTGTAATCGATTTCTATTTTTTTCTCAGATTAGGTCTATTTTCGGTGTGAATGATGATGAAATTATTTTGGCAACGCGTCATAACGTCAGATTTTTTTATCATGCCCAGACGCTATTTTCTCGACTGTCGATTGGTTGGCCTATGATAATTGTCTGTGATTGGTGTTACCCTAATGAAGCGTGTGAAAAGCGCTATAGAGAGATCGTGGACATTATAATGATACGGAATTTTTTTTTCAATTATTTGCACAATGGGTCCACCATGGGTGGCGACTTGTCATGCTTAAGGACGGAATTCTGGTGGCTGAGCTGTCCAAAACATACAACACTCCAGTTTGGCCCTTACTTAGACGATAAATTAGCTGGTCAAGCCAAACCCTAGCACCTATATGATTGTCCCGACCCTATTGCCTGTCCCCAATTCTTTTTATTAGATATGTGCTTGAAGCGGTGACTGGGGTCTTAAAGTCCTGGGTATGATGTTAAACTGCATCTAGAGTTGAGGTTCAAATTTTGGAGCTCTGTGGAGGGTGGAGCACGCCTTCATCGCCATTATTCTCAGGTCCACTATTACCTGGATTGGTAGTACTTTTTATATTCCCATCTATGGGTTAAATAGACGAAATGAGTTTATGAAATTGTTTAAAGAAATTGAGTTCAAATAAAAAAAAAAGAATTGAACACCCATCAAGCATGAATAGAACAAACGTCTTCGGCATAAAATAACCCAACAGAGGTTTACTTGCCGTAAAATCCCACCAACCAACCAACCTTTCAGTAGATGAAATATCGCTACCGAGTGTCTGACTGTATCAGATTAAGCACAGTTTGGTCAAATTTTGATAATTACTTGGTGTTATTGATTTCTAATATTATTGTTTTTTTTCTCCCACGTATTAAAATCAATTCTATGAATGATTTTATATAGAAACCAATTAAAATATAATTAAAATAAGTGTAATCTTTTTTAGATGCGTTCTTATTTAATTGTGTTAGTCTTTCTAATTTAATATATTTCATTACATTAAAAGTTTCAGGACGGGTTAGCTCAGTCGTTAGTGTGTTCGGCTAGAAACCACAAGGTTCCTAGTTCGATACCGGCCCTCACCAGCACGGGGATCTGCACAGTAATGTAAGGAGCTGATGGTAGGTGTGGCGCACCACCTCAGACGCAAGAAAACAATCTCCTTGGTCTAGCGCTAGTGAAAAGAGGATAGACTCCCTCGCTGATTGGCTGATACCGACCTTAGGCCACCCGATGACTTTTACTTTTATGTATAGGTAATCTCTGTCATCAAATGTCGATGGACTGCCACAATAATAAATGCGTCGAGTGTGTGAATGAGTGCGATGTGTATTTGTAATATTTGCGTATTGCTAAAGCACATGAAGGGTTCATGAGGTGCTATCCGAAACTGAAATCTTACATCTGCTCAGTTGAAGCGGAAGGTGGAAGTGACGTATGTTGCATTTCTTACTGTGCAGAGAAAGAAAGACAGAAAGGCTATAGGATCTTAATGCAACAAATGGCGGATGGATTATATTTATTTGATAATACATCAAAAAATCGTTTTCTCCCCCGCGAGACCCATGACATGACGCTGGCATCCTGTTCAGATTGAATTGAGGTAACTCTAAAGTGAAGAAAGGCTAGTTTCGTAGCGGCTATGGAAATAACAGTTGGAGCAACGGGATGCCGTAAAAGCCGAGGCTGCCCGGCTGTCTGATAAGTCCGCCCCCCAACGGGCAAACAAGTTTATCTCTGGACGGAGGGACCTAACCACAACAGCCCTCATACTAATCTTGTTGTAGTAACAGCTGGACGATTAACTTCTCCTGGCGTTTCAAACAATATTAAGCAAGCTTTCAATGGGCTAGGATTTCTGAGATACGATGTAAGTGGTTGGTTGATATTTTCAATGAGCTAAGATAAATCCATATTAATAATCGTGTTCCTTAATTGTAAGACAGTTATTATATTTATCATTGATTTTTAAAGAATTTCCTGTGACCACCCCCTCTTATCGCTCGGTGCTTGCATTTTTATATTCCTATCATTAGAGATACTTTTTAAAAAAATATATTACTAGTAGCAACACCAGTGGATATACCACAGTATGATATGTTTACTTAAGAGCTAATGCGAAATAGTTCAATATGTAAAAACTATGATAATCTTGATTTAACTCTCTCTCACGCTTTTTCTTTTTCTTATGATTGATTGAAACAAATTAACGTTATCGCTTTCGCGCGCTCACAACCTCTCTCTGTCTTTCCCCATCTCTCTTTCTTTCTTATTATATTTTTTCTGTATAGCATGTCCCTTTCTTCCCTTTCTTTTTAATAAAAACGGAATGGTCCATTATTTAGCTGAGGTGACGGCACTCATAAAAAATAAGAATTCAGCGGATAAGCAACACAATTACATATTTGCATTTCATCTTGGCCGATTTGGACTGTCTCATTTTTAACTAGAGGGTTTTGCAAGATAATAACGGTCATACTTTTAAAGAACACAATTATTATTATTATTATTATTATTATTATTGAACAAACACCCTCCGAGCGGTTTAAAAATTACTTTTTGAAAAATATTGTCTTGGGGGAAGTTAAAAGTTCAATGTCAGAGAGTTTGTATCATAAGTAAGTAAAATCATCACATTATGGAATTTAATGAAATGGAAATTTAGTTCTGTCCCACTCAAATAAAATGTTGCATGCATATTGTACTTATTAATTAAATAATTAATTTGAATATTTTACATATAAATCTTTCACAAAATCGTTGGTATTTATCTATTGGTAAACTTTTTGTTAACCTGTTGCTACTGACTAAAGGACAGGATTAAACTTAATTTTTTAAAAAAACTGATTACAGGATTGGTCTTTATTCTATATATTGCCGATTTTCGGTATTGTGACTTAAGCAGTGACGTAGTTTTGCTTACAGAAAAAAATGGAGACCAAATATGCATTATTTTCACTCCTTTTCAGTTTTTCACATCAGCATTAGCTGATGGTATTTCACTGGAGGTTGAGTGACAAGAAGTCTCCTCGGGTCTCCAGGTCTCTTCTGAGTATTCTAGCCGATTGTATTATTATTATTATTATTATTATTATTATTATTATTATTATTATTATTATTATTATTATTATCTTCACTCCTGTGAGTTTTTCACACCAGCGTTAGCTGATGGTTTTTCGCTGGAGTCTGAGTGACAACAGGTCTCCTCAGGTCTCCAGGATTCTTCTGAGTATTCTAGCCGATTGCAGCAATGCAGTTGTCTGGATGCTCTCAATTCCTCCTCTGATTTCCAGTTCCTTCAGTCTTTTTTCCAAGCTTTTTGGGACATTATTATTATTATTATTATTATTATTATTATTATTATTTCACCCCATTCGAGTTTTTCACACCTGCAGAAGCCGGTGGTTCACTGGAAGCTGAGTGACAGCAAGTCTCCTCAGGTCTCCAGGACTCTTCTGAGTATTCCTGCCGATCTCTATAATGCTGTAGTCTGGATGTTCTCGATTCTTCCTCCGATTTTTAATTCATCCAGACTCCTTTCCAACCCTTTTGGGATTGTTTCAAGGGCCCCAATCACAATCGGCACGACCTTAACCCTCATGTTCCACAGTTTTTTTTTAGTTATTACTATTATTATTATTATTATTATTATTATTATTATTATTATTCAAAAGTTGTTCAATTTTTAAAATGGTAAGTGACATTTGTGCCACTTCGTATAAACCAAACTTTAAAACAAACCCTTTTTTTTCTACTTCAGTCAATTCAGTCCATCCAGATGTTGAATGTTGGACTTTTTTTGCTATTTGTTTAGTAATTCTTTTTTTTATTTCATTTTATTTAGCTGCCACACAGTACGTGACACCCGGAAACTTCGGAACTATAGTGACCTTTTTATCTACTTGATAAGCATTTCCGTTGAACATCCTATTGCGTGGGTGGTGAACCTATAATCATTATGAAGTTTGTTCGTTTGTTTTGCTTTGACACGTTTGAGGGTCACTGTTACGAGATGTAGCCGAGATCTGGAAATAGTCAAGCCGAATTTTATAAACATCTTATCAAACTGTAATAAGTAGTAAGCTAAAAGTACAGGATATTATTATTACAGTTTGATATCATTTGAGATAGGCGGGGTTTTACAGGAGATTGATATCATTTGAGATATACACTGTTCTTTCAGAAAAAAAATGATATCATTCGAAATGTACAGGGCTTTTCTGGAAAATTGATATCATTTGAGATTTATGGTGTTTCTAGTAGAAAAATAATATAATTTCAGATTAAATTTTTCAGAAAAATTGAGATCAATGATTTGAGATGTTCTGGGCTTTTTCAGATTTACAAGGTCTCTACTAAAGCACGTGGATATAATTTCAAATTAACAGAAAAATTGATATAATTTGAAATGGACTGGGTTTTTCAAAACATTGATATAATTTAAGATGAACACGATTTGGTACAAAATATTGATATCATTTGAGAGTTTCAGAAAAACTGATATCATTTGAAGTGTACAGGTTTTTTCTTTCTTTTTTTCCAGAAAAACTGATATCATTTGAAATGTACAGAGTTTTTTTTTTTTTTTTGTTGTTTTATTTTCAGAAAAACTAATATCCTTTGAGATGTGCAGGGTTTTTTTTTTCAGAAAAACTGATATCATTTGAGGTGTATAGGTTTTTTTTTTGGTTTTTTTTTTTTTCAGAAAAAATTGTTATCATTTGAGATGAACAAGACTTTTTTTTCAGAAAAATTGATATCAATTTGTAATCTAATAACTTAAACAATACTCGTTCAAATGATTTCAAATATTTACAGCATGTGTAAAAATAAGTCAAAATTCTATGTTTAATGTTTAAACGCATGTTCTTTTCCAGTGAAAGGCATTTCTATAACTGAAAAGAAAATAAAAACAGATAACATTAAACATGGAATTCTGAGTTGTTTCTACACATGCGAATTAAGTTTGAGATCATTTGAACAAGAATTGGTCTAGTTATTTGATGACAAAATGATAATTATATGAATGTGTTTGTGTGTAACGGTTATCGCTGTAGGAGATAAACATGATGAGGACGTAGCTTTTTGCATTCAAGATAGAGCTAGTATCCTTCGGAAAGATGGTATGAGTCCGATTGTATATATATATATATATATATATATATATATATATATATATATATATATATATATTATTATTATACTAAAGCTGAGTTTATCAACCTTCTCCAGCTAAAGGATTTTTTTCTATTTATGTTATGGACACAATATTTATACTTAGATATTCCTTGGTGTTAGCACTACAAAAGGGAGGGGCGAATCTACCTAGAGTTAGGAGAACTCTAGGAAGATTCGCCCCTCCCTTTCTTTAGACCACAGAGAAATAAAACAAAAGAATCTTTTTACGGCATGATTTCAATTTTAGTTGAGCGTAAATTTTACGAAATTGAAATCATGCTTTAAAATAGATTTTTTAAATTACTTTAATTATTAATTCATAGAGTATTAAACTTACTTTAAAAAATATTTCATGTTGGGTTATATATTTAAATATTATGGAATTCAAATGAGCAAACATTGACTACCGTGGGGGTAGTTTTCTTCGGGCTTAAAAGTTTGTTTTAGTTAAAACTAAAACAAACTAGACTGACTTTTGATTTAGGTCGGTAAAATTAAAACGGAAAGTTTTTTGCTAGTACCAAATGACAGTTTAACTGCAGTCTATGAATTAACATTTTGCGAATTTGGTTACGGTTTTAGGGAATTAAGGTTGTGTTTAATTACGTATTGCTTAAAAAATAAACAAAAAACACAAATTACTATACATTTAATGTTGAAAAATATTTTTTAAACTAAGTTTAATTGAAATTATACATTGCTATATTAACACAAACAACTGTTTCAATAATAGATTCAATAATTAATTTCAATGGTTAATTAAATGTATAGTAATTTGTGTTTTATTGTTGTTTATTTTTTAAAGCAATACGTAATTAAAAACAACCTTAATCCCCTAAAACTGTAACCCAATTCGCAAAATGTTAATTCATAGAATGTAGGACTGACTTCTGACTTAGGTTGGAAAAATTAAAACGGAAAATTTTTTGCTGGTACCCAATGACAGTTTAACTACAGTCTATGAATTAACATTTTGCGAATTGGGTTACGGTTTTAGGGGATTAAGGTTGTTTTTAATTACGTATGGCTTTAAAAAAATAAACTCTGTCTTTAGTCTTTTTATTTATGCAGAAAATAGTATCAATCAAATATATACCACTCCGATATTACAGTCTGAATAATACAAATAATTGTAATCTTTGCGGAGTTCCGTCATGGCCTCTTGCCTCAAAACATGCTTGCCGTGACTGCTGAAAAAAAAAAAAAAAAAAAAAAACACCAGCTACGATTGAAGTCCGTAGCGGAAGCGGCGTGAAAAACAAAAACAATTAGGGTTTAGGGTTTAGGATTTGGGGTTGGGGTTTAAGTTTAGTTTAATGGAAAATAAATAAATAATTTGGGTCTGTTTTTTCTGAGTCACCCTGTATACAGGGTGACCCAGAAAAAAAAGAACTTTGTAATAAAACAGTTAATTTTAATTGGGGGGGGGGTAGGGTTAGGGGGGGGGGTTTTCAGTGGAAAATGCCTAAGTTGGTTCTTTTTTTTTTTTTTTTCAAGTGATACCGCTTCGGATGCAGGAAGCCAGGACGGAACTCCGCAAAGATTACCATTATTTGTATTATTCAGACTATTGTCTTCGTCTTCATTGTTATCCGTACAAAGGTTCGGCTGATGTGCCCTCCGGCCTTCTTCAGGTATTTCTTGTCGGACTCGGGAACCATCTTGTAATTGGGAGCCATCATGGAACTTTGAACCCAACCCTTTATTAGGTTCACGGGGGTATCCTGTTCTCATTCCACTAACCATAGCTGGGGTACAGGTGTTAAGCTGTGTTAATTATTATTCTATGTTACTGCTGTCCCTGACCAGGATTGAACCTGCAGTCTAGAGATAACTGGCATTTAGAACTGTCTTAATCTAACCCCTTTATCTATTAGGATATGTGTTCAATTGGACAATCCAGTGTGAATTTTTCAATTGCAAAAGTTACAATTTATTTTGTAAAAACGGATTTTAAGTAGCCTCTTGGCAGGCATCTTGATCTTATGGTGTCACATAATGGGGATTTAAAAGAAGTAACATTTTTTTTTTTTTTTTTTTTCTTTTCCCTAAAAAACCCCCCTCATATATATACCCATATGTATTTACAATTTGACTTTTAGTCGTCTCCGGCTGTAAAAACCTTGATGAGCAACCGGACGAAAGGGCCCTTGTTTTTATCAAATAAAACAATTTTTTTTTTTTTTTAATTTTTCACTCTTTTCCTTCGTATCCACCTATATAGGTGATCATAATGATTACCCTTAAAGTATTATATATATATATATATATATATATATATATGAGGTTAAGTAAACAAAAAATGTGTTTATTTTTTTATATGGCTTTAAGCCGACAATTTTTGGAGGATATGTGCTTAATTGAAGTCGTACCTAATTTTTAAAATTAATTAGTTAATAATTAATGAATTTTAGGCGGGCATATATGTTCAAATGTAAGGCTCAGTGTGTGACTCGAAATCCCGACTGTGTAACGGTTAGAGACTTCGCCTGTCAGCTTGAGAGACGAGGTTTCGAGTCACACACGGAGCAGTCTCCCATGTCTATAACCTTGCTGATGAGACCTAATAGGTTGAAATGTACATTCAGAGATTGACATTTTCTCGATTCGTTTAGCCTTACATTTGAACATATATGCCCGCCTAAAATTAATTAATTATTAACTAATTAATTTTCAAAATTAGGTACGACTTCAATTAAGCACATATCCTCCAAAATTATATATATATATATATATATATATATATATATATATATATATATATATATACATGTGTGTGTGTGTGTCGGGAAAACACATTTTCCGTTCTTTCAACCGGAAAACAATTGACATTATTTTTATTTTTAAATTGTATTATTATTGCATAATCTAGAAAATCATTGTTTGTAAAATTGAAACTAAAATCATTCAAGTGACGTAGAATTGACGTCAGCTGCACCACTCACTCATGCTTAAAAAACAGTACATTTATTTTTACAACCTTGGCATCTCTCTCTCTCTCTCTCTCTCTCTCTATATATATATATATATATATATATATATATATATATATATTCATATTTATATTTATATTTCGGGGAAAATACATTTTCTGTTCTTTCAACCGGAAAACAATTGAGATGATTTTTGTTTTTAAATCGTATCATTATTGAATAATCAAGAGAAACACTGTTTTTAAAATTGACACTAAAATCACTCGAGTGACGTAGATCTGACGTCAGGCACTCAGTACATGTATTTTTATAACATTAGCATCTCTCTTTATATATATATATATATATATATATATATATATATGTGTGTGTGTGTGTGTGTGTGTGTGTGTGTGTGTGTGTGTGTTTATATTTATATTTCGGGGAAAACACATTTTCAGTTCTTTCAACCGAAAAACAACTGCCCTTTTTATTTTTAAATTGCATCATTATTTTATAATCAGGAAAAGCATTGTTTTTAAAATTTTAAAAACAAAAATAATTCAAGTGACGTAGCTCTGACGTCATCTATGACCTATCCGCTTTGACCACGTCATTTAACTGAATATTCTGCAGGGAGAGAGTATGAGTGGTGTAATGGTATGTACGCCGGTCTCGCTAATCCGTTACTACTGAAATATGAGTTCGATCCTAGTTGGATGCCCCATACTTGGGACTTTGTGTCAAATTCTACCTGTAGGTTAAATATGCTTTTTCAAACGATGATTCATATCATTATTAATGGAACACGAAAATAACCCCCGGGCGGTGTAAAAGGTAATTTTCGAAAGATATTGCCTGAGGTGGTGTGAGTTAGAAATTCTGTCTTCCACAAATAAAATGTTGCGTGCATCTATTAGTTATATCAATTAAATAATTATTTGAATATTTTTTCCACATAAATTTTTCACAAAATCGTAGGTATTTATTTATTTGTAAACATTTCAGTTAACTTCTTGTTACTGAAAAAAGGGTGAGAGTAAAAAATGATTTTAAAAATTGCTCACTCAAATTTTGAGTGTATATGAAACAGGATTGTTTTTATTCCATAAATTAAGGATTTTTACTATGAATTAAATACTCATTAATAGACTTACGCAATCATTGAGAATATTGTGACGTAAGCAGTGACGTAGTTTTGGTTACAGTCAGAAATACACACAATCTTCATTATTAATAGATGTCATGGCACTAGCAGCACCTGTCGATATATTATTATTATTATTATTATTATTATTATTATTATTATTAACAGCAGGCCCTGTGGATATACTACAGTATGGTAATTTAATCATTACATCGTTTTATATGTTTACTTAAGAGCTATTACGAGATAGTTCAATATGTAAAAAGTTACAATAATCATATTTTTTTCTTTCTTTCCTTCTTTTCATATTTTTGTTTGTTCTATTGAAAAGATTAGCGTTACCACTTCCGGCGCTTACAACCTCTCTATATATTCCCCTACTTTCTTTCTTTCTTTCTTTCTTTCTTATATTTTTCCTGTATACAATGCCCTTTTTCTTTCCTTTCTTTCTTTATAAAAAACGGAATGGTGTTATTTAGCTGAGGTGTCGACACTTATAAGAAATAATATTTCGGCCGATAAGCGACACCAGATAACAGGATTTACATTTTTATCTACGACGATTTGGACGGTTCCATGTTACAACAAGATAATAACGCTCGTTCAATTAAGGAACACATGTATTAATATATAGATGATCGATGGAAATAGATTCACTGTTTGCATTTTGCCTCACACTAATCCCCTTGGAAAATACATATATTCATCTCTTCTCCCACCAGTTAGGAGTAAATAGTTGTGCAGACTATGTGTTCTCTAGCCTTGGTAGGGCCACCAGTCTGGGAAAAGAACGGGTTAGCTCAGTCGGTAGAGCGTTCGGCTAGAAACCACAGGTTGCTAGTTCAATACCGGTCCTCGCCAACTCAGCGTATGAGTAGCACATGGATCTGTGCAGTAAAGCAAGGAGCTGGTGGTAGGTGTGGCGCTCCACCTCAGATGCTAAAAAATAATCTCCTTAGTCTAGCGCTAGTGTAGAGGGGATAGACTCCCTCGCTGACTGGCTGATACCGACTTTTGGCCGGCCTTCCTACTTTACTTTTTACTTAAGTTCTACACAAAAATTACCTTGTGTTACGTTCTCACACTCTAACAGTTTTTTGCATTAAATAACCCACATGGTTATTATACCATTAAACAAACCAAACCGAACAAAACAAGCCAAGTTAGGTTAATGAAAATTCTTTATACCAATTTGAAGATATTAAAAACATGAAATATAGAAACTTTTATCAAAATGACTTGTTTCGGCATTGAATGACCCGAAAAGGGTTCAGATGCCGTAAAACAAACAAATCAAACCAAACGATTGTCAATTGCTTTCTTTTCTTTTCTTTTCTTTTCTTTATCCCTCTCGGCTGTGACAGTAGAATACTTCTACTGCACCTCTGCAGGGGAAGACCTACCCCCGAATGGGGCCACCTGTTCGCCGTGGTTGACCGCCTGTGATGCTTAAAGATGTGATCTTGGTGACTGAGCAGTCCATGCCATGCAACACACCACTTTAAACCTAACTTTGCTCAGACGGACGGTTTGAGGTCCCCTCCGATCAATCGGCTGGTTACATCAAGCCTAGCACCTAGATGGTTGTCCAAACCATATTGCCCTCATGGCAAGCCCCCAACCCTTTTTATTATATATGTGCTAGAAGGCGTTGGCTAAGGGTCTTAGTGTCCTGGGCATGATGTTAAACTCTACTTGATGGTGAGGTTCCAGTTCTGGAGCTGTGGGGAATGTGAAATATCCCTTATCGCCATACTTACTTCCGGTCCACTCTGACCCAAAGTAGTTGTAACTATTTGGGGTCCCATCCAAGGATTAAATAAAAAAATGAGTATTATCTGCATTTTTCGGACTATTGTCCCCATCTTCATTGTTATTTGAACAACGTTTCGAAACGTTGTACAAATAACAATGAAGATGGGGACAATTGTCCGAATAACGCAGATAATACTAATCTTCAAGCCTCATCTCAAAAAGATTCAGAGAAATACAAAAAATGAGTTTAAAAAAGTGTTCAGTTCAAAAAATTAAGTTTGAAAATTGAATAACACCAATAATGAACAGAATAAAACGTTTTCGGCATTAAATAACCAACAATAATTTTTTTGGCATAAAATAACCCATTGAGTTGACATGCCGTAAAACCCAACCAACTTTCATTTTCCTTTTTATTCTTTTCTTTTCTTTTATTTTTATCAATTGTAGCTAGTGTGCGTATGATATTGAATATTTTCTATATCACTCCTAGCGAGGGAGATAGACAGACAGACAGACAGAGAGGGAGAGAGAGAAGAGTGAAAGTGAGAGGGAGAAATAGACGATAGAAAGATTTCTTTAGCGATGGAGAGGGAGAGAAATAATATATATATAATATATATATATATATATATATATATATATATATATATATAAAGGGAGAACGATAGCAAGAGTTGTTTAGCGAGAGAAGAGAGAAGAGGGAAGAGAGAAAGGCTGGAGAGAGGAAGAGTGAGAGAGAGGGAGGTGGATAGAGGATATCAAGAGTTATTTAGCGCGAGAGAGAGAGAGAGGAGAGGAGAGAGAGAGAGAGAGAGGAGAGGAGAGAGAGAAACAAAAATGAAATAAAATAAAATAAAATGGCGATTGTCCTTATGATATTGAATATCATTCCTTTGGACGTCTTTAAAAGAGCAAAGAGCAAAGATAGATTTCCCGCCTGATCCGTACTGAAATGAATTTACATTCAAATGTACATAACTAAGCGATTATGAATGACTACTGAATAAATCATATTTACAGGTAATATTGTCTTCTTGAAAAATGAATAGACGTTTTATAATATAAATGCGTTTATTTTTTTTTTACTCATTTAGGCTACAGACTTATTGATGCACCTATGTATACAGCAATGAGTTGATTACGAATCACAATGGAATTACGCATAGTTACAAGGACCTGAAAAAAGTATCCGTCCCGTGATCGCAAGTATTAAGTTTTAATACAAAGAATACTATATTAAATTAGAAAGACAAAAAAAAAACTAAATAAGAATGAATATTAAAATATTACACTTCTTTTAATGTTTTTTTAATTGATTTCTATATAAAATTATATATAGGATTGCTTTTAATACGTTTGAGATTTAGTATTAGAAATCAGTAATAGCAATGAATTATTTACTAAACCCAGTTTCGTTAAAATCACTATGCAAATTATTCCCACCATAAACTATGTAAATCTGTATTTTTTAGAGATACATAACACATCTTTCAGGATTTTAAACGCATTAATAACCCTGACCTTTCGGAGCCTGTGTTTGTTAATGAAATTAACGGCGTGAAGCCTCCCCACACAGGCAAAACCTGCCCCCTTGATTTAAAGAGGCAGGGCCGGGTTTATTGCCCAATGCCTGAGGCCCCACCCCCATTAAGTGCGAATGCCGATGTGATCTACGTATTTCTTGCCTACCATCCTATGAGCTTCGATTCGTGGGTGGCCATACATTAATATGACTTTGTGTCATTCCCGCATAAGTGGGATGCGTGACAAATAACGCACTAACTAGCAAATATATGCACCCTCCGGGTGCAAGTATTAAACCATTAATGTAATAAAATAACATGTTAAATAAAAAGGCTAATGAAACTAAATAAGAATGCAAATAAAATGATTTGAAACAGAGGGGGTATAATCGAAAAATATTTCATTGCTGAATTTTACCTTCATAATCGTTGAGAATATAACTTCAATAAGTAAGGAAATCCTGATGACAGTGGTGACGTAGTTTCGGTTACACACAGAAAATTGCATAATCTCTATCATAATAATATCTTGATAAATGTGTGAACGTTTTACTGAGTGATCCAAAATGAAACAGAACCCAAATTCTGTTGGGTTTTTTTAGAGGGGGGGTCACCCTGTATATATACTATTACTGATGCAGACTACCAGCCCACAAAAAAAAATACAAAAAGAAAGAAAAAACAGAACCTAAATTCTGTTTTTTTGGGGAATAACCTGTATATATACTATTACTAATGCAGACTACTAGCACAAAAAAAACAACCCAAATTCTTTTTTGGGGGTCAACCTGTATATATATTAGAACTGATGCAGACTACCAGCACTAAAACAAACCCCAAATTCTGTTTTCTTTTTTTTTTGGAGGGGGGGCCCAATCCGTATAAGATAAATCATTAAGCTACCGATTTATCGATTCCCCTACGTATACAACGCAACAGTAATGAGGGTTTTTTTTTGGTAGGGGGGTCACCCTGTATATATACTATTACTGATGCTGACTACCAGCCCACAACAAAAAAAAATAACCCAAATTCTGTTTTTGGGGGGTTCTATACTATTACTAATGCAGACCATCAGCACAAAAAAAAAAAAAAAAAAGAAAAAGAAAAGCAGAACAACAAATTCTGTTTTTGGAGGTCAACCTGTATATATATTAGAACTGATGCAAACTACTAGCAAAAAAAAAAAAAAAAAAAAAAAACAGAACCTAAATTCTGTTTTGTTTATTTTTTTTAAATTTATTTATTTATTTTTTTTGTTTTATTTTGTTTTTCGTTTTTTTTTTTTTTTGGTCACTCTGTATATATACTATTACTGATGCAGACTATCAGCTCAAAAAAACAAAAAAAAAAAAAAAAAAAAACAGAATCCAAATTCTGTTTTTGGGGGTCAACCTGTATATATATATTAGAACTGATGCGGACTACCAGCACTAAAAACAGAACCCAAATTCTGTTTTTCTTTTTTTTTTGGGGGGGGGTGTCAATCTGTATAAGATAAATCATTAGGCTACCGATTTATCGATTCCCCTACGTATACAACGCAACAGTAATGAGGTTTTTTTTGGGTGGGGGTCACCCTGTATATATACTATTTACTGATGCAGACTACCAGCCACAAAAAACCCAAATTCTGTTTTTTTGGTCAACCTGTTATATATATTAGAACTGATGCAAACTACCAGCACTAAAAACAGAACCCAAATTCTGTTTTTTTTTTTTGGGGGGGGGGCTCAATCTGTATAAGATAAATCATTAGGCTACCGATTTATCGATTCCCTACGTATACAACGCAACAGTAATGAGTAGATTGTTCTCAGCAACAGATGTTTT
This sequence comes from Doryteuthis pealeii, assembly GCA_023376005.1. Classification (NCBI taxonomy): domain Eukaryota; kingdom Metazoa; phylum Mollusca; class Cephalopoda; order Myopsida; family Loliginidae; genus Doryteuthis; species Doryteuthis pealeii. The sequence continues at coordinate 66,539,935 of CM042144.1, read as the reverse complement.
AATGCTTCGATTCAATTTACTGGAACAAGCAAGGCAAAAGCGAATGCTCAATAAATCAAACCTCTGAAAACATTACATTATTCTTAATTGATTAGTTCTGGTAATAAATACCATTCACTTATTATTAACATAAGACGACGCCTAATATTTTAAAGTTGGCGTTAATCAGAGCCGTAAATTAAAACCACGTTCAGTAAAGGTCTGTTAATTAGCGTTGTAAATGTGACTTTAAGCCAACACAGAGAGAGGGGGAGAGGTGGAGAGAGTGAGTGTGTGAGAGAGAGAGAGAGAGAGAGAGAGAGAGAATCAAAGAGAGAGAAAGAAGAGAGAGGAACTAGATAGACGATAGCAAAAGTTGTTTAACGAGAAAGAGGAGGGAGAAAGAGTGACAGAGGGTATATAGACGATAGACAAAGCTGTCTAGCAAGAGAAAAAGAGGAGAGAGATAGGGGGAAGAGAGGGGGGCAGAAAAGAAAAAAGAAAGAGAGAGGGGGTAAATAGACGATAGCAAGAGTTGTTTAGAGAGAGAGAGGGAGAGAGAGAGAGAGAAAGAGAGAGAAAGAAAGCGGGAGAGTGGGGGATAGACGATAGACAGAGCTGTCTAGTAAGAGAGAGAGAGAGAGAGAGAGAGAGAGAGAGAGAGAAGGCGAGAGAGAAGGCAAGAGGGGTGGATAGAGGAAAGCAAGAGCGGTTTACGAAAGAAACAGAGAGAAGAAGGAGGAATAGAGCAAGAGGGAGAGGGGATGGATGATTGCAATAGTTGTTTAGCACGCGAGAGAGAGAGAGAGAGAGAGAGAGAGAGAGAGAGGGGGGGGGAAGAAAAGAAGGAGAGAGAAAGAAAGAGAAAGAGGAGAGACATAGAAAAACATAGAGAGACAAAAAGAGAGGGATATAGACGATAGAAAGTTTTGTTTAGAGAGAGAGAGAGAGAGAAAACAGAGAGAGAGAGAAGAGAGAGAGAGAGAGAGAGAGAGAGAGAGAGAGAAAGACAGAAAGAAAAAGAGAGGAGAGAGGAGAGAAACAAAGATGAAAGGGAATAAAACAAATCTCCAATCAACACATTAGGTTTGATGGTTCACCATAGACGATAGTAATTATTGTTGTTGTTGTTGTTGTTATTTTCCCATTCCCTACGTACGTGTTTTCCTCTCGTTTTTGTCTTTAAATATCAATTTTTATCGTTTCTCTTAAGTCGTAGTTTAGCAGTTTTGACAAGAAGATTGTCTTTACTAATAGCTCGGTTCAATCTCGAAACAAAAAGATTAATTCGTATAAGGGTGATTTAATGTATCATTCTTTGTTTCATTTCATTGTGAGAACGAGTACAAAATTAAAAAAAGACGTTTGTGTCTATTGTATGCTCATTTGTATGAGTGTTTTTGTTGCATGCATCTGAATATGTATGTTTCTGTTGAATATATATATATATATATATATTGCGTGGACACAATCATATCATTACAGCCTTCACGCATTTCCATGCAAACGCGCATGACATCATACACATACGCACAAACAAAAATACGCACACGTAGAAGAAAAAAAAACATTCCGCATCACGTAAACACGCAAACACGAGAATACAGTTAAAAAAAACGCACACATTTGACCATTTACACAATTTCTGTCATTTTTAAAGGAACTTTTCGTATTACCCGATGAATGCTCTAAGCAAGAAACCGCTGGTTGTAATACCGTTCCCGTAATTAAATAAATAAAAGCAAAAACTTTTATTTGTTTTGATTTCTCATTGAACTATATATATATATATATATATATATATATATATATATATATATATATATATATGCATGTGCGTTTGTTGTATACATGTATGTCTGTTTTATGCATATACGTGTCCATTCATGGTGTAATGGTTAGCAAACTATTCACAGAGATTCATTCCTACTGAATAGCGAGCTCGATCCTCGCTGGGTGCTCCATACTTGCAACCTTGTGTCACATCCTACCCGTAGCAAACGGGTTGACTAAATACCTACTTATACATTTGTATCTGGTCTTACCCATCTAGAGGTCTTACCATTCTGCAGCGTAATCTAAGCCACACCAACAGGGTAATACGTTGTTTGTCTGTATATAATGTGTGTTGTTTTTATGGATCTGTTTGCGTGTTTTTGTTTGATTATTGTTATTCTATGTGTATTGTGTGCGTGTGTATTGTTTTTATGTGAGTGTTTTTTTTAAGCATATATCATTATATATACAAGGGGAAAAAAGACGGAGTTAGGGTTATGGTTAGGGTTTAGGGTTAGTTTAATGGGAAAATAAATAAATAATTTATCAGTCAATCAGAGTGGTTCCTCTTTTTATGTTGGAGTTATAGGAAATAACCAACTTTTTATTATTAGTACTACTACAAAATAAAAAACCCTCCGGGCGATGTAAAAATAGATTTTTGAAACATATTGCCTGAGGGGTGGGAGTAAAAAATTCAATGTCAGCGAGTTTGTACCCTAAGTAAGTAAAATCATCAAATTCATTAAAGGATTAAAAAAAAACAATTTGAAATGTAAACTTTAAATATGTATTCAAATAAAACAAACTATATATAGATATATAATACCAGTCATGTATTTATTAAAACTTGTTTTAAAAAACAATGAGGACTGTCTAATGTTGCATGTTTTTGAGTGTATTTATTTTTATACACTCAAAATTTCAAAATCGTAGAATAAATGTTATTCTATGTTATGACGATTTCGGGTAATGTGATGTAAGCAGTGGCGTAATTTTTGTTACGAAAAAAAAAAACGGAAGCGAATCTCCATTATTAATAAGATATGACGCCAGACTGTAGTTTATGTACTGCCTAGTCAACTCTGTCGGCTGGGACAGTAGAATACACCGATTGCACTTCTGCCGATGGGTAAGACCCCCCCCCCTCATGGGCCCACCTTTTTGCTATGCGTGGCGTCCCGCGATACTTAAGGATGGAATATTGTAGGATGAGTAGTCCATGACATACAACACCATACTTTGGCCTTTACTTAGGCCTGATCAGCGGTCGAAGGGTGCCCCCTCCGATCAATCGGCTTGTCACATCAGGCCCTAGAACCTATATGATTGTCCCAATCCTATTGCCCTTATGGCAAGCTCCAATCCTTTTATCGTATGGGTGCTAGAAGGCGGTGGGCCTTCATGTCATGGGAATCACGTTAAACTCTGATGATGAGGTTCCAGTTCTGAGAGTCTGGGGAATGTGGAACACCCCTTTATCCCCATTGCTCCCAGGTCCTCTCTGACCCGGAGTAGTAGTACCTGTTAGGGTTTCATCTATGGGTTTAAGAGAAAATTTGTTTATAAAAAAAATTGGGGTTAAAATTTTTTTCTCCAAACTATCGCTACGAATCTTTCAAAACTTTGCTGGCATTAAATGATCCACCGTGGTTGATATGCCGTAAAACAAAATAAACAAACAAACTGAGCTTAGTTCAGACTTGGCTAAAAAAACAAAACAATTTTCAACCTTCCATTGCAATCTTTTTTTATCACACTTTTTATTTGTCTATAATAATCATGTACGACCATTGGCAACACCGATGTGTTTGTTGTGCATGCGCATGTGCCTGCCCCTGCATTCACCAGCCCATGCACGTGCCTCGTCGCTACTTTAGGTACTTAGAAGATGAGTAAAAAAGTAAAAATAATGTCGTCGGGCTGACCTAGTCGGTATCAGCCAGACAGCGAGGAATTCTCCTTTATACTTGCACTAGACCAAGGAGACTATTTTAGCATGTGAGGTGGGCGCCACACCTACCATCAGCTCCTCACCTTACCGCACAGATCCCTGTGTAACTCATAGGCTGAACCCAGAACCTTGTGATACCCAGCCGAACACTCTACCGACTGAAAGGGGGAGAAGATGAGTAGAAAGATATATAAAGATGAGTTCAGAGAAAGAAAAGAAAAAGAGAGACCATCCAAAAATCAACGGAACCGGTAGCGGTTAGCCAATTCGTCTACCCCCTTTCTTTCTTTCTTTCTTTCTTTCTTTCTTTTTTTTTCTTTATGTCTTTTTCCTACTGGCGTTCGAGATAAGCATTTTTCTATTTCTTTGATCTTTCTTTCTATCTTCGTATTATCTTTTCGGTCCCATAAAAGAGGGTTTGAGAGGAAAACATTATTCCAGTGACGATAGTGAAGAAGTGGCTCAAAGAACAGTCAATAAAATTTTACAGGACAGGGATACATGCTCTCATTCGAAGGTGGAACATTGCTATTGAGAGAAACAGGGACTATGTGGATAAGTGGGGATGTGATCTACAGAGGACAAGCTTCATTTTGATTTATGATACATATTCCTGTGTTGGTAATTATACATGTACTAAAGAAAATGGTATTACTTTTTTACTCACCCTCGTACTATTAACAGTTAGCGATCTACGGAGAAAATAAATTTTATAATAGCAAAGGGGAAAACGGTTGGTGTTCGACTTTTTGTTTTGACACAAGTGACCACGGCCAAAAAAGAATGGAATACCGGCTACGATTCTGGTGACCATTTTAGGCGTATATGTCTCCTATAAGTAAATGCAATGGTAGAAAAGGGTTTTGTCTCAGTAATTGAAAATCTGTTCTAGCCCTACGTAGAAGAGTGAGTGAACTTGTAGCAGAGAATCCAGTCAGAATTTTTATGTTTTGTTGTTTGTTATTGTTGTTGTGTTGTTGTTATTGTTGTTGATGTTGTTGTTGTTGTTGTTGTTGTTTTCTTCTTCTTCTTCTTCTTCTTCTCTTTTTTCCTTCTTTTTTTTTTTTCCTTTCTTTCTTTTTTTTTTTTCCTTCTTTTTTCTTTTTTCCTTCTTTTTTCTTTTTTTTCTTTTTTCCTTCGTTCTTTCTTTTTCTTTCTTTCTTTCTTTTTTTCTTTTTTTTCTTCTTTCTTTTTCTTTTTTTCTTTTTCTTTCTTTTTTTCTTTTTTTTTCTTTTTCTTTCTTCTTTTTCTTTTTTTCCTTCTTCTTTTTTCCCTTCTTCTTTATTCCTTCTTTCTTTTTTTCTTTCATTTCCCTTCTTTTTGTTTTTTTTTCGTTTCATATTTTTTCTTCTGTTTCTGTATCTTCAGTTTCTAGTCCCTTATCCCTTTCTTTCTCATAGAAGAAGTGCAATTGTCTTTTGCATATAATAACCTTTCTCCGTCAGTAGCACTTGGATTACATCTTGACTACAGACAGTCCCTCTTCTTTCATATTTCCGATGGCAAATATTCTTTTTCGTTACAAAAAAAGAAAGAAATTCGTGTAAAAATAAAACGAATTGAGACAAAAATAAAAGAGAAGAAAGAAACAAAGAAAAAAAAAAAGAAGAAATTACCATCAAAAGCAAAGAAGAGAAAGATAACTAAATAAAAATGAGAGAGAGAGAGAGAGAGAGAGAGAGAGAGAGAGAGAGAGAGAGAGAGAGAGAGAGAGAGAGAGAGACTGAAAAGTTTAAAAAGATGTCAAATCCTCAAATGCTTTTCTGTGCTCGTTTCTGATAGGCCCATTTTCTCGGAAGTGCTCACTGCTGGTGCTAATAGGGAAAGTCTATAAATAAAAGTGATGACTTTTTGCACAGATTTTAATTTTTTTTTTATTGTTGCCATTTAGTAGAGCTAGTTTGGTACGAGGTTAAATATCCGTTAGAATTGAGCTAGCCAATTTTTGAACAATTGCATCATGGGTGACGCCCGGTGATTTTTTTATTATTCAAACATTAATGGTGAGAAGTGTATCTTTAATTGAACCGACAAGAAAATAACTTAGGTATTTGGAATAAAAATCAATTCCATATTTGACTAATTCTCCCTGGTTTAAATGAGTTATAGAAATATGAAAAAAAAACAAGAACTATGTACAAGTCGTCAATTGGAACTGCGCCGTTCAAAGCAGTTTTGAAATTTTCTTCATTTTGCATATTCAATAATTTAATTCTCTTTATTCATTCCGCATTCTGCATCTCTCTCTCTCTCTCTCTCTCTCTCTCTCTCTCTCTCTCTCTCTCTCTCTCTCTCTCTCTCTCTCTCTCTCTCTCTCTCTCTCCTTGCCTATCTCTCCTTCTCTCTCTCTTACTCTCTCTCTCTCTCTCTCTCTCTCTATCTCTCCTCTCTCTCTCTCTCTCTCTCTCTCTCTCTATATATATATATATATATATATATATATATTTCTTCAGCAGCATACGATTTTTTATACATATTCTTGAACAACTAATTTAGAAGCATACACAAAACCTATATATTATAAAGTATGTTATAATATATTAATAATTTGAAGGCCAATACAATGCGTATGAAAAATAAAAAATAAAAATAAAAATAACATCTTTTTGTTTTTATTTTTCATACGCATTGTATTGGCCTTCAAATTATTAATATATATATAACATACTTAACAATGCTTTAAGCAAATTGCCAATTACTTATATATATATATATATATATATATATATATATATATATTATATGTGTGTGTGTGTGTGTGTGTGTGTGTGTTTGTGTGTGTGTGGTGTGTGTGACTTCTGGGACATGAAATGACTCATCACTATAGATTTTCTTTTTATTCGCATATGGTGGATCCCAAGCAACATTGGGAAAATAAAAGAACTAAAGGCAGCCATATTGACGTAACCACCGACAAATTCAAGATTCTAAAAACTGACTTGAAACCTAAAATTAATAGATTCTTCCATACAAGACTAGAAGCGGCTACCCGGCGTAGTCTGTATCGAGGTGAGGAACAAAGAAGTTGGTCTTACAGTTTCATTATAGCTGATCTCGTGAGTTGGATCCTCGCAGGATGCCCCATTAAAAAATGACATGGCGTTGGTCCGGCCTGGTAGGCGTCAGAAAAAAAAGGGTACACAGACACTCTGAAAAGAAAAATTAATGTATAATGTTCTTTTTTTAATATCAAATGCAAAAAATGTTACTATTTGAATATCATTTTTTAACTATCTTCACAAATACAAATCAAATCTTCATTATTTAGATCTGATAGTGAATGTGTATATATATATATATTTATTTAGTCGTTAATTGTTTCATTCTCATAGTTTCACCCGGACATACATACATACATACATACATACATGTTACACACTGGACCTGTCAAAGAACACAAACACTTGTATTTAGGAAAATGTAAGTTGAGATGTTTATTCCCTCGGTTGAGTACAGCTGGGAGTCGTTGGCAGGGTTACGCAAACGTGGAGCCTTCGGGGGTTCTTTTCACGTGATCTCGAACCTAATCGTTGTCTGTCTAATCGATCTCTACGGGCTTCTTTTATTGTAGTCTGACCCCTGGTGTCACGCCTCTTTGTTCGTGACACCTACGCAGTTTTTCTGTAGACACGCCTCTTCGCCCACGCAGGCTACTTTCATTGGCTATGGGCTACGCCTACAGATTTCTGCACCTAAATCATGTCAAATGTTCACCTGCATTTCCAGGTGCAAAAGGTCAGGTCAGGGCCACATCCTGTTTTCGTTTCCAGGCTGCACCTGACCCTGATGCACTTCTTATTCAGCCTGATCCTTGGGTGCACTGATCAGACAATATATTACATACATACATACATACAAACTGCCCTTTATATATGTATAAATGAATGGCAACGACGTTGGAATAACAACATCCAAAATAAACTTTCTTAATCAAACTCACTTAGGGAGACTGGACACCAGCCTTTAGAAAGTCCAGAAAGGAACACTATATCCCGATCACGCACTTGTTTTTAATAGTATCGTCCATAAATAAGTACACCGATATTTCTTAAGTAATAAAGTTGACGGAGTGGCCTATTGTCGGTATCAGCTTATCCTCTTGACTAGGGAGATTGGCTTTGAGTCTGAGGTGGAGCACCACACCTACCATCAGGACCCCACTTTATCGCACGGACCCAAGCTGTACTACTCATGCGCTGAGTTGGTGAGGGCCTGGAATTGGAGCCGGGACATTGTGGTTCCTAGGTGGATGCTCTACCGACTGAGCAGGTGCATGACCACTTGCTGCTATCTCACAAATCATCTAAGTAAGATGAACAAGACATGCTGGAAACTGCGGGAGAATCAAGAACGATCTCATAAGTGACGTTTTCATGCGGTCACCTACACATGGACACATTAGTGGAGGCTGACCAGCAAAATCCTTTATCAATCAACTCTTTGTGGATTCTGGATGCTGCATAGAATACCTCCCAGGGGTGATGACCGATAAAGACGGTTGAGGAGAGAGAGAGAGAGAGAGAGAGAGAGAGAGAGAGAGAGAGAGAGAGAGAGAGTCATGGATATCCGTGCCTCCAGCATGATTTGATAATGATGATGCTGATATAAATAACTGTAAATAAATAAGTAAATAAATAAAAAAGGGGAAGTACTTTATCTATCTTTTGAGTTATTCTAATTACTAGCCAAAGAAAAAAAAGAAAAAAAGCGCTCTTCGGGCGGTGTAAAAATGTATTTTTGAAAGATATTGCCTGAGTGGGGTGGAGTTAAAAATTATGGAGTAAAATCATCTGATTTATTAAATGAGAAAAAACAAAAAAAAACAATTTGATATGAAACTTAGTTGTCCCCTCAAATAAAATGTTGCGCGTATCTATTAATTATTGATTAAATAATTATTTTAGATATTCTATACATAAATTTTACACAAAATCGTAAGTATTAATTTATTGGTAAACTGTTAGTTAACTTCATGTTACTGAAAAAAAGGCGAGAGTAAAAAAAATAAGTTTTAAAATTGATTACAAATTTCGCAAAAAATGTTTTCTATTTAAATTAATAAAATGTTTTAATTCATTTCATAGTTTATATAGTTTATTTATTTAAATGATATATAGTTTTTTTATTACAATGGAAAGGAGTTAAACTTCGAATTATAAGGAACAGCGTTTTATTTATTTTATTAATATTAATTGTTCTTCATTCTATGTATTGACGATTTTGGAAACAGTGACGTGAGCAATGGCGTAGTTTTTGTTACAGACAAATAGAGAGCGGATCTCCATTATTAATAGATTAGAGTGAGTGGAAACGATGATCCTCCAGGTGTGTGGGGGAGGTTGATTTTTTTTTTTTTACTCATTAAAGAACTAAGGATCAAGAGTCACATTTAAATAGACTTACTAACCTCTGAACTTTCACTTCCGTTGTCTAAACACACACACACACACACACACACACATACACACACACACACCTTCATGTGCGTTTCTACACCTTCACTTTTATTTCTGATATCTAAAAAAACATAAACACACAAACGCACACATAAACATACACACGCACACACACACTCATACACACCTTCACCTTTGTTTTCTGCTATCTAAAAACACACACACACACCTCCGTTTTCTGCTACCTAAAACACATACACACACACACACACACACACACACACACACACACACACACACAAACACTTATATGTTCACATACACACACACTCACACACACACATACATCTTCATATGCGTTTGTAAGCCGCCATTTTAGATCTTTGTTTCTCGATCGACATAGACCCATCATTGTCGACGAATATTTGTTCTGTAAAGACTAGGATTTTTTTTCTTAAAACCGAAATATAAAACTAGATGAAAAGAATAAGATCAATAAGTAATGAAATATGACGTGCAAACTTGAAACGATTCAACAGGAGCCGACTTAGAAGAATCTTGTTTTTTTTTTTATTTGAACTCGGCACTTTTCGGTGTGCTTTATGACTGGTCTCACTCCGGCATTATTTCGAAATAAAAATAGAACAGACTAAACACCGTAATTAGTTTCTTATAACCGACCAACCATGGCAATCCGGGTAGTGATCCTAGTTTTTAAAAAGTGCCAAAAGTTTAACACGAAAAAACCACACAACGAGAATGTCCCATCGTTTATTCTTTCTTTCTTTCTTTCTTTCTTTCTTTCTTTCTTTCTCTTTATTTTTTTACTGTGCATGTTGGGGTTCTTCCGTGCGGTCCTTCATCTTCCTCCATTTTCCATCTCTATTTCTCTGAGTCTGAAAGTGGGGTATTTTGCGTGTTCGGGTGCGTGCGTGTGTGTATGTGTGGGGTATTTTGCGTGTTCGTGTTGTGTGTGTTGTGTGTGTGTGTGTGTGTGTGTGTGAGCGTGTGTCTGTCTGAATGTGTGTGTGTTTGTCTCTGCGTGTATGTGTGTATCTAAGTTTGCATGTCTGTGTGTGCATGTGTATGTGTGTATGCATATATATGTGTGTGCATGTGGGGTATTTTGCGTGTTCCTGTGTGTGTGTGTGTGTGTGTGTGTGTGTGTGTGTGCGTGCGTGCGTGTGAGCATGTGTATGTCTGAATGTGTGTGTGTTTGTCTGTCTCTGCGTGTATGTGTGTCTCTGTTTGCATGTGTGTGTGTATATATATATTATATATATATATATATATGTGGTGTGTGTGTTGTGTTGTGTGTGTGTGTGTGGCATGTTTGTGTGATTTCTTTCTTTTTTAAAATACAAAAATATTTACCCATCTGTGGTATATTTAAAGTTATAAAAGGTTTTCTTTTTTTACATTTTAAACATCTTTTTATTTGTACTTGAAGAAGAAGAAAAACACCAACCGGGAAGTGACAAGATACATTTTTGAAAAGATATTACCTAAGGCTGAGGATTTAAATAAATAGAATGAAAGTTCTTTTTAATTAATTACTTGCTTAAAACGCATATTCACCCCACTCCACTGAGATATTTGTTTTGTTTTATGACAGTAATGAGCTCCAAAATGTTTATAAACATTTCTGATTTAATTATTCAGACTCTTATCTTAATAGAAAAATTTAAAAATCGTACGAGTAAAATATATTTTGTTCGGATTTCATAAAGTTAAATGAATTAGATATTTCTCTCATATATTTAAAAAAAAAAAACTATTTTAATCATAAATTCATCTAAAGGTCAATAAGTATCCAAATTTTCTTGAAAATTTGACTCTTAATTGATTTTTAAAAAAAAAGAGTCTATAGGCGTCCAATAACAAAATGTAAACAAATCTTCAACGTGTCGTGAATGCGCAGTTACATTAGAGGATACAGTTAAATTCACACACTTTTCAAATTTAATCTCAAAGGAGAATAAATGACGATTTCATGTTTCATGTTGATTTTTTCGTAAAACTCTAAATGTTAGATAATTTTGAATATTTATCAAAGTGTTGTATATGATTACCTACCTCCCCCCTAGACCGTAAAAGAATGGTTGCGTCTATCTAATAAATTAACTGTCAGACAGACATGTATATGAATTCCTGATCGAATAAATGTACTATTACCAAGTATTTGACTTTGCCTCTTATTATCTATTTTTACATATATCCTACTTTCTCTTTGTGTGTGAGTAATTGGCCGGCTTACACACAACACAAAACAAATGAAAAATATATATTCATATCAATAATATCGGGCATGTGTTTATTGAAATTTGTTTTAAAAAACAAATGGGACCATCGTTTGTGCGTTCTTACTCCTGAGTTTATATATAATTCAATTGTTCTAATGTTTTTATGTAGTACTTGACTATATCGACTATAAAGTAGATACTCATTGCTTAATTCCTGAAGCTACTGTGGCATAAGCAGTGGCGTAATTTCGGTTACAGACAAAACGAAACCGAATCTACATTATATATATATATATATATATATATATATATATGTGTGTGTGTGTGTGTGTGTGTGTGTGTGTGTGTGTGTGTGTGTGATTCTGTCTTCAATCTTCAAATAGGTCTTCAGCAGACACACACACACACACACACACACACACACACATTTTCTGAAATCATAAGTGACGTTCTTCAATGGCCAAAAGAACGTAGGCCGACTGGCAAAAACCTACATTAATCAGCTCTGTATCGATACCGGATGCCGTGCAGAAGACCTGCTTGAAGCCATGACTGATAGGGACGGGTGGCGAAAGATTCATGGTAATCCGTGCTGTCAGCACTACATGATGATGATGATGATGATGATGATTCAAGTAACTAATAATAATAATTAACAAATAATTATTCCTCAGATAATTTTCAAACATATCTATTTGACCCCTAGTTGATGAAGTGGTGACTTTTAGCACAGATTTGAAACTTTTTTTTATTGTTGCCATTTAGTAGAGCTAGTTTGGCACAAGGCTAAAGACCCGTTAGAATTGAGCTAGCCAATTCCCGAATCATTGCATCATGGGTGACGCCCGGTGATTTCTTTATTATTCAAGCATAAATGGTGAGAAGTGTGTCTTTAATTGAACCGACAAGAAAATAACTTTGAAATTTCGAATAAAAATTAATTCCATATTTTATTAATTCTCCCGGGTTTAACTGTGTAATAGAAAGAAAGAAAAGAAAAAATTCGTAGTTTCGTATTTGTATTCGGAATGTGGATTTTACAAGCATATTCTTTGCGCAACAGTATCTTCCAAAAATAACTGTAATTTGCAAATAACTGTAATTTTGCAAATTTTACAAAGAAAAAAGAAAAGAAAAAATTCGTAGTTTCGTATTTGTATTCGGAATGTGGATTTTACAAGCATATTCTTTGCGCAACAGTATCTTCCAAAATAACTGTAATTTTGCAAAACTCTTGGGTAAGTGTATGGCAACGAGTCATACCGATCTGACACGAGGGACAGGAAACCAAATGCTGAGCTATTAAATGAATACTAATTAGAGCCACAAAGTGCAACCAAATCTCGGCAAAGTCTCACGAGATGACGGTGAGATGAATGAGAGAGTGAAAACTAAAGCGTACGATTTTTTTTTTGTGCATATTTTGCAAAGAAAGTTGTGATGTTAATCAAAATGCAATAACTATTTAAACCCGGCCATAAAATTCAAATCCGTTACATGGTTCACACAACCGCGAAATTCCTCGTACAAGCTTTAAATAACCATTTTTAATCAGGTGATTTCATTCAATTTAAAATACCATAAAAAATAAAACTCTTCCGTGAAAATAAACCTCTTTCTTAGAAGAGTTCAGCCGTGAAGGGGAGTAATCAATACATTAATGAAATTTAGTATCACCCATAAATAAAATCTTGCCAATTCATTTTATAAAAAGTTAATTTTCTTCTAAACCAAAGATACCAGAAACTTAACAAAAAATAAAACGGTATATATATATATATAATATATATATATATATATATATATTATATATATATATATATAATCCAAAAGTCAGGAGAAGAAATCTTCCTTACGACACAAGAGTTTTATTTTTTTTTTTTAAACAAGTCACAGTTTGAGAGCTCAATGTGTGCTCTTAATGTTAGAGTCACAGAGCAAATATATAAGTAAAGAAATAACAAAAGACTTAGAGATTTATATTATAGTCTATTTCAGCTCCCTGAAATAGACTATAATGCTAAATCTCTAAGTCTTTTGTTATTTCTTTACTTATATATATATATAATATATATATATATATATATATATATATTGGAGATTTGGTGTCTGTCTGTCTGTCTGTAACTTAAACTACGTCGCTGTTTATGTCGCAATACACCGAGGAATTGAGTACGGTTATCAATGAATATTTTTACTTTATGGTCAAAATCATCTATATATTTATACTGATATTTATGCTAAATGTCTGCAACATCCCACTGGTTAAAAATGAGACCGTCCAAATTGTTCAATGTACATCCGGATTATCTGGTGTCGCTTAATCACTGATTTCTTGTTTGTCTCATTTTATTTCACCCAATTTTAAAAATAAAACATTCCAAATGGTCTTCTGTCGTAACGTAAAATTAAAATGAATTGACAAAATAAGAAGTTACTTGTTTGTTTCATTTGTAATATTGAAATTGTAAATTACGGAAAATATTTTGGTAATTTTGATCACATGCCGTTCCGGCCTCCTTTCTTAATCTACGCTATGTTTTAGCGAGCCGGTGTCAGGCGAATTTACCGCCCATTTTTAGGGTCATGTTTTTGTCACTTTTTTGTCGGCAGAATTATGTAGATATTTTAAACGCCTCCTCGTCCCCCCCCCCCGATTTTTATCAACAAATCAATATTTTACAAGCCTCCTTTTAAGAAAGGTGGGAGAAAGAGTTGAATCATGATTATCTTATTATTTTTTTTACATATTGAACTATTTCGCAATAGCTCTTAAGTAAACATATCAAACGTTGTAATAATTAAAATATCCTACTGTGGTATATCCACAGGTCCTGCTAGTTGATATTAATACATATAATGAATCTTATTTATCAACGATATCTCTATTAAAATGTGAAGTAAACTTGCCTCAAAACAGCCTATGTTGTTCGTGTATCTAAAATCCCGCTATGTGTCTTATATATCACTAAGAAATAAAGGTTTACATAATATATGGTATGGTAATTTGCATATTGGTTTTAAGAAACCTGGGTTTAATTAATCCTATGAATGATTTTATATGGAAATCCATTAAAATATAATTAAAATAAGTGTAATCTTTGTATATGCGTTCTTATTTAATTACATTATTACATTTGAAATTATTATTTTATTACATTAAGACTTAAATTCGTACGCCCGGAGGGTGCATATTTATGCTGGTATATATATACATACACACACACACACACACACACATATATATATATATATATGTGTGTGTGTGTGTGTATATGTATATATATACTAGCATAAATATGCACCCCTCGGGCGTACCAATTTAAGTTTTAATGTAATAATATAATAATTGCAAATGTAATAATGTAATTAAATAAGAAATATATATTATAATATATATATATATATATATATATATATATAATCATTTTCTAGTTTTTTCATTTATTTATTTATCTATTTATCTATCTATTAATACACTGGCACATACCTACATGTTTCACACTTTAACACCCCCGATCCGGAGAAGCTTCGTAGGGAGTTGGTAGAGGAAGGGGTTTAGGTAGGGGTGATAATGTGTAATACAGAATCAAGATTATTGTGCTTTTTACAAATTGAATTTGTTACAAATAGCTCTTAAATTATACATATAAAACGTTGCAATAGTTAAAATATCATACTCTGGTAAATTCACAGGCCCCGTTAGTTTTATTATTGAATAGGAATTATTATCATTATTCACGCCACACCTACCATCAGCTCCTTACTTTACCACATAGATCCCCATGCTACTTACACGCTGAGTTGGGGGAGGGCCAGTATCGAATCAGGAACCTTATGGTTTCAAGGCTGACGCTCTACCGACTGATCTAAGCCAGCCATATTTATATTATTATTATTCCTTTTGAGTTTTCACATCAGTGTTAGCTGATGGTCTTTCACTGGAGTCTGAGTGACAGCAAGTTTCCTCAGGTCTCCAGGACTCTTCTGAGTATTCTGGCAGATTGCAGCAGTGCAGTGTTCTGAATGGTTTCAATCCTTCCTCTGATATCCAAACTTTCCAAACCCTTTTCTAATCCTTTTGGGACTGTTCCAAGTGCACCAACTACAATTGTATCACTTTCACTTTCATATTCCATAACTTTTTCAGTTCTCTGGCAAGGTCCAGATATTTGTCAATTTTTCATTTTACTTTAACTTCACCCAGTGATCCGCTGGCACTGCAAAATCCACCAGTTGACAAGATCTTTCTTTTTTGTTAATCAACACTAGGTCTGGTCTTCTTGCTGGGATAAGGTGATCCGTTTTAATTTCAAAGTCCCAGAGAATTTTGTGCGTTTCGTTCTCAAGAACAGATTCTGGTTTATGCATATACCATTTTGTTGTGTGGTCAAAATTTAATTTCTTGCATAATTCCCAGTGGATCACCTTCCCAACCCAGTCGTGTCTAGTTTTGTATTCTCGTTGTGCTAGTTTGCTACATTCGCAGAGTATATGGTTAACAGTCTCATCTCTATTACCGCAAAGTCTACATTTACTATTCTGTTGGGTCTTTATTATTATTATTATTATTATTATTATTATTATTATTAGTAGTAGTAGTAGTAGTAGTAGTAGTAGTAGTAGTAGTAGTATTGTTGTTGTTGTTGTTGTTTTATTCCTATTTATTTATCTTTATCTTATTTTTTTAAAATTCTAATTCATTAATTTAATTTTAGTCGTAGGAGTGTTTAGTTTTAAGGTAGGAATTTTCGCCGTGTATGTGTTATATGTGTGTGTGTGTGTGTGTGTGTGTGTATGTGTGTGTGTGTGTGTGTGTGTGTGTGTGTGTAGAGAGAGAGAGATAGAGAGAGACAGAGTGTGTTCTTATTCTTAGATTGGATATATAGGGTTTCAGAATTTCAAAGCTGTAGAGTTTGGTAATGAATGGTATTTAATGACATCCGTTTTCACTGTATGATTTTCACCAAGAAATAATAAATAACTCATATAATTGGTTTAACAGAAAATTAACATTTCATTTCTTTAAAATGTTAGGGTTTTAGTTAATTATGCATGATATATAAGAAAAACAAGCACGATACAGAATACTATAACTTTCTGGAAAAGTATTCCTATCTATACAAATAATTGCAAACAGATCTATTTGATGCATAGATGAGGTTCCAACAAGTACAACCACTCCGATTGATAGTGGACCTGGGAGTAATGGCAATGAAGGAGTACTCTGCATTATCTAGTGTGCAGTTTAGTGTCATATCCAGACACACCCTTTTTTTAGTTGGAGAGGAGGTCTCACCCCTCTGAAATGGATATGGTCAGCTTATTCTAAGACCCGCCGACAGGGTAGAATTGGGTAGACTATTTCATACAAGCACCGTCTTTCTTATAAATGGTATATTTGCTTTTGAAACATCAGATTATGCAATAACATTCTCTGATTTATCTCGTTTTCTTTCTTTTTCTTTTATACTCTCCTCCCCCCTCTCTCTCTCTCTCCCCCTCTCTATATATATATTCTCTTCTCTTTCTCTTTCTTTCTCTTTCTCCTCTCTATCTCCTCTCTCCCTCTCTCTCTCTCTCCACCCCTCCCCTCTCCTCTCTCTCTCTCTATATATATATATATATTTTCTCTTTCTCTTTATCTCTCTCCCCCTCTCTCCCTCTCTCCACCTCCCTCCTCCACCCTCCCCTCTCTCTCTCTCTCTTCTCTATATATATATATATATATATTCTCTTCTCTTTCTCCCCCCCTCTCTCTCTCTCTCTCTCTCTCTCTCTCTCTCTCTCTCTCTCTCTCTCTCTCCTCTCTTTCACTGGCTCTCCTTCTTTTTTCTTCTCTATAGTTTCTTTTTTTCTTTTACTCTTCTTTTACTTTCAGTCTCTCTCAGCCGTCTGTCTGCCTCTCTCTCTCTCTCTCTCTCTCTCTCTCTCTCTCTCTCTCTCTCCCTCTCTCTCTCTCTCACACACACACTCTCTCTCTCTCTCTCACTCTCCTCTCTCTCTCTCTCTCCTCCCATTTTTATTTTTTATCTCTCTCATGGGTCTATCTACTCTTTTTTTTTTTTTTTCTTTTCTTTCTTTTTTTTCTCCTTCTTCTTCTTCTTCCTTCTTCTTCTTCTTCTTCTTCTTCTTCTTCTTCTTCTCTTCTTCTTCTTCTTCTTCCAGCCCATATTTCTTGTTTCTCGCTTAGTTCAAACTGTTTTTTGAGTTTCCTTTTAAAATAGTAATTTTAGATCGTTAATAGTGCTAATGTCTTGCTAAGCTCTTTGATGCTTACCCGAAAACATTTATAACATTCTATTAGTAACATATGCTTTTTTTTCGTTTTTAAGAACCTGCTTTCTTGTTTAGTAGCTCTTTCACTAAATGTATGTGTATGTGTATGTGGTGTACGCGCGTGCGTGTGGGTACGCGAATGTGCCCCTTCCTCTCTCTCTCTCTCTATCTCTATCTTTCTCTCCCTCTCCCTCTCTCTCTTTCTCTTTCTCTCCCTCTCTTTCTCTGACTTTCTTTTTTTACTCAACATTCCTTCTCTCTCTCTCTCTCTCTCTCTCTCTCTCTCTCTCTCTCTCTCTCTCTCTCTCTCTCTCTCTTTCTGATTATTTTCTGATCTTTCTACTCCGTGGGAAAGTCTACTATGGGCGCCATATTGTATATATATTTAATGACTTCATCATGTGAGACTCACCCGTCGCTAGATTGACGAAATTGTTAATGAATCCGCCATTACTTTTCTCTGGCTAAGTGGCTGAGAGAATCCCGCCAAAAATTGTTCCGTCTATAATTTAATCGAAGTTGCTTTTAATTCTAGGACTAGACAAAACGTGACCCGTTGGGTGACCCATTGAGCTCCAGGTTAATAATTGAGATAGAGAAAAGGTGAATTTGCAAAGCAAATTATAATTTTTTTAAATAAATATGGCCGACCAAAACATTAAAATCATTTTGTAAGATTTCTAAGAAAGGTAATGATTGACCTGATTTAAGCTACGCTTACGGCTTATAAAATTTAACATAGAAATAGATTTCAAATTTTCCCTTCCTCTCTCTCTCTCTCTCTCTCTCTCTCTCTCTCTCTCTATTTATATATATATATATATATATATATATATATATATATATATATATATATATATATATCTCTACTCTCTCAAAGAAACTAAAAATATATAATGAGGAGGTAATCAAGATATACATAGAGAGGGGGAAGTGATTGGCTGAATGTAAAGTGAGGGACGGGTCAGTTTTGACTTAATTTCAAATTATGACTAATTAGAACCAATTAGAATGGAATTTTTTCAAACATAACTAAATCCCAAAACTAATGAATAATTTAGTATAACTTTTGTGGCATTAAACTAAACAGTAATAAAAACCTTTAGGAGACAAAAATTGATTCGCTCAGCATTAGTATAATAATAATAGATGTCTCGGAAAGACCAACAAATAAAAGCTGGTCTTTGGACGTTTTCCTATTGGCTAGCAAGGAAATTCTTTGTATTAATTGAATTTTTTGGACTGTTGTCCTCATTTGTATTGTTACATACACAATTGATGTACTCTTCTGGACCCTTCTTCAAGAAACATATGAAGAGGGCCGAAGGGCAAATCTGCCAAAATGTAATGAATATAAAAATACAGACGAGGACGTCAGTCCGAAAAATCCAAATAAAACTAAACATCAAGCCTCATCTAAAAATTCAGATAGGTGTGGTTCTTATTAATAGAACGATACATATATACAAAACATTTGAGGTTAGATTAGCGTAACGGTTATGGTCTCAGAAAGACTTACAAATAAAAGCTGGGATCTAGACGTATTCCAACTGGTTAAAATTCCAGCAATGAGATTATTATCAATAGAAATATCAATACACATTGCAGAGATGCTTATAGGTACGTGCCTACGTCCCTGATATACACAAAAAATCTAAAAGGGTGCAGTAGATTGTATACATGCGTCCCAAGCTAACTGTAAATATATTTCAATAGTTTCTTAGAAACGAAATTACACATGATAGTTACAAGGTAGGTGTTAGACGGCTTTAATTGGGACCAATGGTTTCCCGGTGATTCTTTTCAAAAACAAATATGTGCGTCCCAGGACGCACTAACCCAAAAAGCTATTTCAGCATCACTGCATATGCTTACAAGCATCTGAAGAGTACTTAGGCCGCTAGGAAAATGGAATTTGGTGACCCAAGTTCAACCCTGGACGAGCCTATTCGAGTTTTTGGTATTTTATCGACAGTCACTTGGAACACAGCAGATATAAAAATCCCAAGCAGGAACCCCCAACACGAAGCAGAAGAATCGAGAAAAGAACAGAGATGGAAGCCAACACAACAGCCCATTGTTCACGTATAATGGTTGTGTGATGTTTGAAAGCCATGGTGAGTAACCTCTGATATGTAAATTTAGCACGCGAATTGTTTTAGGCAATAAGTTTGAGTTAGATTGATAATGGAAAAAGTTTTTAAATTTTATGATTCAGACATAGACACAGGCATAGTTCGATTGGACAAACAAATGATGGATGTGGCGAAGGGTGAAGAGAAGCATGAGAGGTCCAGAGTGTGAATTGAGTCTAGAGAGAAGGTGCTTGAGAGAGTTAAGATATGAGTTTCTTGCTCTCAAGTAGTTGTGATTGTCGAGAGAAAAGCTGCCTTATGCCTATTACTAAAACTCTAAAAAATGCACAAGGCAAGATATCCCTCAGCTCCCAAGTGGTTCCAGCACTCCATGACACCAATAGCTAGAAAACTGTTAGTTCACTGTGAACAGCCAGTCCTGCAACCAGGAACTCCCAAGTAATACTAGACGAGGAGATAAGTATATAAATATATTCTCACTATCAACAAACAAGACTCCATTTCGAGGAAAGACGTTCTGACCTTAAGTAACTTTGACACGTCATCTCTTCCATTCCGACAAGAAGAGCGTCGTGTACACCTATGCTGATAGAATAACAGATTTCACCCAGATTACAAAATATAGGCAATATGCAGCAATCTATTTTATTGTTAATCTTATTTTTATTTAGTTTCTTTGTTAATGGCATATTTAATGGTTTATTTATAATGCTAAAATTCATCCTTTTCGTTTTTTCGTTTGCATATTATATTATATATATATAAATATATTATATATAATAATATATATTATACCAAAACATCCTCCGTTCGAGTCTGGCATGATGGACTCAGCGTCAATCTTAAGCGGATGTTAACAGTGATTGAATTCAGAGTTTTCCTTCTCCTTATACTCGGTTATTGTTACGAACGAGCCCAGGTCTACCTTAATATTTTACCCATAGACCTTTTTAAGTCCAGATGAGAGGTGGGATGTAACAGATAATGAAATGCGCATATCTCACTTTCACATCAACGAGATGTATTATTTCTATTGTGATGAATGCGCAAACGGCCTCGCCTTCCATGATTTGAACTTCATGTCACCGTTTCTTTTACGACCTGTGGTAATAATTACACTATGAACAACCGTTTTTTACCATATAGCGTGCTAGAAAGCTTTGGGCCCCATCTCGTGATGAGGATTCCAGTTTTGAAGCACTCGAAGGAATTAAGCAGGGTGCTACACTTTGGTCTCATCTCGACTGCTAACCGGCGTGCTGATGTGATAGTAGAGATTACCTGTTCCATTACGTGAATATGAAANTTCTTCTTTTTCTTTTTTTCCTCCTTCTTCCTTTTCTTTTTTTCCTTCTTCTTTTTTCCTTCTTCTTTTATTCCTTCTTTTCTTTTCTTTCATTTCCCTTCTTTTTTTTTTTTCGTTTCATATTTTTTCTTCTGTTTCTGTATCTTCAGTTCTAGTCCCTTTATCCCTTTCTTTCTCATAGAGAAGTGCAATGGCTTTTGCATTAAATAACCTTTTCCGTCAGTAGCAACTTTGGATTACATCTTGACTACAGACAGTCCCTCTACTTTCAATTTCCGATGGCAAAGATTCTTTTTCTGTTACAAAAAAGAAAAGAAATTCGTGTAAAAATAAAACCGAAATTGAGACAAAAATAAAACGAGAAGAAAGAAACAAAGAAAAAAAAGAGAGAAGATTACCATCAAAGCAAAGAAGAGAACAGATAACTAAATAAATTAAAGAAGAGAGAGAGAGAAAGAGAGAGAGAGAGGAGAGACGGAGAAGATAGGAAGAGAAGAGAGAAAGAGAGGAGAGAGAGAGAGAGAGAGAGACTGAAGAAGTTGAAAAAGATGTAAATAGTCCTCAAATGCTGTTTCTGTGCTCGTTTCTGATAGGCCCATTTCTCGGAAAACGTGCCTCACTGCTGGTGCTAATAGGGAAAAGTCTATAATAAAAGTATGAACTTTTGCACAGATTTTAATTTTTTTTATGTTGCCATTTAGTTGTAGAGCTAGTTTGGTACGGAGTTAAAGATCATCGTAGAATGAGGCTAGCCAATTTTGAACAATGCATCATGGTGACGCCCGGATTTTTTATTATTCAAACATAATGGCTGATGAAGTGTATCTTTAATTGAACCGACAGAAAATAAACTTAGGGATTGGAATAAAAAATCTCAAGTTGCCAGTTGTTGACTAATTCTCCCTGGTTTAAATGAAGTTATAGAAAATATGAAAAAAAACAAGAACTATTGTACAATCGTCAATTGGAAACTGCGCCGTTCAAAGCAGTTTGAAATTTTCTTCATTTTGCATATTCCAATAATTAATTCTCTTTATTCATCCGCATTCTGCATACTCTCTCGTCTCTCGTCTCTCTCTCTCATCTCTCTCTCTCTCTCTCTCTCTCTGCTCTCTCTCCTTGGCCTCATCTCTCCCTTCTCTCTCTCTTACTCTCTCTCTCTCTCTCTTCTCTCTCTCGTATATATATATATATACCTATATATAATATATATTCTTCAGCAGCATACGATTTTTTATACATATCTTGTAACAACTAATTTAAAGCATACACAAAACCTATATATATATAATATATATAATTATAATAATACTGTTAAGTGATGTTTAATATATAATAATTTGAAGGCCAATACAATAGCGTATAGAAAAATTAAAAATAAAAATAAAAAAGAACATCTTTTTTTTTTATTTTTCATACGCATTGTATTGGCCGTTCAAGATTATTAAGTAGTATATACATAACATACTTAACAATGCTTTAAGCAAAATTACAATTACTTACCTATTATATATATATATAATATATATATATATATAGTACTATATATATAGGTGTGTTGTGTGTGTGTGCTTGTGTGTGATGTGTTGTGTGTGTGGTGTGTTGACTGCTGGGACATGAAAAATGACTCATCACTAAGAATTTCTTTTTATTTCGGCATATGGTTGGATCCCAAGCAACATTGGGAAAATAAAAGAACAACAGCAGCCATATTGACGTAAGCCACCGACAAATTCAAGATTCTATACTGACTTGAAACCAAATTATAAGATTCTTCCATACAAGACTAGAAGCGGCTACCCGGCCGTAGTCTGTATCGAGTGAGGAACTAAGAAGTTGTCTTACAGTTTCAATTATTAGCTGATCCGTGAGTTGGATCCTCGCAGGATGCGCCATTAAAAAATGACATGCGTTTGGTCCGGCCTGGTAGCGTCAGAAAAAAAAGGGGTACACAGACACTTCTGAAAAGAAAAATTAATGTTAATTTCTGTTTTTTAATTCAGAATGCAAAAAATGTTACTATTTGAATATCATTTTTAACTGATCTTCACAAATACCAAACTCAGAATCTTTCATTATTTAGATCTGATTAGTGAATGTCGTATAAATATATATTTATTTAGTCGTTAATTTTCATTCTCATAGTTTCACCCGGACATACATACATACATACATACATACAATGTACACACTGGACCTGTCAAAGACACAAACACTTGTATTTAGAAAATGTGAAAGTTGAGATTGTTTATTCCCTCGGTTGATACGCTGGTGAGGTCGTTGCTCGCAGGGTACGCAAAACTGTGGAGCCTTCGGGGGTTCTTGTTACGTGATCTCGAACCTAATCGTTGCTTGTCTAATCGATCTCTACGGCTTCTTTTATTGTAGTCTGACCCCTGGTGTCACGCCTCTTGTCTCGGACACCTACGCAGTTTTTCTTGTAACACGCCTCTTCGCCCACGGCGAGGGCTGCTTTCTTGGTTATGGGCTACGCCTACAATTTCTTCACCTAAATCATGTCAAGTTCACCTGCATTTCCAGGTGCAAAAGTCAGGTCAGGGCCACATCCTGTTTTTCGTTTCAGGCGCCACCTGAACCCTGACTGCATTCTATTCAGCCTGCATCCTTGGGTTGCACTGATCAGACAATAATTACATACATACATATCATTACCAAAACTGCCCTTTATATATGTATAAAGAATGGCAAACGACGGTTGAATAACAACTCCAAAAAAACTTCTTAATCAAACTCACTTAGGGGAGACTGGACACCATCCTTTAGAACAGTCCAGAAAGGAAAACACTATATCCCGATCACGCACTGGTTTTAATAGTATCGTCCATAAATAAAGTACACGATATTTCTTAAAGTAATAAAGTTACGGGGCCTATTGTCGTATCAGCTTATCCTCGTGACTAGGGAGATTGCTTGATCTGAGGTGAGACACTGACACCTACCATCAGACCCCACTTGTATCGCACGGACCCAAGCTGTACCTACTGCATGCGCTGATTTGGTGAGGGCCGGAATTGGACCGGACATGTGTTTCCAGGCGATGCTCTACCGAGCTGAGCAGGTGCATGACCACTTGCTCTATTCCTCACAATCATCTAAGTAAGAGAACAAGACATGCTGAACTGCTGAGGAGAATCAAGGAACGATCTCATAAGTGACTTTTCATTGCGGTCACTACACTGGACACATTAGTGGAGGCTGACTAAGCAAAATCCTTTATCAACAACTCTTTGTGGATTCTGGATGCTGCATAAATACCCCCAGGGGTATGACCGATAAAGACGGTGAGGAGAAGAGAGAGAGAGAGGAGAGAAGAGAAGAAGAGAGAAGAGAGTCATGGAATCCGGCCTCCAGATGATTTGATAATGATGATGCCTGATATAAATAACTGTTAAATGAATAAGTAATGAATAGAAAAAGGGGAAGTATTTATTTATCTTTTTGAGTCATTCTAATACTAGCCAAAAAAAAAAGAAAAAAGCGCTCTCGGCGGATTGTAAAAAGATTTGAAGATTAGCCTGAGTGGGGTGGAGTTAAAAATTTGGAGTAAAAATCATCTGATTTATTAAATGCAGAAAAAAACCCCAAAAAAAACAATTATATGAAACTATGTCCCCTCAAATAAAATGTTGCGCGTATCTCATTAATTATGATTAATAAATTATATTTAAATTTTCTATACATTAAATTTTACACAAATCGTAAGTATTAATTTATTGGTAAACCTGTTAGATTCAACTTCATGTTTAGCTCGAAAAAAGGCTGAGTAAGTTAAAAAAAATAAGTCTATAAAAATGATTCAAATTTCGCAACAAAATGTCTTTCTATTTCTAAAGTATAAATGTTTTAATGCATTCATAGGGGGGCTTTTTTTTAATTTTTAGATTATTATTTAAATGTGATATATAGTTATTTATTACAGAAAGGAGTCAAACTTCGAATTATTTACGACAAGCTTTATTGATTTTATAATATGTAATTGTCTCTTTATCTTAGTATTGAGCGATCATTGGAAACAGTGACGTGAGCGAATGGCTAGTTTTTGTTACAGACAAATAGAACGGATCCTCCATTATAGACTAGATTAGGAGTGAGTGGAAACGATTGATCCTCCAGAGACAGCCTGTGGGGGGAGTGATTTTTTTTTTTTTTCACCTCATGAAGAAACTAAGGGATCAGACAGTCTACATTTAGAGATAGACTTACTAACCTCTTGAAACTTTTCACTTCGTCTGTCTAACACACACACACACACACACACACACACACACACAACATGCACACACACACACCTTCTATGTGCGTTCTACACCTTCACTCTATATTTCTGATATCTAAAAAACTAAACACACAAACGCACACTATACTAAATTACACACGCACAACACACTCATAACACCTTCAACCTGTTGTTTTCTGCTACCTTCTAAAAACACCACACACACACACACACACACACACACACACGCACACACACCTCCGTTCTGCTACCGTAAAACACATACACACATACATACATACATACACACACACACACAAACACTTATATGTTCACATACACACACACTCACACACACATACATCTTCATATGCGTTTGTTAAGCCGCCTATTTTAGATCTTTGTTTCTCGATCGGGCATAGACCCATTCATGTATCGACGAATATTTGTTCTTAAAAGACTAGGATTTTTTTCTTAAAACCGAGAATAATAAAACTAGATAAAAGAATAAGATCAATAAGTAATGGAAAATAGGACGTCAAACTTGAAACGATTCAACATGAGCCCGACTTAGAAGAATCTTGTTTTTTTTTTTATTTGAACTCGGCCACTTTTCGGTGTGTTTATGGACTGTCTCACTCGGCATTATTCGAAATAAAATAGAACAGACTAACACCCGTAATTAGTTTCTTATAACGGACCAACCATGGCCAATCGGTATATCCTAGTTTTTAAAACAGTGCCAAAGTTAACACGAAAAAAACCCACACAACGAGAATGTCCATCGTTTATTCTTCTTTCTTTCTTTCTTTCTCTTCTTCATCTTTTATTTTTTTACTTGCATGGATGGCACGTTTCTTCGCGTTTTGCGGTCCCTTCATCTGCCTCCATTTCCATCTCTATTTCTCTGAGTCTGAAAAGTGGGGTATTTCGTGTTCGGTGCGTGCGTGTTGTATGTGTGGATATTTTGCGTGTTCGTGTGTGTGTGTTGTTCTGTGTGTGTGTGTGTGTGTGTGTGTGTGTCTGTGAGCGTGGTCCTTCTGAATGTGTGATGTGTTTGCTCTGCTGTATGTGTGTATCTATTGCATGTCTGTGTGTGCTGTGTATTGCTGTATGTATGTAGTATGTGTTTGTATGTGGTATTTTGCCTGTGTTCGTGTTGTGTGTGTGTGTGTGTGTGTTGTTGTGTTGTGTGTGCGTGCGTTGTGAGCATGTGTATGTCTGAAATGTGTGTGTGTTTGTCGGTCTCTTGCGTGTATGTGTGTCTCTGCTTTGCATGTGTGCATTGCATGTGTGAGTGTGTATATAATACTATACTATACTATATATATGTGTGTGTGTGCTGTGTTGTGTGTTTGCGTGTGTGTGCATGTTTTTTGTGAATTTCGTTTCCTTTTTTTAAAAATACAAAAATATTTACCCATCGTGGCGTATATTTAAAGTTATAAAGTTTTCTTTTTTACATTTTAAACATCTTTTATTTGTACTTGAGGAAGAAGAAAAACACCAGACCCGAAGTGACAAGATTACATTTTTGAAGATATTACCCTAGCTGAGGATTTAGAAAAATAGAATGAGAAGTCTCTTTTTAATTAATACTTGCTTAAAACCGCATATTCACCACTCCACTGAGCATATTCTGTTTTGGTATTATGACAGTAATGACTCCAAAACGTTTCTAAAGCATTTCTGATTTAATATTCAGACTCTTATCTTAATAGAAAAAAATGTTAACAAAATCGTTGACGAGTAAAAAATATATTTGTTCGGATATTCATAAAGTTAAAATGAATTAGAATTTCTTCTCATATATTTAAAAAAATAAAAAACTATTTTAATCATAAATTCATCTACAAGTCAATAAGTATCCAACATTTCTTGAAAATTTGACTCTTAATTTGATTTTAAAAAAAAAGAGTCTATAGGCGTCCCATAACCAAAATGTAAACAATATCTCAACGTTCGACCATTAGAGGATAACAGTTAGAAATTCACACACTTTTTCAATTAATCTCAAGTGAGAATAAATGACGATCATTTTTCATTTTGATTTTTCGTAAAACTCTAAATGTTTAGATTAATTTGGAATATGTCATCAAAGTGTGTATAGATTACCTACCTCCCCCCAGACCGTAAAAAGAATGGTTCTGCGTCTATCTAATAAATTAAAGCGTCAGACAGACATGTATATTGAATTCCTGATTCGAATAAATGTCACTATACCAAGGAATTTGACGTTAGCGCTCTTATATCTATTATTCTACATATATCTTACTTTCTCTTTGTGTGTGAGTAATTGGCGGCTTACACACGATACAAAACAATGAAAAATATAATCTATATTAATAATATCGGGCATGTATTATGAAACTTGTTTTAAAAAACAAAGTGCGGACCATCGTTTGTGCGTTCTTACTCCTGAGTTTACAGATTTATATATAATTCAGGTTCTAATGTTTTAGTATAGTACTTGACTATATCGACCATAAATTAAATACTCATTGCTTACATTTCTGAACACTGTGGCATTAAGCAGTGGCCGTACCGTTACCGCCCGCCCACGTAGTTTCGGTTTTACAGACCAAACGAAACCGGCCTATATAATTATAAATATATATATATAATATATATATATATAATAATTAGTAATATATAATTTTGTCTTCAATTTTCAAATAGGTCTTCCGCAGACACACACACACACACATCACACACATTTTCTGAACTATAGGACGTTCTTGCAATGCCACTCCTATTCATAACACACCAATGTAAGGTCGATGGCAACAAACCTACATTAATCAGCTCTGTGTGTTATCGATACCGGAATGCCGTGCCAGAAAACACCTGCTTGAAGCCATTGACTGCATAGGGACAGGTGGCAAAAGACTTCAGTAGTAATCGCGTGCTGTCAGCACTACATATATGATGATATGATGATTGATGATTCAAGTACTAATAATAATAATTAAGCAAATAATATCCTCAGGATAATTTTCAAACATAATTCTATTTGACCCCTAGTTGATAATGTGACTTTTTAGCACAGATTTGAAAACTTTTTTTATTGTTCTTTAGTAAGAAGCTAGTTGACACAAAGGGGCCGGGTTAGCTCAGTCGTTAGAGCGTTCGGCTAGAAAGCCAAAAGGTTCCTAGTTCGGATTACCGGTCCCCGCCCAACCAGCGTATGAAGTACACAGGGATTCTGTGCGTTAAAGTAAGGAAGCTCGATGGTTAGGTGTGGGCGCTCCACCTAGATTGCTTAAAACCAATCTCCCTTGTTCTAGCGCTATTGAAAGGGATAGACTCCTCGCGTGACTGGCTGATACCGACTTTTAGGCCGCCCCCAGACTTACTTACTTAGTTGACACAGGCTAAAGACCGTTAGAAATTGAGCAGCAACAATTCCCGAATCATTGCATCATGGGTGACCGCCCGGTGATTTCTTTATTATTCAAGCATAAATGGTGAGAAGTGTTCTTTAATTGAACCGACAAGAAATAACTTTGAAATTTCGAATAAAAATTAATTCCATTTTTTATTAATTCTCCCGGGTTTTAACTGTGTAATAGAAAGAAAAAAAGAACTATGAACAAGTCAGCCTACAAAAATTCGTAGTTTCGTATTTGTATTGGAAGTGTGGATTTTACAAGCATATTCTTTGCGCAACAGTATCTTCCAAAAATAACTGTAATTTGCAAAACTCTTGGGTAAGTGTATGGCAACGAGTCATACCGATCTGACACGAGGGCGACAGGAAACCAAATGCTGAGAGCTATTAAATGAATACTAATTAGACCACAAAGTGCAACCAAATCTCGCAAAGTCTCACGAGATGACGTGAGATGAAGAGAGAGTGAAAACTAAAGCGTACGATTTTTTTTTTTGTGCATATTTTGCAAAGAAAGTTGTTTGATGTTAATCAAAATGCAATAAACTATTTAAACCCGCCATAAAATTCAAATCCGTTACATGGTTCACAAACCGCGAAATTTCCTCGTACAAGCTTAAATAACCATTTTTAATCAGGTGATTTCATTCCATTTAAAACCATAAAAAATAAACTCTTCCCGTGAAAATAAACCTCTTTCTTAGAAGAGTTCAGCCGGAAGGGAGTAATTCAATACAATTAATGAAATTTAGTATCACCCATAAATAAAAATCTTGCCAATCATTTTATAAAAAAGTTTAATTTTCTTTCTAAAGCAAAGATACCAGAAACTTAACAAAAAATAAAACGGTATATATATATATATATATATATAATAATATATATAATATATATATATATATAATAATCCAAAAAGTCAGGAGAAAATCTTCCTTACGACACAAGAGTTTATTTAAAAAAAAAAAACAAGTCACAGTTTGAGAGCTCAATGTGTGCTCTTAATGTTAGAGTCACAGAGCAAATATATAAGTAAAGAAATAACAAAAGACTTAGAGATTTAGATTATAGTCTATTTCAGCCCCTGAAATAGACTATAATGCTAAATCTTTAAGTCTTTTGTTATTTCTTTACTTATATATATATATATATATATATATATATATATATATATATATATTGAGATTCGGTGTCTGTCTGTCTGTCTGTCTGTAACTAAACTACGTCGCTGTTTATGTCGCAATACACGAGGAATTGAGTACGGTTATCATGAATATTTTTACTTTATGGTCAAAATCATCTATATATTTATACTGATATTTATGCCTAAATGTCTGCAACATCCCACTGGTTAAAAATGAGACGTCCAAATTGTTCAATGTAAATCCAGATATCTGGTGTCGCTTAATCACTGATTTCTTATTTGTCTCATTTTATTTCACCCAATTTTAAAATAAAACATTCCAAATGGTCTTCTGTCGTAACGTAAAAATTAAAATGAATTGACAAAATAAGAAGTTACTTGTTTGTTTCATTTGTAATATTGAAATTGTAAATTACGGAAAATATTTTGGTAATTTTGATCACATGCCGTTCCGGCCTCCTTTCTTAATCTACGCTATGTTTTAGCGAGCCGGCGTCAGGCGAATTTACCGCCCATTTTTAGGGTCATGTTTTTGTCCTTTTTTGTCGTTTAGAATTATGTAGATATTTTAAACGCCTCCTCGTCCCCCCCCCCCCGATTTTTATCAGCAAATCAATATTTTACAAGCCTCCTTTTAAGAAAGGGTGGGAGAAAGAGTTGAATCATGATTATCTTATTATTTTTTTTTACATATTGAACTATTTCGCAATAGCTCTTAAGTAAACATATCAAACGTTGTAATAATTAAAATATCCTACTGTGGTATATCCACAGGTCCTGCTAGTTGATATTAATACATATAATGAATCTTATTTATCAACGATATCTCTATTAAAATGTGAAGTAAACTTGCCTCAAAACAGCCTATGTTGTTCGTGTATCTAAAATCCCGCTATGTGTCTTATATATCACTAAGAAATAAAGGTTTACATAATATATGGTATGGTAATTTGCATATTGGTTTTAAGAAACCTGGGTTTAATTAATCCTATGAATGATTTTATATGGAAATCCATTAAAATATAATTAAAATAAGTGTAATCTTTGTATATGCGTTCTTATTTAATTACATTATTACATTTGAAATTATTATTTTATTACATTAAGACTTAAATTCGTACACCCGGAGGGTGCATATTTATGCTGGTATATATATACATACACAAACACACACACACACACACACACACACACACATATATATATATGTCTGTGCGTGTGTGTGTGTGTGTATGTATATATATACTAGCATAAATATGCCCCCCGGGCGTACAATTTAAGTTTTAATGTAATAATATAATATAAATTAAAATGAAATTAATAAGAATATATATATTATATATTATATATATAATATATATATATATATATATATATATATATAAACATTTTCTAGTTTTTTCATTTATTTAATTATCTATTTATCTATCTGTTAATACACTAGCAACATACCTACATGTTTCACACTTTAACACCGCCGATCGGAGAAGCTTCGTAGGGAGTTGGTAGAGGAAGGGGTTTAGGTAGGGGTGATAATGTGTGATACAGAATCAAGATTATTGTGCTTTTTACAAATTGAATTTGTTTTAGCAATAGCTCTTAAATTATACATATAAAACGTTGCAATAGTTAAAATATCATACTCTGGTAAATTCACAGGCCCCGTTAGTTTTATTATTGAATGGGAATTATTATCATTATTCACGCCACACCTACCATCAGCTCCTTACTTTACCACATAAGATCCCATGCCTACTTACACGCTGAGTTGGGTTAGGGCCAGTATCGAATCAGGAACCTTATGCGTTTCAAGGCTGACGCTCTACCGACTGATCTAAAAGCCGGCCATATTATTATTATTTATTATTCCTTTGAGTTTTCACATCAGTGTTAGCTGATGGTCTTTCACTGGAGTCTGAGTGACAGCAAGGTCTCCTCAGGTCTCCAGGACTCTTCTGAGTATCTGGCAGATTGCAGGCAGTGGCAGTGTTCTGAATGGTTTCAATCCTTCCTCTGATATCCAAACTTTCCAAACCCTTTTCTAATCCTTTTGGACTGTTCCAAGTGCACAACTACAATTGGTAATCACTTTCACTTTCATATTCCATAACTTTTTCTAGTTCTCTGGCAAGGTCCAGATATTTGTCAAATTTTTTCATTTTCCTTAACTTCACCCTGTGATCCCGCTGGCACTGCAAAAATCCACAGTTGACAAGTTCTTTCTTTTTGTTAATCAACACTAGGTCTGGTCTTCTTGCTGGGATAAGGTGATCCGTTTTAATTTCAAAGTCCCAGAGAATTTTGTTGCGTTTCGTTCTCAAAGAAACAGATTCTGGTTTATGCATATACCATTTTGTTGTGTGGTCAAAATTTAATTTTCTTGCATAATTCCCAGTGGATCACCTTCCCAACCCAGTCGTGTCTAGTTTTGTATTCTCGTTGTACTAGTTTGCTACATTCGCAGAGTATATGGTTAACAGTCTCATCTCTATTACCGCAAAGTCTACATTTACTATTCTGTTGGGTCTTTATTATTATTTATTATTAGAGTAGTAGTAGTATTGTTGTTGTTGTTGTGTTGTTGTTGTTGTTGTTTTATTCCTATTTATTTATTTTTATCTTATTTTTTTAAAATTCTAATTCATTATTTAATTTTAGTCGTAGGAGTGTTTAGTTTTAAGGTTAGGAATTTTCGCCGTGTATGTGTATATGTGTGTGTGTGTGTGTGTGTGTGTGTGTGTGTGTCGAGAGAGAGAGAGAGATAGAAGGAGATAGAGAGACAGAGTGTGTTCTTATTTTAGATTGATATATAGGGTTTCAGAATTTCAAAGCTGTAGAGTTGGTAATGAATGGTATTTAATGACATCCGTTTTTCACTGTATGATTTCACCAAAAATAATAAATAACTCATATAATTGGTTTAACAGAAAATTAACATTTCATTTCTTAAAATGTTAGGGTTTTAGTTAATATTGCATGATATATAAGAAAAAACAAGCACGATACAGAATACTTATAATAATCTGGAAAAGTATTCCTATCTAGTACAAATAATTGGCAAACAGATCTATTTGATACATAGATGGGGTTCCAACAAGTACAACCACTCCGATTGAGAGTGGACCTGGGAGTAATGGCAATGAAGGAGTACTCTGCATTATCTAGTGTGCAGTTTAGTGTCATATCCAGACACACCCTTTTTTTAGTTGGAGAGGAGGTCTCACCCCTCTGAAATGGATATGGTCAGCTTATTCTAAGACCCGCCGACAGGGTAGAATTGGGTAGAGTATTTCATACAAGCACCGCATTTTCTTATAAATGGTATATTTGCTTTTGAAACATCAGATTATGCAATAACATTCTCTGATTTATCTCGTTTTCTTTCTTGTTTTCTTTATATTCTCCCCCCCCTCTCTCTCTCTCTCTCTCTCTAAGAATATATATATAGAGAGAGGGCTCTCTCTATATATATATTCTCTTTCTCTTTCTCTTTCGCTTCTTCTTTCTCTCTCTCTCTATCTCCCTCTCTTCTCCCTCTTCTCCACCTCTCCCTCTCTCTCTTATATATATATATATCTCTTTCTCTTTCTCCCCCCTCTCTCCCTCTCTCCACCTCCCCTCCTCTCTTCTATACATATAATATATAACAATATATATATATATTCCCTTTCTCTTTCTCTCTCCCTCTTCTTCTCTCTCTCTCTCTCTCTTTCGTTGGCTGTCCTTTTTTTCTTCTCTATAGTTTCTTTTTTCTTTTACTCTTCTTTTACTCTCAGTCTCTCTCAGCGTCTGTCTGTCTGTCTGCCTCTCGCCTCTCTCTCTCTCTCTCTCTCCTCTCTCTCTCTCTCTCTCTCTCTCTCTCCCTCCCTATTTTTTTTTTTATCTCTCTCATGGGTCTATCTACTCTTTTTTTTCTGTTTCTTTCTTTTTTTCTCCTCCCTTCTTCTTCTTCTTCTTCTTCTCTTCTTCTTCTTCTTTCTTCTTTCTCTTCTTCTTCTTCCAGGCCCATATTCTTGTTTCTCGCTTAGTTCAAACTGTTTTTGAGTTTCCTTTTAAAATAGTAATTTTAGATCGTTAATAGTGCTAATGTCTTGCTAAGCTCTTGATCTTACCCGAAAACATTTATAACATTCTATTAGTAACATATGCTTTTTTTCGTTTTAAGAACCTGCTTTCTTGTTTAGTAGCTCTTTCACTAAATGTATGTGTATGTGTATGTGTGTACGCGCGTGCGTGTGGGTACGCGAATGTGCCCCTTCCTCTCTCTCTACTCTATCTCTATTTTTCTCTCCTCCTCTCTCTGTCTGTCTGTCTGTCTGTCTGTCTCTCTCTCTCTCTCTCTCTGATTATTTTCTGATCTTTCTACTCCGTGGGAAAGTCTACTATGGGCGCCATATTGTATATATATTTAATGACTTCATCATGTGAGACTCACCCGTCGCTAGATTGACGAAATTGTTAATGAATCCGCCATTACTTTTCTCTGGCTAAGTGGCTGAGAGAATCCCGCCAAAAATTGTTCCATCTATAATTTAATCGAAGTTGCTTTTAATTCTAGAATTACAGAAAACGTGACCCGTTGGGTGACCCATTGAGCTACAGGTAAATAATTGAGATTAGGGAAAAGTGAGTTTGCAAAGTAAATTAGAATTTTTTAAAATAAATATGGCCGGCCAAAACATTAAAATCATTTTGTAAGATTTCTAAGAAAGGTAATGATTGACTTGATTTAAGCTACGGCTTACAGCTTATAAAATTTAACATAGAAATAGATTTCAAATTTTTCCATCTCTCTCTCTCTCTCTCTCTCTCTCTCTCTCTCTCTCTATATATATATATATATATATATATATATATTATATATATATATATATATCCATCTCTTCTATTCTCTCAGAGAAACTAAGATATATAATGAGGAGGTAATCAAGATGTACATAGAAAGGGAGAAAGTGATTGGCTGAATGTAAAGTGAGGGACGGGTCATTTTTTGACTTAATTTCAAATTATGACTAATTAGAACCAATTAAAATGGAATTTTTTCAAACATAATTCAATCCTAAAACTAATGAATAATTTAGTATAACTTTTGTGTCGTTAAACTAAACAGTAATAAAAACCTTTAGGAGACAAAAATTGATTCGCTTAGCTTTAGTATAATAATAATAATAGATGTCTCGGAAAGACCAACAAATAAAAGCTGGTCTTTGGACGTCTTCCTATTGGCTAGCAAGGAAATTCTTTGTATTAATTGAATTTTTCGGACTGTTGTCTTTATTTGTATTGTTACATACACAATTGATGTACTCTCCAGCCTTCTTCAAGAAACATATGAAGAGGGCCGGAGGGCAAATCTGCCAAAATGTAATGAATATAAAAATACAGATGAGGACGTCAGTCCGAAAAATCCAAAAACTAAACATCAAGCCTCATCTAAAAATTCAGACAGGTGTGGTTCTTATTGATAGAACGATACATATATACAAACATTTGAGGTTAGATTAGCGTAACGGTTATGGTCTCAGAAAGACTTACAAATAAAAGCTGGGATCTAGACGTATTCCAACTGGTTAAAATTCCCAGCAATGAGATTATTATCAATAGAAATATCAATACACATGCAGAGATGCTTATAGGTACGTGTCCTACGTCCCTGATACACAAAAATCTAAAAGGGTGCAGTAAGATTGTATACATGCGTCCCAAGCTAACTGTAAATATATTTCAATAGTTTCTTAGAAACGAATTACACATGATAGGTTACAAGTTAGGTGTTAGACGGCTTTAGTTGGGACCAATGGTTTCCCGGTGACTCATTCAAACCACTAACCCAAAAAGCTATTAGCATCACTGCATATGAAGCGCGCTTAGCGTAGGAAATGGAATTGGTGACCCAAGTTCAAACCCTGGACGAGCCTATTCAAGTTTTTGTCTTTTTTTTTTTTATCGAAGTCGCTTGGACACAGATATAAAAATTCCAAACAGAAAACCCAACAAGAAGCAAGAATCGAGAACAGAGAGGAAGCCAACACAACAGCCCATTGTTACGTAATGGTGGTGATGTGAACCCATGGGAGTAATATGATATGTAAATTAGCACGGAATGTTTTTAGCATTAAATTTGATTTAGATGATAATGGAAAAGTTTAAATGATATCCCTCAGCTCCCAAGTTGGTTCCGACTCCATGACACCATAGAACTGTCAGTCAACTGAAGAGCAGTCCAGCAACCAGGATCTCCCAATGTAATACTGGACGAGAGAGATAAGTATACAAATATTTCTACTATCAACACAAGACTCAATTCGAGGAAAGAGTTCTGACTTAAGTAACTTGACACGTCAACTTTCCATTCCGACAAGGAGAGCGTAGTGTTACACCAGATGCCCAGTTTAACAGATCACCAGATATAAATATAGACGACCAATTCAGCGAAATAGAAGAGACAGCAGAGAGGAACAGTTTGGAAGAAGATATCGAGAGAAAAAAGGCAATATGCAGCAATCTATTTTTATGTAATCTTATTTTTTATTTAGTTTCTTTGTTTAATGACATATTAATGGCTTATTTAATGCTAAAATCATCCTTCGTTTGCATATATATATATCTACCAAACCCCTCCGTTCGAGCTGGATGTGACTCAAGGTCAATTTCTTAAGCGGAGTTTAACAGTGATTGAATTCAGAGTTTTCCTTCTCCTAGACTGGTTACTGTACCAAGAGCCCAGTCTACCTTAATATTTACCCATAGATGGAGGGAGAACAGTTGAATGCATACCTTTTCCGAGGGTATTAGTGCTATGTGAAATGCAAACGGCCTCGTCCAGGATTTGAACTCATGTCACCGTTTCTTTTACGACGGTAACTATTACACCATGAACACAACCGTTTTTAGCATATAGGTGCTAGAAAGCTGTGGCATCTCGTGATGAGATTCCAGTTTTAAAGCACTGGGAGGGTGCTACACTTGGTTCACTCTGACCCGGAGTGGTGTTACCTGTTCCATCTATGAGATAGAAAATATGTTAACAATGAGTTTTTAAAAAATTTGAATTCTCAACAAGAATTTTAAAAAATCGTCTTCGGCATAAAGTAACCCAACAAGTGTTGACATGCCGTAAAATCCAACCAACCAAACAATCAAAAATCGAAATTACCTGAAGGTTACCAACTAAGACAAAAGAGAGCATGGGATTTAGAATACACCGACTGTACCTCTGTAGATGGGTAAGCCCCCCCAAAAAAAAAATGGGACCGCCTGTTAGCAGTCGGTGGCGATCCATGATGTTTAAGGATGGAACCCTAGAGGCAGAATAGTCCATGACATGCAACACTTCACCTTGGCCCTTAGTTAGGCTGGATAGGAGGTCGGAGAGGACCCCTCTGATTAATTGGCTGGTCAATTCAAGCCCTAGTATCTATATAGCTGTCCCAACCGTATTGCTATTATGGCAATCACTCTCAGCGGTGGCCGAGGGTCTTAATGTCCTGGGTATTTCGTTAAACTCTATCTGGTGTAGTTGCAGTTCTGGAGCTGTAGAGAATATCATTACCATTAATCCCACGTCCACCCTGAACCGGAGTGGTAGTACCTGTTAGGGTCCCATGTATGGGTTAAATAGAACAAAATGTGTTTTAAAAAATCCGTTTAAAAAATTGTGTACCCATTAAGAATTAAATAAAATAAAACGTCTTCGGCCTAAAAATGACCCAAAGGGATGACATGTCATAAAAGCCAACCAGCAAACAACAACAAGAGATCTGTTGAAAACTAGAGAATATAGCGGGCGAAACGTTGTGAGTGCATCAACAGAGATTAGGAGAATAGTCCGAATCGCTGAAATAATGTACGTGGCACGCAGAAACCCTTGAGATTTTCCCCATGAATTACCAATTGATTGAAAAAACGATACCCGTTATTTAATGCTTTGTTCGATATTACTGTTTGATTAAATTACGATGACTTCAGACGCAGGGGAAAAGAAAACAGTAATCTCCAATACTTGAAAACTTATAGAAGAGCTAGGATTATTTAGAAAGTAGAGCATTCCATGACTCAGAAACATGCGGGAACGCTTGAGAAGTTATTCATGAGTTTGCTGTTGATTAAAGAACTAAATTAGTTTTGATACAATATATATATATATATATATATATATATATATATTATATATATACACCAGGGTATCACAAAAAGTAAGTCGGCCGGGGCAGA
This sequence comes from Doryteuthis pealeii, assembly GCA_023376005.1. Classification (NCBI taxonomy): domain Eukaryota; kingdom Metazoa; phylum Mollusca; class Cephalopoda; order Myopsida; family Loliginidae; genus Doryteuthis; species Doryteuthis pealeii. Next base: position 66,501,923 of record CM042144.1, on the reverse strand, counting down.
AGAATACACCGATTGCACCTCTGCATAGGGGCAAAATCCACCCAATGGTGGCGAGCTGTGAAACTTAGGGAATCTTGGTCCCTGAGAAATGACCCTGACGGGACCACGAAGAGGAAACGTGAAAAGAGAAACCGAATGCCTTTTAATAGTATCACAAAATAATGTCATTATATTTATATTAATACGCTCGTACATACCTACGTATGTCACGCCCTGTCGTCACCTCAGATACAGGATGAACCTTATCTTTGTAATTGGGAGAACAGAAAGGTAAGGAAAGAGGCAAAAAGACACAAAGAAAGAAGAAAAGAAAGAAAGAATAAGAACGAAAGAAAGAACGAAAGAAAGGTGAGAGATAGGAAGTGATAGCACTTATTATCTGTTTGAATGAAATAGAAAAAAGAAAGAAAGAAGAAAAGAAAGTTTTTAAAAAATGAGAGGAAAAAGGAGAAAAGAGAAAAAAGAAAATGAAAGAAATAACTTCTCCAGAGTTTATTATAAAAAGTAAAGTAAAGTCATCGAGGAGGCCTAATGTCGGTCTGAGGCATACAGCGAGGGAGTCTATCTCCTTGTCATTAGCGCTAGACCAAGGAGATTATTTTTGCGGCTGAGCTGGAGCGACACACCTACTCTCAGCTTCACACTTTACAGCACAGACCCCTGAGCTACTCATACGCTGAGTTGGCGAGGGCCGGTTTCGAACCAGGGACCTTGTGATTCCCAGCCGAACGCCCTATTGATTGAGCTAAACCAGCCCTTTACTGAGTTTATTATACTCTTTATATATTTAACTGAAATGGGGTTGGTTTAGCTCAGTCGGTCCAGCACCTGCCTAGGAATCGCGAGGTTCCTTGTTCGATAAAGGTCCCCGTCAACTTAGCGCATTAGTAGCACAGATTGGGTAATCTTATCTGGGCGGTAAAGTGTGTGGTGCTCCAGCTCTGCAAAAAATCCCTTGTCTAGCGTTAGATAGATTCCCTGGCTGATTCCGACAATAGGCCACTCCACCAACTTACATATTGAACTATTGCATTAGCTCTCAAGTAGACATATCAAACGTTGTAATAATCAAATTATCAGACTGTGGTATATATATATATATATATATATATATTATATATATATATATATATATATATATGAGAAGTAAACCAACAAACAATGTGTTTGATATGGCTTTTTTTAGCCGACAATTTTTGGGAGAATATGTGCTTAATTGAAGTTGTACCTAATTTTGAAAAATAATTAATTGATAATTAATGAATTAGGCGGGCATACCTAATCAAATGTAAGGCTAAACAAATCGAGAAAAATCAATCTCTGGATTGATTTTTCTCGATTTGTTTAGCCTTACATTTGATTTTCAAAATTAGGTACAACCACAATTAAGCACATATTCTCCCCCCCAAAAAAAAAAAAAAAATTATATTATATATATATATACGTGCTTATTTCGAACGGATGGATACCTTTAGATTCCATTCACAGATGTTTTAGGATTTTTGACTGATTAGAGTGGAAGGAATGTTTCAGTTTTAATTCAGACTCTCTTGGGAAATGTCCAGTTATGCTTCCGACCAGTTTTAGGCAATTTAACATTGAAGTGTTTAATATATACTTACATAATATTTAAAAAATGCAGGGATGAGAGCGTGTATTTTATGAATGCAAGAAAACCATTCTCTGTTCCACTCATTTATGAACAGGATGAATTACACCATCCGAGTATATATATATATATATTATATATATATATATATATATATATACTAATTATACATAGGACCTACATGCTCAATATATATATATATATATAATATAATATATAATATATATATATATATATATACTATAATTGAGCATGTAGGTATATATATATATATATACTAATTATACATAGGACCTACATGCTCAATTATAGTATATATATATATATATATATATATTATATATATATATATATACTATAATTGAGCATGTAGGTCCTATGTATAATTAGTATATATATATATATATATATATATATATATATATATATATATATACTAATATATATAATTATATAATATATATATATACTAATTATATATAATTAGTATATATATATATATATATAATATATATATATATATATATACTAATTAACATAGGACCTACATGCTCAATTATAACTATTTATGAAATATATATATATTATATGTATATATATATATATATATATATATATATATATATATATATATATATATATATGAATAATTGATATATCACATTGAACATATTAAATATTTATAAGTTTATTTAACATGTTTAATGTAATATAACAATGATTCTTAATTCTTTCCATTGAAATATATATATATATATATATATATATATATATATATATATATATATATATAAAGTCGTCGGGGTGGCCTAAAGTCGGTATCAACCATACAGCTACCATCAGCTACTTTACCGCACAGATACTCATATATATATATATATATATATATGTATATATATATGTGTGTGTGTGTGTGTTGTGTGTGTGTGTGTGCGTGCGTGTGTGTGTGTGTGTGTGTGTGTCTGTTTGTGTGTGTGTCTGTGTGTGTGTGTGTGTCCATATCCTACGACGGTAATCATTACACCATACGTCTCCAACATATTACAAAAATTGGGTTGAATTCCTACCTTTCTTAACGGTATTAGCACTATGTGAAATACAAACAGCCGCGTCCAGCATTTAAACTCGTCTTGCCGTGTCCATTTTCTACGACGGTAACCATCACACTACGCACCACACATTAGAAAATAACGTTATGAATAATTTGCATTAGAACCCCCCCCCAAAAAAAAAAAATAAATAAAAATAAAAAGGGAGTACTAAGAATAACATAAATTTGATTTCAAAAACAAAACCGCCCACAATATTACAGAAAACAAAAACTGAAAGCTCCTCGTATTAATTTACAATACAGGTAAAAATATCAACAAGTTGAACAATGGCACGTGACAATGAGACGTGACCACGCGTGACGTGCGCAAGATCTTATCTGTCGGTGACAAAGACGACATATATAAATATATATATACAATATATATATATATATATATATGTGTGTGTTTGTGTGTGTGTGTGTGTCTGTGGATGGCTATATATATATATATATATATATATATATATATATATATATATATACCTTTTCTTCATCTCTTCTATCTATCTGTCTGTCTGTCTGTCTGTCTTGGTTGGCGACTCTTTTTCGACCCACCTTGCCAGATCCCCGTCGTATGAACACCACCGCCCTCGTAAATACGAAGTTTCTGGTTTACTCCGATTACTTTACTTCTCTAGTTTACACCCCACCTGTCCCTCCACCGCACCCCAGCGTTTCTCACCTTGGCAGGCATTGTCTGAGTCGGACTATTAAACTGTCATAAAATTACAGCAAAGAACCTCGATCAGATATGCCCGGTTAAGACGAGTATCACTTGGTTATTGGAGTTGACTCCTCTCGTCTCCTGTGCCGTGTGGTAGATAAATAATTCCTGCCAATTAGTTCCTTTTTATTTCTTTGTATCTCATTGGCCTCTTTCTAGGTTATTGTCTCTATATTTATGTCTTTTATCGTTTACAACCCCCACAGTATATATATATATATATATATATATATATATATATATATATATATATACTAGCAAATATATGCACCCTCCGGATGCAAATATTTAAGTTTTCATGTAATAAAATATTGTATTAAATTAGAAAGGCTAATGAAACTAAATGGGAAATGCAGATAAAAAAAGATTTGAAACAGAGGGAGTATAATCGAAAGATAGAACAACTGAAACTTACTCTTCCATCACTCTCGTCTTTCATTGTTATTTTTTCTAATTTAAGTATTTACTTAAAAGAGTAAGTAAAGAATAAAATGACAGTTATTTTTTCTTGTTAATAGATTTCATTTAAGATTCATTGAAGGGATTGTTGCTTATATTCATTAAAATAAAACCAAACAGTTAGAAATCAATAATACTAAGCACATATTTATTAAAATCACATTTTTAATATCAATATGCAAATTAGCCTTTCCGTTCAAACTGTAAACCGCTATTTTGTTGTATATATAAATATAATTGCATGTTGTTTGTATGTAGATATGGTCAACAGTAATAATAATGTAAAACAATTTTATTAATAATTGAGGTTTAGATAAAAAATAAAATCATTGAGAATGTGATGTCAATAACTAAGGGAATTGTAACTTGAGTAGTAATATAGTTTGGTTACAGACAGAAAAACAGACAATCTCCATTATAATAAGATATATATAAGTGTATTTTGGCAGCATTTTTTCTTTTATACAAGTTTTGTTGAACTGTACAGACAATTCTTGTCGGACAAGTTTTTGGTTGATCCTTTCCAATTTTCGAGCCATCTTTTTGGTGTCGGGGTGTAACTGGTGTAACAGTCCACCAAAGGTTTCAAAACGAGCACTTTCGGCAATATAGTTTGCCATCATCAGGTAGGAAACGATGGTATGGTTTCGTGTCTCGTTTTTAACGAGAACGGGTAGTAGCAAGGAATTAGAAGTGGGGGGTAATAACAATTGGTCGTGGGAGGTTGTAGAAATGGTAGTGTTTCGAGCGAGCGATGCAGTAGTGATTTTTGTGGGAGAGGGGGGCACAAGTTGTGAGAAGGGGAGGGGTATAGTGGAAGGAGGATAGGCGGGAAATTATAAGCATTTAAGAACGTTGACTTATTTCAAAGTTTATTTTGTTTAAGGTAGTTTTTTTTGTTTGATATATAAAGCTTCAATTATTTGAAGTTTTTTTTTTCTTTATGTAGTGTGCGTGTATTTTCGGTTACACTCTCACACACACACACACACACACACACATATATATATATATGTATATACATATATATATATAAGTATATTTTGGCAGCATTATTTCTTTTAAACATATTTTGTTGAACTTAACGGACAATTCTTGTTGGACGAGTTTTTTTTCAATACTTTCTAATTGTCTGGCCATCTTTTTAATATCAAGGTGGAATTGGTGTATGAATCCACCAAAGGTTTTACACGAGTACTTTCTGCACTACAGAGTGTCATCATCAGGTGTGAAACTGGTGAGATTTTTCCATAGTTTTTTGTTTTTTTATTAACTGTTTCTTTTTTGTGTGTTTTCCGTTAGAATTTTTTGTGTGTTTTCCGTTAGAATTTCCCGGTAATTAGAAGGGGGAGCATTAATGTGATTTTAAGTGTTGCATGATGGAGCTAGTATCCGTTAAATGTAGTGTTAACCGACGTGACAAAATCGTCGTTGTGTGACCAATCTACGTGCTTTCAACTTTGGAGAGACAGTCTCCTACTGGACATTCAAATTTATACACAAGATTGGTCTCGTTACGACGAGTAGTTCTCGAGAATGAATTGTTGCATCTGGTTTTAAACTTTGGGTAACAGATGATTAGGTTAACTTTGTTATTGCGGTCAATGGAAGAAACTTTGCTGATGAGACCTAATGGGTCGAGATGTACATTCAGGGATTGACATTTTCTCGATTCGTTTAGCCTTACATTTGATCATATAGGCCCGCCTAAATTCATTAATTATTAACTAATTAATTTTCAAAATTAGGTATGACTTCAATTAAGCACATATCCTCCAAAAATTCTCGGCTTAAAGCCATATAAAAAATAAACACATCTGTTTACTTAACTTCATACTGTCGTGTAGCAAGTCAATAAAAAGGGGGATATAAATAAGTTTCAAAACGAACGAAGAATGTAGGAATGGCAAGCTAGTGTAACGGTTAGAAACTTCGCCTTTCAGCTTGACAGTCGAGGTTTCGAGTCACACACGGAGCAGTCTCCCATGTCTATAACCTTGCTGATGAGACCTAATAGGTCGAAATGTACATTCAGGAGATTGAAATTTTCTCGATTCGTTTAGCCTTACATTTGAACATATATGCCAGCCTAAATTCATTCATTATTAACTAATTAATTTTCAGAATTAGGTATGACTTCAATTAAGCACATATCCTCCAAAAATCGTCGGCTTAAAGCCATATAAAAAATAAACACATCTGTTTGTTTACTTAATTCATATATATATATATATATATATATATATATATATATATAATTACAAACAGAATAATGTTTGCCTCTCAAACCCTCTTTCATCGGCCCCATGAAAGAAGTTTTGAGAGGCAAATATTATTCCAGTGATGAACAAGTGAAATCTGTTGTGAAGAAGTGGCTCAAAGAACAGTCAACAGAATTTTACGGGGCAGGGATACATGCTCTCATTCGAAGGTGGATCATTGCTATTTTGAGAAACAGTGACTATATGGAGAAGTATGGGTGTGACCCACAGAGGACAAGCTTCATTTTGATGTATGAAACATGCTCTTGTGTTGGTAATTATACCTACCCTAAACAAAATGCCAGAACTTTTTTACTCACCCATATATATATATATATATATATATATATATATATATATATATATATATATATATATATGGTATTAAAAAATTGACTGGTTGGGTCACCTATTGAGATAATTGTAGTCAGGAAAAAAATTAGTTTGCACAACGAATTAAATTTTAAAAAATAAATACGACCGGAGGAGAAAAAAAAACAACAGAAATCATTAAAATCATTTCGCTAAAATTTGTAGTTAAGTCAAAAACTGGCCCGTCTTATATACAATGGTAGAAATAAGTATAAGACACCCCATTAAATTTTTAATACTTTTCTTATTACTGCACAAATTCCTCTGAAAATGTGTGTGTTGTACCTAGATCAGATTGTATTAGTATACATATTCGATTTTACAACAACTTTCCACAAAAAAAGTAATTAAGAAAATTTTTAAGAAAACTACGTTTTCGAGGGTGAAAATAAGTATGAGACCTTTCTGAAAATTTGTATTTCACAGCAAAACTCGTACAAAATTCAATATTTAATATTTATTCCCTTACAATTGTAATACTTCAACTCACCTGTTTTGTATTGAATCAATAAGTTTCCTGGAGTTTCAGATGGAATTTAATTCTAATACCGTTTAATGCAAGATTTTAAAGTTTCTCTATCTTCAAATTGACGTTTATTTTTGTATTCTCTTCTTGACACAAATTTCCCCAAATTTTCTATTGGGTTTAAATCTGAAGACTTAGTATTCCTGTCCAAAACTTCATATTTAAAAAATGTTAAACCAGTCTTTCGTGAGTTTGGAGAGTTTATGGCTGCGTTGTCCTGTTGAAAAAATGGCATTATTGGTGTCTAGACGATTCATACATAGACAAGACTTTTTTTCCAACATATTGATATATCGAGCAGAGTTTTGTTTCCCTTCCATCACTTCTAAATCCCCCTTTCCAGACATAGAAAAAGCTCATCAAACCCTAACAGATCCTCCTCCAAATGATCTTTTTTAAAAATAACTGCTTCTCCTTCCTTAAATCATGCCATCGGTCCCATCCAAATTAATTTTTTTTTAAAAATAAAAGTAAACCAGATATGCAAATTTTCAAAACTGTCTTGTAATTATTTCCACCCTCAAAAACGAAGTTTTGTTAATAACTTTTTATTTCTGGTGGAAAGTTGTTATAAAATCGAATATGTATACTAATACTACCGGATCTAGATACGACACACAAATTCTCAGAGGAACTTGTGCAGTAATAAGAAAATTATTATCAATTTAATGGGGTGTCTTATATTTCTTACCACCACTGTATAAAAGCGGTGTGATGCTGAAAATTAACATGCAAATAAAGTGGAAAATTCTGTTCAAGCAAAGCAATGGCTTGATAAGTCTTATTCGGACTCTGCTCCGTCGGAAACAATGGTTAAGAGGTTGTATGTTGACTTTAAACTCGGTCGTACAAACACAATATGCTGAACGCTCAGGTCACTCAAATTCAGCAGTTGTCCCGGAAAACACTAAAAAGTTCCACAAACTCGTTTTGGCCGATCGTAAATTGAAAGTGCGGCAAATAGCAGAGGAGTTAAATATATCAGAAGGCAGTCTATTCCCCATTTCGCATGAAAATTTATCAATAAGAAAGCTGTGTTCAAAGTAAGTACCGCGTTTGCTCATAGTCGATTAAAAACAACAACGCGTCGATGATTCAGAGCGTTGTTTGCAACTGTTTCAACGCAACAAAAAGGAGGTTTTGCATAAATATGTGACAATGGCGGAAACATGGATCACCACTTCACTCCGAAGTCAAATGGCAGTCAGGTAAGTGGATAGCAGCAGGTGAAAGCCGTCAAAAGCGACCAAAGATGCATACATCAGCAGGCGAGGTTTCGAACTCCGTACTTTGGGATTCGCAAGGTATTTTGTTAATCGATTATCTTGAGAAAGGAAGAACCATCAATAGCAAATATTATATAGCATTATTGGTGCGTTTCAAGGAAGAAATCGCCAAAAAACGGCCACAAATGAAGAAGAAAAAAGTAATCTTTCGATAAGTCGATCGAAAAACTACATGAATTCCACTTCGAATTGCTGCCGCACCCACCCAATTCTCCAGATCTGGCCCCCAGCGATTCTGGCTGTTTGCAGACCTCAAAAGAATGCTACAGGGAAAGAGATTTGGCTGCAATGAAGAAGTGATATCGGAAACTGAGGCGTATTTTGAGGCTAAAAACAAATCGTTCTACAAAAAAGGCATCAAATTGATAGAGAAGCGTTGGGATCAGTTATCACACTAAAAGGCGACTATGTTGATGAATGAAGTCGAATACAATAGGATTTTTTGAAATTCAAATGACTATAGGGATCTGTGATCGAAAAGTGTTTACTGACATTCTGGAACTGGTCGTGTGGGTGAGGAGTATTTGTTGGCGTGCTGTAACTAATAAGAAATAAGAAGCGAGGAGATATGGCTTTTTATAGGAGAGTGCAATGCATTGCGGGTAAGTGAATGGAGACACCCGCTTTGCGGAAGGTGAAAGACTAGTTATTCATGGATCAGCCGTTTCAGCTCCTCTCTCGATGAGTCCGGAGTAAAAACAAGCTCTGAAGATGATTTTTATAAATCGAAATATTGTTCAATACCAGCTATGAATATGATATAAAATGTTTTCACTTTAACAGCATATTGTGTGTTTCATATCCTTTTTTTTTATATATAATATATATATATATATATATATATATATATATATATATATATATGTTAGCGCTATGTGAAATGCCAACAGCTTCGTCTAGGAATTGAACTCGAATCGATGAGTCCATTTTCCACGACTTTAACCACTAACCCACGCAATATGAATATATTCTCCCTCCAGCTATGGGTTAAATAGTAGGGCAGACTGGGCCTTTCAGCCTTGGGTAGCTAACCAGTCTAGGAGAGGGATAACTCTGAATTCAAAATTCCCTCCAGCTATGGGTTAAATAGTAGGGCAGACTGGGCCCTTCAGCCTTGGGTAGGTAACCAGTCTAGGAGAGGGATAACTCTGAATTCAAAATTCCTGAGGTCGGTCGTTGATTCTTTCCTATCGACTGTGCCAAAAAGTGTGGATGGCCCAACACAAGCGTTCACCACTATAAACAAATCCCTGTGTGGGTGTTCATTGTGTGTATGAACCCTCATACGTCGAAAATCGACGGGAGAGTCCATAATATATATATATATATATATATATATATATATATATATATATATATATGTGTGTGTGTGTGTGTGTGTGTAAGAGAGAAAAATGGAAATTAATCACACATATATGTTAAAAATATGATTGGAAAAAATATATATACTTTGGTTAGGATGAAATTTGTTGCTGTTATTTAGTCAACACGTGTTTGGATCAGCTTTTGGTTACATGTATGGAATATTCTATTAAAAGTTATTTCAAATATAAAACAAATAAAGCAAAATATCGGGCATGCAAACTACGTCCTGAAGAAGATCTATAGTTTGCATGCCCTATATTGTGATAATAGGATATGTTACATAATTCACGGATAGCCAATATATTATGTATGTACTGTAGTTAGATATTTTGAATCAGAGTTCGTTAGATTCAAAAAAAAGGAGAAATTAAGAAGAAAATTACCAGCCGTTACGGTTAGCGTTATTGGCGTCTATCGTTGTTTTAGCCTATTACGAGATCTACCTGTCTATCTATCTTTTGAGGTTTCTCATAATCTCATCATCATCCTGTCTCATCGTCTGTCCCTCTCAACCGTCTGTCCTTGTCTGTTTCCTTGTCTGTCCCTCTCTACCGTCTGTCCTCGTCTGTCTCCTCGTCTGTCCCTCTCTCTCTCCCATCTGTCCTCATCTGTGCCTCTTTCCCGTCTGTCTTGTCCGTCTCCTCATCTGTCCTCTCTCCCGTCTGTCCTCGTCTGTTTCCTCGTCTGTCTCGTCTCTCTCTGTCCTCTCTCTGTCTCCTCTCCTCGTCTGTCTCCTCGTCTATCCTTCTCTTCGTCTGTCCTTGACTGTCTCCTCATCTGCCTCTCTCTCTCTCTCTCTCTCTCTCTCTCTCTCTCTCTCTCTCTCTCTCTCTCTCTCCTCTGTCATCGTCTGTCTCCTCGTCTGTCCCTCTCTCCCGTCTGTCCTCGTCTGTCTCCTCGTCTGTCCCTCTCTCCTGTCTGTCCTCGTCTGTCTCATCGTCTATCCCTCTCCTTCGTCTGTCCTTGTCTGTCTCCTCGTCTGTCCTTGTCTGTCTCCTCGTCTGTCCTCGTCTTTTTCCTCGTCCGTCCCTCTCTCCCATTATATACCCGAGATATGTTAGAAGGTTAAATAACAGATATACTCTTTTGCTTTACATCTGATACTGACAATAGGCCACTCCGCTAACATTGCTTTTAATAAAGACGACCGTTATGTAATATCGCTAAGTTCTCTTTTAAATACGAATTTAGGTCAGTTGCCAGAGCATCCACCTAGTGTACCACAAATCTCTGGGTTCAATACCGGTCCTCGCTATCTCAGTGCATGAGTCGCACAGCTTGGATCTGTGCGCTAAAGTGGGGGAACTGATGGTAGGTATGGCGCCCCACCTCACAGAAAAAAACAATCGGTCTGGTCTAGCGCTAGTAAAAAGGGGATAGACTCCCTCACTGTCCGGTTGATACCGACTATAGGATACTACTACACTGTTTTAATAAAAGTGATTGTAGGTTTACTTTTAATAACGACTATCATACAATTTATCTGTAATATGAGTATTTACTGCTAATTTAACTCTTTTAAATACCAATAAGTATCCTAAACTTTAATAAAAGTGATACTATCTCCTTTATTTTTAATAATTACCATCTTATAACCGTATGCAATATGGTTAAGTACTGCTTACAAATAATTATCTTAGACTTTAATAAAAGTGATTATATGTCATTTACTTTTAATAATGACTATCATATAACTGGTATGTAATATTGGTCCGTACTGCTTACGAATAATTACCCTAAACATTAATAAAAGTAATAATATCTCCTTTATTTTTAATAATGACCATCTTACAACCGGTATGTGTTAGGAGTAAGTACTGATTTCGAATAATTATCCTAGACTTTAATAAAAGTTATTCTATGTCATTAACTTTTAATAATAACCATTTTACAACCCGTATGTAAAATCGGTACTTAATGCTTATGAATAATTACCCTAAATTTTAATAAAAGTTATTCTATGTCATTACCTTTTAATAATGACCATTTTACAACCCGTATGTAAAATCGGTACTTACTGCTTATGAATAATTATCCAAAATTTTAATAAAAGTTATTCTATGTCATTAACTTTTAATAATGAATCAACTCGTATGCAATATTGGTAACTACTGCTAGTTACTATAAAATGGGAAGTCTTCCGCCTAAACGATGATACAATGTTTGTAGGGTTTTAATATTCAACACGACTCATATACAATCCACCTACATACCAAAAAACACTGTGTACTTAAGTTCACTGGCCTCTCCTTGTTCTTGTTCTTTTTCTTGTTGTTGTTGTTGTTGTTGTTGTTGTTGTTCTTCTTCTTCTTCTTCTTCTTCTTCTTCTTCTTCTTCTTCTTCTTCTTCTTCTTCTTTGTCGGTTACTAAGTATACGGTATTTATTTACTGACATACATAAAATATGTTTTCATTGTTTTCCTACACCCACCCCCTCCTGGTCAGGACATCTGACATCCATCTGAAAAACAAAAACAAAAACAAAAAAATATTTTTACGATATTTGCTTTTTTTTTTTTTTTCTTTTTGTTTATTTTTTATTTTTCTATTAAATTATAAAAGGATCGTGTTTTTCTTGTGCACGTAGGCTTTGACGTACAAGTTCCTGTTGTCGAATTAGTATTGATGTATGAGGATTCAGTTTTCCTTTTCGTCGTCATCGTCGTCACAGTTTGGTCTGTCTAGGTGCGTAACTGGTGTAGGACAACATAAACACACACACACACACATTTATATATATATATATATATATATATATATATATATATATATATACGTCTTCTGCAGACACTTGTCGACTTTTGATACCATTAATTGTCTCTGAATGCGGCTCCTCTACAGATGGAATCTGCCTGCTGTCGTAATAAAACTTTTTTCATATCGACATAAAAAAACTGGGTTCTTGGCTATTTTACTGTTGGTCATAGAATTGTTGCCAAATTCACTTTAACCACATTGCTGGTTTTGTTACGGGCTTTTCAATTCTGGTTGGTTATTTTGTTGTTTTTTTTTTTTACGGCATATCAACCATTTTCGGGTTATTTAATGCCGAAGAATCACTTAAAATTAAAATTTAAGATAATTATTCGTATGCAGTACTTACCCATATTACAGAGGGGTTGGAAGATGGTCATTATCCAGAGACGTTGATAGGTATGAGTCCAGCGTTCCTGACGCATCAAAATCTAAAAGGACGCAGAAAAATCGTATCCTTGCGTCCCAGTGTTTTTATTTTTTCCCTCGCCATTTCAAACTAACTGTAAATACATTTCAATAGGTTCTCAGGATAGGTTACCAGGTAGGAGTTAGACGGCTTTAGCTGGGACCCATACATTTTTCAGGGATTCATTCAAAGCAAATATGTGCGTCCCAGGACGCACTAAATCAAAAAGCTATCAGCATCACTGATTATCTATACATGCATAAAGGACAGTTTTGTGTATGTATGTATGTGTGTGTGCGTGTGCATGTCCGGAGGAAACTACGAAGATAAAACCATTAACGACAAAGTAAATATATATACACATTCACTATCACCAGAGTGGTTTATAAAATGATCATTATTAAAAATGAAAGACCTAGTACCATTTTTTAGAAGTTTTGGAATATTATTTTAAGCAGTTCTTATGTTACATAATCATTAGATACCTAATGATTATGACAATAGTGTAGAAATCATATTAGTGCAGCTGATGGCCTTGAGAGTGAGTGACAGCGTTTGACCTCACTCTGACCTTGCGTTCTGGGGATGATTGTGAGAACTGGAAGGCGATAGAAAGCCCCCTTCCGGTTTAAGGAGTAAGCAACTCAGTGAGTTAGGACTTAGAAGCGAAGCTAGCAAGATGTGAGTCTCCGCGCGCATTGTCTGGTCTGGGGGTTTATGGAATAAAGTAACATCATTGTAAATCGAAGTCTTGTTGTTATTACTAAAAGCTAACAATGACACAAGGCTTCTGATAACAAGAAATCCCTAGCAACAGAAACCAGACCCGAACCCTCAATAGAAGACCAGACGAGACCTTAGAAGGTATACCAGATCCGGCCAGAAGAATAGATGACCAGAGTAAGAAGACGTAAGAAGGTATATAACATATATAGATATATAGTGCCGTTAAAAAGGTATGCAACACTTATCCATGTTACATACGGTTTGTAAGATAGTTATTGTTGGTTGGTTGGATTTCATGACATGTCGACCCTTGAGTTATTTTATACTGAAAACATTTTGTTTTATCTAGCACAATTTTAAAACTCACTTTTGATCTATTTAACCCATAGATAGAACTCTAACAGGTACTACCACTCAGGGTCAGAATGGAGTTTGGAGAAATAACGATGAAGGAGTACTCCACACTCTACAAAGATCCAGAATTGGAACTTAATCATTAAATGCAGTTTAACGTCATACCAAAGACATGAAAGGAAATACCGTCGGGAAAATACTATAGGTGCAACGGCTTGACGTGACCAGCCTCACCGCCCACCCGTCTAGCCTAAGTAAGGGCCAAAGTGGAGTCGTACGTATAAAGGACTGCTCAGCTACCAGGATTCTGTTTATAAAAATCAATAGTCTCCACCTACGACCAGCAAGTGGTCCCATTGGGGGAATCTTACCCATCTGCAGAGGTGCAATCGGCATATTGTACAGCCCTAGCTGACAAGGATGAAGATAACCATTATCAAAGATAAAGGATTAAGTATCATTTCTCGGAATATGTGTCCAATTAGGTTCAAAGTTCCATGATGGCTCCCGATTACGACAAGAAGGTATTCGAGTTCAAAAAGGCCGGAGGGCACATCGGCCGAAATGTTGTACAGATAACAATAAAGATGAAGACAATAGTCCGAATAATCCCTATAATACTAAGTATTATTCTTATTAAAGTTTAGAACAATTATTCTCTTTAACCCCGTTGTTGATTTTTTATGGGCTTTTCAACCTGTTTGATTGTTTGTTTGTTGTTTCTTACGCTATATCAAACATTTTATGGAGGCGCGTTGTCTAATGGTTAGAGTCAGAGAAAATGGGCTCGTCGACCCGAGTTCAATTCTTTGACGAAGCTGTTTGAACGTCACATAGCGCTGATACCCTTGGAAAAGGTATGAATCCAATTTTCCCTCCAGCTATGGGTAAATAGCAAAGCAGACTGGGCTCTTTAACCTTGGCTAGGTAACCAGTCTAGTAGAAAGAAAACTCTGAATTCAAACCTGTTAACCTCCGCTTAATAAATTGACCTTGTGTCACATCCTGCTCGTACGGAGAGGTTGCTTATATATATATAATATATATATATATATATATATATATATATATATATCAACCATTTTCAGGTCATTTAATGCCGGAAAAAGTCATTTTAGATAAAGAAAAAAAATAGGTTGCTTACTTCGTTGGTATGACGTTAAACTGCATCTAGTGGTGAGGTTCCAGTTCTGGGTAGTGTTGAGTATCCCTTCATTGCCATTACTCCCAGGTCTACTCTGGAGTGGTGGTACCTGTTAGAATCCCATGTATGGGTCAAATCGATCTGTTTAAAATTATTAAAATTGTATTCAATAAGACTATGCAAAAAGAACTCTTGCGAAACAAGTACACAAAAATGTAAATATAAACTTACAATGAATGTAGTTCCCTAACCTCTAGACAGTCCTGTCAGCTGGGGCTTTAGAATACACCGACTGCACCTCTACAGAGAAGTTAGACTCACCCACCCCAACGGAGTCACCTGTTGGCCGTGGCTGGCGACCCGTGATGCTTAAGGACAGAGTCCTGTTTGATGAGCAGTCCATGACATACAACACCCTATTTAGGTCCTTACTTAGGTTAGATAGGCGACCGCAGAGCCCCACCCCGATCAATAGGCTGGTCATGTCAAGCCCTAGCACCTTTATGATTGTCCCAACCCTATTGTCCTTATGGTAAGACCCAATCCTTTTTATCATATGGGTGTTAGAAGCTGGTGGCTGAGGGTCTTTATGACCTGGATATGATGTTAAACTCTAAATGATGGGGAGGTTCTAGTTCTGGACGTCTGGGGAATGTGGAGCACCCCTTCATCACTATTACTCCCAGATCCACTCTGATCCGGAGTGGTATTACCTGTTAGGGTCACATCTATGGGTTGAATAGAAAAATGTGTTTATTTTTAAAAAATTGAGTCTCCATTAATAATGAATTTATTTCAAAACTTTATCGGCATTAAATGACCCACCGTGGTTGATATGCCGTAAAACAAAACAAAACAAACAAACCAGAGGGTAACCTCTCGGCATAGAATAACTCTCGGCAAGTTGATATATATATTTACCAACCCCTCCGCACGAGAAGGATGCGAGACAAGGTCAATTTCTTAAGCGGAGTTTAACAGGTTTGAATTCAGAGTTTTCCTTCTCCTAGACCGGTTGCCTAACCAAGGTTAAAGAGCCCAGTCTGCCCTACTATTTACCCATAGCTGGAGGGAGAGTAGGATTCATATCTTTCCCAAGGATATTAGCGTCAAGTGAAATACAATTACCACGTCCAGGATTTGAACTCGGGTCGACGAGTCCATTTCCCATGACTTTAACCATTACACCACGCGCTTCCTACAATCGGCAAGTTGATATACCATTAAAATCAATCTTCTATTGATTTATAGACTAATCAGTAAACGGTTCACGGAGGTAAAAAATACATGTCTATATTAAATGATTTTCACTTTTTTATTTTTTATTTTATGTACTTTTCATTGTAGAAGATCGAAAAAAATATTCCCAAAAAGATGAATTTATTTTTTATGGTGAAGTCAAGTTGACGTTTAAACGTTTCGGTTTATACTAAACCTTCGTAATATTCTTTATTTTAAGGCTGTCTTTTAACTGAATCGAGGGGGTGTGGAGTATCTTTTGATTTACTCCCAGGCCCACTTTAACCCGGAGTGGTAGCATCTTTTAGGATTTCATCTATGGGTTAAATAAATCAAAAATGTATTTTAAAAATGTGATTCAAAATGAATTAAAAAATTGAATACTCAACAAAAACGAATTAATCAAAAACGTGTTCGACATAAAATAACCCATCGAGGGTTGATATGCCGTAAAATCCAACCAACCAACCCCCAATACCTGCAATTGATTAAGTAGTCACCCAATTAAGTATTAGACAGAATAATAGTTGCTTAACTTTCGTGATGTACCAGGATCCGGTACTTTCAGCTTGACTTGACCATAATTCTGCAATATATATATTTACCAACCCCTCCGCGCAAGCAGGATGTGACACAAGGTCATTTACTTAAGCGGAGTTCAACAGGTTTGAATTCAGAGTTTTCCTTCTCCTAGACCGGTTGCCTAACCAAGGTTAAAGAACCCAGTCTGCCCTACTATTTATCCATAGCTGGAGGGAGATTAGGATTCATACCTTTCCTAAGGGTATTAGCGCTAAGTGAAATGCAATTACCACATCGTCGGGGCGACGAGTCCATTTCCCAGACTTTAGCCATTTCATCACGCGCTTCCATAATTTTGCAATATAAGTAGTTATCACTGGAGTTTTACGATTGGAAAATAATTTTGTGTCATTTTTTTCATTATTTTTTAATCAGGTTGGTTGGTTGGTTGGCTGGTTGGTTGGTTTTACGGCATGTCGTCAATTGGGTTATTTTAGAACCACTAGTCTAAACAGATGTTTTAACAAGATCTGTGGGCCCATCACCCCGGGTTTTATATCGCAGTGTCTCCTTCTATGATGGGTGATTTATCAAGATCTTGTATTTATCAAAATTTTGAGTGTATTAGAAGGCCCTTGAAAGTAGAAGAGGGTTCATCTGTGCGTTGACAGGTCTTGATTTACATCCTGTCGGATATCTTGCAACCATCCTCATCAGATAAGTCGCCTGCGGGAACTGGTTTAGTCGCCGGTCACGCAATAATGTTTCAGGTAGCTTTGGGTTACAACGTATCAGTAGCATTCTTGGAGTCATTTGACAATTATATATTCGAGGGTCATTCGGTGAAGAGGTGGATTTTTTTTTTGGAAAAAGCAAAATAATTTCTTTTTCAGAATTTTTTCCATGAGTACAATTTTTCGAATTCGTTTTATAGCAGAAATTGTCTCTGCATTGTTTAGAATTGGTTTAATGCAAAAAAAAAATGATTTTAAACTCGGGAAAATATTTGTTTGGGGGCTATTCAAAATAACATGAAATCAAACATGGTGCTCTATACGGAAGACAGAGCTAAGTTAAAAGAAACACAAGATAAGTAAAGAAGACAAGTACATATATCTTCAGCCACGCGCATAGATGTATACTATATACGAAGTAAGAATATTTACTATGCTGGGCCCTGTTGGAGAAACAAGGATGAACTCATAAGCGACGTCATCCTGTGAAAACCAGTACATGGATATGCATGTCAGTGCAGACCGGCCAGCAAAGACTTAAAATGACCAGCTATGTGCGGATACTGGATGGTGCGCAGAGGAAGAACTTCCGAGTACATTGGATGATAGGGATGGTTGGCGAGAGATTATCATGGATATCCGGGCGACCAGAGCGACATGATGATGATGATGATGATGATGATGATGGAAAAGATAAGACGCGTCGATTTCAAAGTGAGTATGCAACATGTCAAGTTACACCAAGGCCCAACAACTGGTATACAAAGTATTCAAAATGGACCCCAGACAGTTCTTGAAAGCTTGTAAAACCATAATAAACATCTATTATATACATCAAATGATTAACTAACCTCAAAAGTCAAATTTCCAACCCTCCTCTTTTTTGCGTTCTTTTCTGTTAAAGTATTATTATTATTATTATTATTATTATTATTATTATTATTGGTGTTGTTGTTGTTGTTGCTGGGGATTTGAATACTTCAAAGAGCAACGAAAGCAACGAAAGGCGTTTAAATTACTGGAGCACCCATGTCATCTGCCGAAATCATTTCAGAGTTCAAACCCAGCGGGAGACTCTTAGGAGATAATAAACGCTTTGAAAAATACTTTCCCATCTTTATTTAAATTCACGACAGAGTCCTTTACACACCTACATACACAAATCTAATGTAAAATCATACACACATGCTAATACATCTTAACGCATCATACATGTGTATATATTTATGTTTATTTATGTGTGTGTATGTGAATACATACGATACACACACACACACACACACACACGCACATATATATATATATATAATATATATATATATATATATAACTGTATACCTATGATATATACTTAAGACCACACTATATGGGTATATGTACGCGTGTAAGTCGTGCATACTACATATACATCTTTACATACGCATAGGATTAATTTGAAGTGAATATACGAGGGTAATTCCAAAAGTAAGGTCTCCAAAATATTTAGAAATCACAGAAACGTTTATTGTTTATTGTCAATGATGATTACATCATTTAAAAATTTCAACATGCACACACACACACAGACACATATATATATATATATATATATATATATATATATATATATATATATATATATATTTAAATAATCGCCATTTCGGTCAATATATTTTTGTATGCATTGTGACAGTTTTTGTATGTCTATATCACACCAGATCCTCCATTTCGTTGAGGAGGCCTTGAACCTAGTTGCCGTTACAAACTTAAAATAATATTTGCGAACGTTTTTGACTTCATTGCACCATTTGCTATACACTTCCGTTAATTGGCGATGGATTTTAATCGTTTTAATACCTTTTGCGTTCTAAAACCGAATATCTGTTTGAACTTCTCACTTGGTCAATCGGGAGCTCCATCAGAAAAAAAATGCCTAGCCAAAACTGAGCGTGGCAGCTCAGCGCGCGCAGGGACAGGGGCGGGTAGAAGCACACCAAACACAACAGTGTTGCCAATTGACATTTCCTGTGTCCCCAGCGCATTGGAGGTTTTATTTTTGAGATTACCCTCGCATATACACTGTAAGTAATTAAGTAAAGTCGACAGGGCTGCCTAATATCGGTATCAAACAGACAGTGAAGGAGTCTATCCCCTTTCCACTAGTGCTAGATCAAGGAGATCATTTTAGCATCTGAGGTGGAGCACCACACCTACTATCAGCTCCTCACTTTACCGCACAGGTCTCTGTACTACTCATACGCTGAGTTGGCGAGGGCCGATATCGAACCCAGAACCTTGTGGTTCCTAGTCGGTCGCTCTACCGACTGAGCTAAACCGGCCCTAAACACAGCACATAAACAGGTAAATTGTCGTCTAAATTATGCAAAAAGGAAAATAACACTGAAATCAGATATCAAAATTACTAGAAAAATCTATTTATAATGGAGATTCGGTGTATGTCTGTCTGTAACAGGAAATACGTCACAGCTTACGTCACAAACCCCTCGAGAATTCCGTAAGTGTATCAATGAGTATATAATTTATAGTCATAGTCAAGATCATTAATACATAGAATAAATCTTATTTCATTAACTAAACTCTCCCTCCTAACCCCTCTCTCTCTCTCTCTCTCTCTCTCTCTCTCTCTCTCTCTCTCTCTCTCATACATATATATATATATATATATATATATTGTGTGTGTATATGTGTGTTATATATATATATATATATATATATATATATATATATATGCGATAATTTGGTCTGTCTGTCTGTCTGTCTCTCTCTGTCTCTGTCTCTGTCTCTGTCTCTGTCTCTCTGTCTCTCTGTCTCTCTCTCTCTCTCTCTCTCTCTCTCTCTCTCTCTCTCTCTCTCTCTCTCTGCTGTGTGCGTGTGTCTCTATACCAGTTAGTCTATTTTTAATTTAACCAATTTGCAATACTTTTTTTGTAAATATCCGAACTGAGCGCGAACCAGTACGAAATCGGTCCACTCTTGTGTATGTGTGTGTGTGTGTGGGGGGGGAGACATTCAATATAACCGCCGCTATGTCCGCTGCAAAAAAAAAAACTTTCACATGGAAAGTTTCTGTCAACTCATTAATGAATATTTCCCCAGCGTGTTCACACCAAACGCGACAATGTAAACTTAGACGTGCAATAAATTGTGTCTTCTTGCAACACCTTCTGGTTAAAAATGAGACCGTCCAAGACGAAATGCAAAAATGTAAATCCTTATTATTTGCCGTTGCTTATCCACCGAATTCTTATTTCTTATGAGTGACATAACTTCAGCTAAATAATGGGCCATTCCGTTTTTACCATAAAGAAAAAAAGGGAAGAAAAGTAACATGCTACACAGAAAAATAAAATAAGAATGAAAGAAAGAAAGAAAGAAAAAAAGAAAGTAGGGGAAAGATAGAAAGAGGAGGTGAGCGTGAGGAAGCGATAACGATAATCTGTTTGAATCGTACAAAATGAAAAGTTGAAAACAAAGAAAGAAAGAAAAGAAAAGAGTGAGATAGAGAGTGAAAGGAAAATTATTAAACTTTTTACGTATTGAAGCATAGCAATAGATCTTAAGTTAACATATCAAACGTTGTAATAATTAAATTACACTGGTTTACAAAAAATATTTTTTGTCTGAGGCAAGAATGTGAATAGGCGTTTTTTTTTACTAATTTGGGTGTGCTGAATTCAAATTTATAAACAGTTTTGCTCTATCACCTCTAGTTTTCTGTCTTTTAAATAGTCTCATTTTAGTATATACAGAGTATATACGTGCTTATTTCAACAGTTGCAGATGTTTATTACAGATAAAACAGGATAGATAAAGAACATTGATGGAATAAATATACTTGGATGTGCAACTGTCGTGAAGTCCCCACACACGCAGCAGAAAGAATTGGCCTTGTTCAGGCATCCTCGATGTTTTGACGAGCTTGAAGCCATTGGAGAATGTGAGAAAAAAAAAGGAAAATTAAATCATATGTAAGGCAATAAAATGTGCGTCGTTGGAAATTGTAATACAAATATATACCCAAAAGATTGTGTAACACAATTGTCGAGGGACACCTTCCTCCTGCGCTGCGAGGGACGACAACCTCCTGCGCCAACTGCCAGTGCACTACTGGCTGTTGATTGAGATGTGTTGGCTACGCTTAACTGCCAAAAACCCTCTTGATATATAGCTATATATATATATAATGTAATGCTATCACTTACATTTATTGCATAAAAACTAAAAAAGAAGACACAAGTCACACAATATTAGAAATTAACCCTGAATGCATATACGCCTTTATATACAGTATGTGTACAAAATGGGCAGTATGCATATCTAGAAAACTAGAGGTGATGAGTAAAAACGGATTTCAAATCTAAATTCAGCACCCTCAAATTAGGTTAAAACAGCTATTTTTGTGCTTGCCTCAATTTCTTTGTAAACCAGTGTAATTATACACTGGTATATCCACAGGTCCTGCTAGTATCTTTCTTGCTAGTTTTGGGTCTAATAACATTTTGTCGTCACGAATTCCTGTCCTTATTTACGCTATGTTTTTCCTTGACGGTGTCAGGCGTAAATCTGGTCAAACTTTGATATTTACCGCGCCGTGTTTCTCGCTTTTTATCGGCAAATTGATGTAGATATTTTACAATGCCCTCTCGCTATATATCGGAAAATCAATTTAGATAATTTACAACATCCCCCACCCTCAAATAAAATGATCTTTTTCTCGATTGAATTTGTATAAATATCAATTGAATTTTTATAAAACACAAACTCAACTTTAAAAACAATTTTCATACCTTGCGCTCTGTCTCCTTTGTATAAATTGAATTTAAATTTTTTTTTTATCTGATTGGGGGGGGGAGGTTAAAAATCTAGAATAATTTGCCGATAAAAAGCTAGGGAGGCATTGTAATATATCTACATTCATTTGACGATAAAAAGCGAGAAACACGGCATGGTATTATATCTAAGTTTGTCCGCCAAAGAAAAACATAGCGAAAATAAGGACAGGAATCCAGGATTAATAGAACCGTATTTTTATTCTAAAGTTTAAATGAAGACATGTGTAAAGCTGACAAATTACGATCGTAGACTGGTGTTGCATAGTGCTCTTATATCTTTTATTATTATCTTCTTAGAAAGCTGGATTGTCAATTATTCTATGCTGTCTCTTCTATTTTGCTATCAGAGTTGGTCTTTCTCTGTTTCCTGATCTTTCTTGGTTGATTTAGCTGGTCAGTAGGGTAGGTTGATTTTGGAACTGTAATGTGCCCCATGTGCTGAAAATTGCAGATCAATATAAAGAATTACCACACAAAATATTTTTCTTCAAAACTTTGCCTTTGTTTGAGGAAATAGATTTCAATCTTCTAAAATGTTATCCTTGTTACAGCTTAATTAATAGGTAAAAAGGAGCATATCAGATGTGTCGGTATTGATGGGGGGGGGGGTTCTAGTTATAATATTTTATTTGTTTTGTTTAAAATGGCAACCTTTTTTGTGTTAAATATTGAAATGGCTAAATTTTCTAACCAATTTCTATGCTAAATGTTGCGAAAACAAGAAGTTTTGGGTATAGTGTAACGAGATAATGTCCTGGGAAAAGAGAGGAAGAAGAAATAAGAGAGAGTAAAGGTTTTTAAAAAAAGTGATGAACACAAAACGGTTTGTCGGGAATTTGACCGTGGCGTGACCCCCCGAATGGAGAATTGAAAGCCAACCGGAAGTTTCGGGTGTTGGCCGGAACCGGAAGTCACGTGGTCACAAGGAACGACGAAGAAAAATACCGGCCTCTTTTTGCTTTCCGAGGCCTAGGTACGGACGGACCTCTGGTCCCTAGTGTGGGATTACAGTAATTTAACAGTGTCCTCTCTCTCTTTCTCTCTGCCTTTCCTCCTCCTCCGATACAACCCACGAGACGAACCTGGAAATAAAAGCTAAGCAGCTTGTGAAGATATATTTCTCGCGTTGTACCTTTTTATCGACAAGACGATCGCCGCGTACCAAATACCTTTTTAGTGTCGTGAATTTGAAGGCACGTTGACAAGACCCGCTATACAACATATATAGCTTTTGGTACTGGGACCATATATCGCTATTAGAACGTTACATAGTTTAGCAGACGATCTCTGATTTTATTTCCTCAAACAATGATGCAAGTAAGAGATTTAGTTTTTGTGATCAGTATTTATTATACAAACACACAACTTTCCCTTTTCGAGAGAATTTGATATTTTTAAAAAGTGAAAAATCAAGCTACCCTACTGATCTGTTCCTGTGTTCATCTTCTTGTTGTTATAGATAAACATAAAAATGCATTTATTAAAGTTTATTTCGACGTCTTGATTCAAGTTCCCAAAAGTAACCAAGACGCGAAGAGGAGTAACGCCATTTTGTGTCTGTCGCCATGGGCCGCCTAGTTATATTTGCATCTCTAACTCTACTCCCGGTTCTCGCAATGTGATTGACCAATCAGAGACTAGCTAAAAAAATGTCAGCTAAAGGTCAAGCCTTGTCTATAATTTTTCGGGTATTTTCTCCCGATAGAATGAGTAATCATTAAAAAAAGTAATAAAAAGTGACCATCTGCCTATCATTTTTCCATGACTCAGAATTACCAGTTACATTTTTAATTCTATACTACCGTACATAATCAATAGGCTAACTCTTAATTATCAAACACTGATTTGGCTTTGTTTCTTTATGTAATGGCATATCAACCTACATAGTTTATTTAATGCCAAATCCTTCCTTGTAGAAGAGCAGTCATGATATTATTCAACCCATAGCTGGGGGGATAAGAGGGTTCATACCTTTCTCCAAGAGTCCAAAAGTAAACCGAACAGCGTGACTGGAGTTTGAACTCGCTTACTACAATGTCAGTGTGGTACGTTAATCACTAAGCCACGGAAAAATTCATTGGCTGAAAATTTCACATTATGACACATCTACTGTTGGTGACTTTCCGGACTGTCCGTCTAGCCTAAGTAAAACCCAAAGAGTGTTGCGTATCATGGACGGCTCACCTATCAGGATTTCGTCCTTAAGCATCACAACTTAACACTCATTGTGTTGGAATAATTTTGGTATGTAGTTATTTACTAAGCGTAGTTTAGATGTGGCACAATGCCAGAAGTATGGGCGACGAATGAGAATCGAACTCACTAACAATGGTTTGCGAATCTAGCTTGCTAACCATTACACCGCCTAAGGTGCCAATAATTTTTGTATATAAAGGTGTGCTGAAGATTACAACTTGCACTTATAAACTGTTCCAAAACACTGTTGGCTGAATTGGCCAATCAAAATGCTCAAACATTTATTTGATTTACTATTTAAAGCACTTCAAATCTGAGGGAAGAAGTGTGTCGACCACAAAGGGTGACTACATTGAAAAAAAAAAAACTCATAGGATAGCATTCTATAGGCTTGGTTTGGTTTGGTTTGTTGGATTATACGGTATGCCAACCCTTAGTGGGTTATTTTATGCCGAAGACGTTTTATTCGATTCATTCTTGATGGGTATTCAATTTTGTAAAACACATTTTTAAAGGAAAAATCTGAATTCCAACCTGTTAAACTAAGTTAAATTAAGTAATTGACCTTAAGTCATATCCTGCTTGTTCGGAGGTGTTGGTAAATATGAATATGGTTTTAGCAGAGTGTTGAATTGGAATTCTTATTGTATAATGTTCGATCCACCCCCCTTAGTCTCACGAGACTAACGGATGCCAGTGAGAACATTATACAATTCATTTTTTTTTAGCTATAATTCCTATTTCTGTAACTGATGTTAATATATTCCCACGTTTGAAATACTGGAAATACATATATCTCAAGCGAAATGTTAGTTCTGACATGCATGCACGCACAATAACATAAACAGTAATGTGCATAAGGTTTAAGCCATCATTAAACTTATTTTTTTCTTTTCTTTTTCTTTTCTTTTTTTTTTTTTTTTTTTTTTGAGTAATTTAATGATTTTAAAGGAAAGTCAATCCATCCAAACTCCATAAGATTTCAAAATTTGACAGGCATAAAATCCTAATTGTGCTCCAAAACGGACACTCCCAATGTGAAATAAACCGGGAGACTGGTTTCTTAAGATGCGGTTATTAAGAATCTGGAAAAGTGAGCGACAAAAATTATAAGCGGATTCATAAGCGGCCTTTATAAAGATGAACTGTTTCTCAAAGTGATTTTGACAGATAAAAAATCTTCTCTAAGCTCAGCTAAATTGGTCAATACAAATGGTTGGTTGGTTTTAGATTTTTATGCCGCAAGACGCTTTTCTATTCGTATACACGATCGGGTGGAAAATATGACCCATTAGGAATTGTGCAAGAAATAAAATTCTGAGGCTTTTATAGGATCAACTGTTTCTTAAGGTCACTTCAATTGGTCAATACAAAAGGTTGGTTGGTTGATTTGGGGATTTTAATGCATTCAGTCTTTTTTCTCTCAAGTTTCGTATGCATGATTGGGTGTAAAATGCGACCCACTAGGAATTGTGCATTAAAGAAAGATTTTGTGGTGTTAATAGGATGAAATGTTCTTTAAAGACAATTTGATAGATAATAAAATTGTACCAAGAATCTCTAAGCTAAACTAAATTGGCCAATAAAAAATGTTTAATGCCGTAAGACTTTTTTCAATTTTGCAAGAAATAAAATTTTGAGACCTTTATAAGGATAAATTGTTTCTTAAAGTCAATTTGACATATTAAAAAATACTTGTCCCGAGCTTCTCTAATCTAAGCTAAATTGGTCTATACCAAAGGTTGATTGATTTGATTTTAATGTCGTAATACTTTATTCAAGTAACTATTCATATGCACAATTGGGTGGAAAAGGCTACCCACTATGAATTGCTCAAGAAATAACAATTTTAAGGTCTATATAGGATGAACTGACCCTAAAGATCATTGCTATGCCTTCAGTATATTTCCAATTAACTATTTGTTGGTACGACTGGGTAGGAAAGGTGACCCACTAGCAGTTATGAAAGAAATAAAATTTTGAGCCCTTTATAGGATGTCGGTAGAGCGTTCGGCTAGAAACCAAAAAGTTCCTAGTTCGATACCGACCCTCGCCAACTCAGCGTATGAGTAGCACAGGGATCAGTGCGGTAAAGTAAGGAGCTGATGGTAGGTGTGGCGCTCCACCTCAGACGCTAAAATAATCTCCTTGATCTAGCGCTAGTGAAAAGGGGATATACTCCCTCGCCGATTCGGCTGATACCGACTTTAGGCCACCTCGACGACTGTACTTATAGGATGACCTTAAGGTAAAAAGGATGAGAAACAGATTTAAAAATATTTTCCTAAGCTTCTCATTTCACACTAAGCTAAACTAAATTGGTCAATACAAAAGTTTGGCTAGTTGCTATCCGTCTTTTTTTTTTTTCAAGTTACAAATCGTTGGCACGACTGGGTGGGAAAGTTGATCCACTGGGAATTGTGCAAAAAATTAGATTTTCACCATACTTCTAAATTGTATATACAAAAACCAGAATTCATCGTTGAGAATGAGAGGCATAAAATTCTCTTGAACTTTGATATACAAACGTATCACCTAACACCCCTGTCGCCGAATCCGTCCCCTATGATGGTAACCATTATTCAAGAGGCGCCTCCATTATATAGCGTCAATTCTTTTGTATTGACAAATGCACAAAGTCATTTATTAGTTTGGTTTGATTTATTTATTTAATCACATATCAATTATTTATGGGTTATTTAATGCCAAATTTTGATTCATTTGCAAATGTTTGATTATAATAATAACTAGTTATATTTTCATCATTCCATTGCAATAATTTCATTAGCGCTCCGCCCTGTCAGCAGGAACTCTAGAATATATCGACTGCAGAGGGGTTAAATATTGGTTGGTCTCGGGTGAAGACCCCTGATGCTTAAGGACAGAATTCTGGTGGCTGAGCAGTCCATGACATGCAGCACTTCACTATGGTGTTTACTTAGACTAGACGTGCGGTGAGAGAGGCCCCTCTGACCAATCGGCAGGATATAAACTCGTGTGCTTACGATCAAGTCACGTTGAAACCACCGGTTCCTGCTAGATCACCAAAGTTAAGCGGCGATGAGCCTGTTTAATACTTAAATGGGTGACCATTTAAGCTAAAAGCAGGTACTGTAAGTAACCACATATCAAAATAGCTTGATTTGACGTTAAATGACCCAATAAGGGTTGATATGCCGTAAAACAAAAATAACTAACCAATTAAATTCGTGTCATGGTGTCCATTTCCTACTGCGATAACCATTGCACTTCTGGTGTCTCCTAAGCAAATGGAATGGAAGTATCGAAAGTATGGCTCAGAACCGCCCTTGGTGGCGGAAGGCTCTCCGTAGAGGACTGTTCATGTCTGAAGTCACCCTGGCGCTACAAAATGAAGCTAAGTGGTCCAAAAATAAGCAGCGGCAACAAAGCACTGGTACATCAACATCTTCAGGGACAGCCTACACATGCATCATCTGTGGTTGAGAATGCTTTTCGAACATTGGATTTCACAATCACAGGAGGGGCTGTAACCTTAGGGGCACAAAAACTATAATGTAGTCTTCCGAGACTGAAATGCCAATACAGTGCGATATACAGGGAACTTACTTTTTAAAAAAATAGAGTGTAAGTTGTTAGATGTGCAGTGTGACCATTTAAGCAACAGCAGGTATTGTAAGTAACCACATATCAAAATAACTTGATTCGACATTAAATTACACATAAAGGGTTGATATGCCGTAAAAACACCCCGAAAAAAATAAAACTCGTGTCGCCGTGTCCATTTCCTACTGTGATAAACATTGTACTTCTGGTGCCTCCTAAGTTAAGGGAATGTAAGTATCGGAAGTATAGTGCAATATGCAGGGAACTTACTTAAAAAAAAACTTTAAATATTTTCTTAAGAGAGTTTAAGTTGTTAGACGTGCAATGTGATGTCATTGACCTTAGTTTGCAGGCTTTACGCCAATTTGTAATTTTATGTTTTATTTGAGTGTGTACAAATCTGCTAAGTGTAATTTTATGAATTGATTAAGAAATAAGTATAGAGCGGGGTGGGCGTAAATAGAGAAGTAAGTCATTGTATAATAGGAAGTTAATATGGGTTATGTAATATTAATTACTTGTCTATCACTTCCGCCCCACTTCCGACTCACTTCCGGCTGTCCATGTAATCCCTTTTGAAATTCGCCTGGTCGAAATAAATTAAATACGAGGATGTTTCAAAAAGTAATGCCATTTTGTTTAGGACAGTTATAATTACCAACACAGGAACATGTATCATAGATCAAAATGAAGCTGGTCCTCCGTAGATCCCATCCCTACTTCTCCACATAGGTGAGTAAAAAAGTAATGCCATTTTGTTTAGGACAGTTATACTTACCAACACAGGAACATGTATCATACATCAAAACGCAGCTGGTCCTCTGTGGATCACATCCTTACTTCTGTAGATAGTCCCGGTTTCTCTCAATAGTAATGTTCCACCTTCAAATGAGAGCATGTATCCCTGCCTGTAAAATTCTGTTGACAGTTCTTTGAGCCAATTCTTCACTGCAGATTTCACTTCCTCGTCACTGGAATAATGTTTGCCTCTTTTCGACCCCATTTCATGGGGATGAAGAGGGGCAAACATTATTCCAGTGAAAAGGAAGTGAAATATGTGGTGAATATGTGGCTCAAAGAACAGTCAACAGAATTTTACGGAGCAGAGATACATCCTCGTAAAAATGGATGAATAAAGACAATAATAAAACACTATGTAGCCTATTTTCACATACATTTTCAGGTTGGTTGGCTGATTTGTAGGTTGGTTGGATTTCACGGCATGTTAACCCTTTTTGCTAATCCCAACGGTGTGGTCTCCAAAATATTTCTAAAAAGATTTATCAATTTTTCTACATAATCTGTACGCGAGAAAGAGTCGCTTGACTAGTTGGTTGGTTGAACTTTATGGCATCTCAACCATTGTTGGGTTATTCTATGCCGAAGACTATTTTTATTCATTCTTGATGGGTATTCAAAATCTTTTATTCAAAATCAATTTTTTAAACACATTTGTTAAACTCTATTCATTTATTTCTATTTAACCCATAGATAGGACCTTAACAGATACTTCCACTCCGGGTCAGAGTGGATCTGGGAGTAATGGCAATAAAGTGGTACTATACACTCTGCAAAGCTCCAAACTGAAACTTCACCATTAATGTAGTTTAAGACCAAGGAGACTAAGACCCTCAGCCACTGCCTTCCAACATATATATGATAAAAGGGGTTGGTGGTTTGCCATAAGGGCAATAGGGTCGGGACAATAATATAGGTGCTAGGTCTTGATGTGATTAGCCGATGGATCGGAGGGAACCTCTCCAACTGCCGGTCTAGAGAAAGATTCAGAAATACAATGATCAGAATAGATCCATAAGACTGGGGTTTTAGAATGCACCGCCTGCACCTCAGCAGAGGGGTACTACCCCCCAAATGGGGCTACTGTAGGCCGTGTGTTATCACCCGTGATTTTTAACGATGAAATCCTGGTAGATGAGCAGTCAATGACATGCAACACTCCATATAGGCCTTTAGTTAGGCTAGAAAGGCGGTCGGGAAAGTCTCCTCCGATTAATAGACTGGTCACGTCAAGCCCTAGCACGAATATGATTGTCCCAACCCTATTGCACTTATGGCAAGCACCAACCCTTTTTGTCATATATGTGCTAGAAGGCATTGACTGATGATCTTCACGTTCTGGGAATGACGTTATACTCTAACTGATGGTGAGGCTACACTTCTGAAGGTCTGGGGAATGTGGAACACTGTGCGGTCACCATTGCTCACTGGTCCACTCGGAGCCGGAATGGTAGTACCTGCTAGGGTCCAATCTATGTGTTAAATAGAAAAATATTTTTATAAAAACAATTGAGTATCCATTAAGAATTAATTTATTTCAAAACTTAGTCGACATTAAATGACCCATCGAGGTTTATATGCCGTAAAACAAAACCAAAAAACATATTTCGCATAAACATTTAGCCAGTTCTTGTAGCTGGACTTATGGATTTTGTGTAATCCATACATCTTGTTGGGAGGACGATTTATCTAATGAGAATTTTTAATGATAAAAACGGTTGGAGGGCTGGACATAGTGGCCTTTTGTCACTATCATATCCGAACAGAGAGAGAGAGAGAGAGAGAGAGAGAGAGAGAGAGAGAGAGAGAGAGAGTCTATTCCATTTTCATTAGCGGTTGAACGGGAAGATTTTTTACGCCTGAAGTAGGGAACCACATCTACAACCAGTCCCCACCCCAGCAAGCTGGGCCACTCATTCGCTGAGTTGGCGTCGGTTCAGTCAGTAGAGCACCCACCTATGGGACACAAGAATTTCGTGTTTGATAAACACACACACACACACACACACACACACGAGAGAGAGAGAGCGAGCGAGCAAGAGAGAAAGAGAGAGAGAGAGAGAGAGAGGGGGATTTATATATAGACCCGGTTTAGCTCAGTCGGTAGCACATCCGCCAAGCAATGTTCCGGGTTCGATAACAGCCGTCACCAACAAAGCGCATGAGTAGCACACCTAGGGTAATCAGATCAGTGAGATGAAGCATCTGGAAGTTGGCGATAGATGTGGTGCTTCACCTCAGCTTGAAAACCACGTCTTGGTAGAAAATATGCCTAGTAACCACAAGGTCCTGTGTTCGATACTGGCCCTCGCCAACTCAACGCATAAGTAGCAGATCTTTGATCTGTGCGGTAAAATGGGGACCTTATGGTAGATGTGGCGCCCCTCTTCAGACGCAAAAACAATCTCCCTGGTTAGCGCTAGCGAAAAACGGATAGACTCTCTCGCAATCTGGCTGATGCCGACAATAGGCAACTCCGCCTATTTTACTTGATAAAAGGGACTCTATGAACTTTTAATAGAAATAATGACAATAATGCAAGTCCTATGTAATCAGGGTAAGTACTGGTAGTTATAATAAGCCAAGAAGATGAGGCGCAAATTACCAGCACCGTTAACTTGATGAGGCAGTGTGACGTAAACAAGTTTTCCATACAAACGCCCAACAGAACAGATGTGGCGTGTAGAAATGAATGATGGGATTTTAATGATCAAATAAACATAAATTACGACTCAAGAAAACTCTGTCATGAGCTTAAGTAGCATGCAAATGCATACACACAGGTATACACGTACACACACATACACACACAGACAGACAGACAGACACACACATGCACACACACACACACACACACATATTATTTTATGTATATAAATATATATATTTATATGGATGTATACATATATATATAAATGCATGTAAGAATGCATCTATCTCAATATTTGAATATATATATATATATATATATATATATATATATATATATATATATATATCGGTTTGTTTTCCTCTATATATCTGCATTTTCATTTTCAATTATTTTTCTATATGTGCAGGCAAATGTTATCGAAAATACTGAAAAGTATATGTTTTCATGAATCTAGAATTGGTCATATTCATTTTGTATAAACATCCTGGGAAAATCCCAAAGTAAAATCATTCACCATACAACTAAATAGTATATGCACAAACCTGAACCGGTCCTGGAGAATGAGACGCACAAAATTCACTGGGACTTCGAGATACAGACGGATCACCTGATCCCGGCTAGGCGTACGGACCTAGTATTGATTGACAAGAAGGAGAGAACCTGTCATCTCGTGGATTTTGCCGTCCCGGCCGATCACCGAGTGAAAATGAAAAAAAGCGGACTTTGCCAGAGAGCCGTGAGAACTATGGAACACGAAGGTGAAGATCGTACCAATTGTAATTGGTGCCCTGGGAACGATCCCCAAATGTCTGGAAAAGAGTTTGGGTGAACTGGAAATCATAGGAAGAATCGAGACCATCCAAACTACAGCACTGTTAAGATCAACTAGAATACTCAAAAGAGTCCTGGAGACCCGCGGCTACGGCAAACGAAGAACTCAATAAAAATGACAATAAATGTTCTCCACACCCGGGTCACGTTTTGTCTAGTGTCTTATTATAATGGAGATTGTGTGTCTGTCTGTCTGTAATTGAAAATATATCAGTACCCAAGTGACAATACCCTTTGTTATTTACGTCACATACTCCATGATGTTATCTTTATTTAAACCTCAATTAATAATAAAATCGTTTTACATTATTAATACTGTTGTCCTTATCAACACACTAATAACATGCAATTGTATGTATATATACAACAAAATAGCCCTTTACAGTGTGAACGGAAAGGCTAATTTGCATTTTGATCTTTAAAATTTGATTTTAATAAATATGCGCTTGGTATTATTGATTTAGAATCGTTTGGTTTTATTTGTTTTATTTAAATAAATATGAGCAAAAATCTCAGGGATAAATCTTAAAAGAAATCCCTTAATAAGAAGAAATAACTGTAATCTTATTCTTTACTTCCTAATTTAACTATTTAGTTAAATTAGGAAAATTTTGCAATGAAAAACGGGAGTAATGGAAAATGATGGAAGAGTTAGTTTTAAAATTGTTCTATTTTTCGATTATACCGCCTCAGTTTAAAACGTATTTTATCTGCATTCTTAGTTTTATTAGTCTTTCTAATTCAATATATTTCATTACATTTAAACTTAAATACTTGCGCTAGAAGGACGCTAGTATAGAAAATATTTAAAATCAATACAAACAAAAAAGGTCACAATATATGAAATTAGAAATAATTGAACAAGATCAAAAAGTGTTACAAAGAGTGAAAAAAAAAAGATTTAACGGGATTTTGATATATATATATATATATATATATATATATTCATAAGAATAGTTGTGAGCATGTATATGTAAATTAGGAGAGCGTTGACATAAAGTCAACGGTGCTTGGTTACTGACACTTTTTGCCATTTTGGATTGAAATTTGCTTAGGCGAGAAACTGTCTGAAACCATATGCCGTTGACTTCACGTACACGCTACCCTAACTTATATATATATATATATATATATATATATATATATATATATATATATATGTGTGTGTGTGTGTGTGTGTGTGTGTGTGTGTGTGTAAATTTTGCGCCGGTTTACAAAATGGAGGACCTCCCACATATATATATATATATGTGTGTGTGTGTGTGCGTGCACGCGCATGTGTGTGTGTGTGTGTGTGTGTGTGTGTATGAGTTGAAAAGATAAATGGAAGAAAACAAATTTATATGGATGAAATTTATCATTGCCGTATTCATTTCCATTTTTCTCATATATATATATATATATATATATATATATATATATATATACCTGAACTTTTCAAGAATTGTAACAAAATTCTATTATTTGCATTTTTCGGACTGTTTTACACATCTTTATTGTTATATACTCAACGTCCAGTTGGACATATGGCACAACAAATATAGGGTTGTTTTAATACAGTTCTAAGTGGCAATAATCTGTAGGCTGCAGGTTCAATCCTGGCTAATTGCGATAATAACATAGAATAATTAAAATAACTAAACAGTTGTATCTAGTCATGGCTAACGGAATGAGAACAGTCTACCCCGGTGGATTGAATAAAGGGCTCGGTTCGTTTCGACGTTCTGTGAAGGCGCCGGTTTACAACATAAAGGCTCCAAAGTTCGTCAAGAATGTTCCCGAGTTCGTGAAGGTTCCCGAGCTCGATAAGTAACACCTGAAGAAAGCCGGATGAGAACAACAGTCCGAAACATCCAAATAATACAAATTATCAAAACTCATCACAAAAATTCAGACAAAAATTTTCTACAATCTAATTAGGGTAAACTATCTGATGGTGAGGTTCCAGTTCTGGAGGTCTGGGGAATGTGAATAACCTCTTCATCCCCATTGCTCTCTGGCCCAGTCTGACTCGGAGTGGTAGTACCTGTTAGGGTCCCATCTATGGGTTAAATAGAAAAATGTATTTATAAAAAAAAATGTATTATCCATTCTATGTAAATTACATTGTATGAGGAACCATACTCAGCCGTTCGTGAAAACCAGGTCTGTAAAAAATTGAGTATCCATTAAGAATGAATTTATTTCAAAACTATGTCGGCATTAAATGACCCACCGGGGTTGATATGCCGTAAACCAAACCAAACCAAACCTAATTTTAGACCTGATGATGTGTCAGTAATGAAAAACAAGATTGTGCACGAAAGGTTTTGATTGTGTCGAAAATATCTCCGATTTGTAATTACACTTGAAAAGTAGTTTATCTTCTTTATTTGCTCGTGGTTAATGAATTTTTTATGGCCGTATTTCTCTTTTTTTTTTACTCATTTTTTCAGCATATTAAATTGTACAAGGAACCATACTTAGCTGTTCGTGAAACCAGGTCTGTAAATGGCACCCATCTTCCGTAAAAGAAAAAAGACAAATGATCTTTGTTTCGAGACCAATTTTATTATTGATGTATTTTTTTCTTCTTCTTTTTTTCTGTTTCCTCCTTCGTTTTGTCCCCGAGTCTGAAAGTCAGAACAAAATTGGAACATGACGTGAATTATGCACTGTTCACACCTTTCTCGACCAACACAAATTATCCCGTGGGAGTTCTCGTTTTCGCTCTCGTGAGAAGAGCTCCATAAACATATCGTGACTGTCGAAGCTTCTTCTTCTTCTTTTTCTTCTCTCTCTCTCTCTCTCTCCTCTTTCTCTCTCTCTCTCTCTCTCTCTCTCTTCTTTCTTTTGTGCTAATGAAAGTGATGCAATGGCGGATCGCCAAAATGATTATCATTGCTCCACGAAGTATTTTTACGATTTGACTGGGTGAGGCTCGAAACCGGAAAAAAGATAGAAATAAAAACTGATTGATAGAAAATGGAATAATGGAGTAACATAACAACAATACAATCATAATTAAAGGCAAACGTTTTATTATTATTATTATTATTATTATTATTATTATTATTATTATTATAGTGAGTTTTTCACATCAGCGTTAGCTGATGATATTTCACTGGAGTCTAAGTGACAACAATTCTCCTCAGGTCTCCAGGACTCTTCTGAGTATTCTTGTCGGTTGTAGCAATGCAGTGGTCAGGATGATCTCAATTTTTCATCTGATTTCCAGTTCCTCCAGTCTTTTTTCCAAACGTTTTGGGGACGTTTCATGTACACCAACAACAAATTCATTACTTTCACCCTCATATTCCACATCGTTTTCAATTCACTGGCAAAGTCCAGGTATTTGTTTATTTTTTCGTTTTCCTTCATCTTCACGCGGTGATATGCTGGAACTGCAAAGTCTACCAGTTTTTTATTATTATTATTATTATTATTATTATTATTATTATTATTAGCAAATATATGCACCCTCCGGGTGCAAGTATTTAAGTTTTAATATAATAAAATATCATATTAAATTAGAAAGGCTAATGAAACTGTATAAGAATGCAGATAAAAAGATTTGGAACAGAGGGGTATGATTGAAAAATAGAACAACTTTGAAACTAACTCTTCCATCATTTTCCATTACTCCCGTCTTTCATTGGTACATTTTCCTAATTTAACTATTTAGTTAAAATTAATATTACAGTTATTTCTTCTTGTTAATGGATTTCTTGTAAGATTTATCCCCAAGATTTTTGCTCATATTCAATAAAATAAAACCTAACAATTAGAAATCAATAATACCTAGCATATATTTATTAAAATCAATTTTTTTACGATCAATATGCAAATTAGCCTTCCCATTCACACTGTAAACCACGATTTTGTTGTATATATAAATACAATTGCATGTTAATAGTTTGTAGATATGGTCAACAGTCTTAATGATGTAAAATAATTTTTATTAATAATTGAAGTTTAAATTAAAAATAAAATCATGGAGAATGTGGTATAAATAACAAAAGGAATTGTGACTTGATTAGTAATATAGTTTCGGTTACAGACAGACAAACCCACAATCTCCATTATAATAAGATTATTCACACCTTTTACTGGAGTCTCATCAGTTCTCCAGGGTTAGATTATTCTAGCTGATTTCAACATTGCTACTGTCTGGATGGCTCGATTATTCATCTGATTTCCAGTTCCTCTTGTCTGTTTTCTTAGCTTTTGGGGACCGTACCAATGCAGCAACTACAATTGGTATCACTGTCATCCTCATATTCCACAGCTTTTTCATTTCTCTATCTCTGGCTATCATTGACTATCATTTCGTTTTCTTTCATATTCACCATGTAATCTGCTGGAACTGCAAAATCTACCAGTTGACAAGTTCTCTTTTTCTTGTTAATCAATACTAGGTCTTTGTCTTTATTATTATTATTATTATTATTATTATTATTATTATTATTATTATTATTATTATTATTGGGTT
Source organism: Doryteuthis pealeii (assembly GCA_023376005.1). Lineage (NCBI taxonomy): Eukaryota > Metazoa > Mollusca > Cephalopoda > Myopsida > Loliginidae > Doryteuthis > Doryteuthis pealeii. The sequence goes on along the minus strand of CM042144.1, from coordinate 66,464,980 downwards.
TTTCACACCTGTCGTAGGCGGTGATTCACTGGAGGCTGTGTGACAGTAAGTCGTCTCAAGACTCCAGGGCTCTTCTGAGTATTCCAGATGATCTTAGCAGTGCTGTAGTTTGGATGGTCTCGATTCTTCCTATGATTTCCAATTTACCCAAATTCTTTTCCAGAGCTTTGGGGGCCGTTCCAAGGGCACCAAGTACAATTGGTACCACCTTTACTTTAGTTTTTCACATCAGTATTAATTGATGGTTAACTGGAGGCTGAGTGACAGCAAGTTTCTTTAGGTCTCCAACACGCTTCTGAATATTCTAGCCAATCTTAACAATGCTGTTGTCTAGGTGGTATCAATTCTTCCACTTATTTCCTCTGGTCTGTTTTCTAAACTTTTGGGAACCGTTCTCAGGCTAATAATTACTTCCGTTATTTTATTCTTTCTTTTTCCTTTTGTCTTTTTTGCTAACTTCCTTCCTTCTTTCTCATCATTCTTTCTTTTATTTTCCTATCTGTTTTCAGTTACCCTTTCTTATTTCTTTCCCCTTCTTTCTTTTTCCTTCTTTTCCCTTTCACATCTGCAGGTGATATGGGCTAGATAAAATAAAAGCTTGATCAAGCAACAAAATGTCTTGTTCGTTCATTTAATTAAAATCAAAATCACCCCGAAAGCAAAGCCCTTAGTAAAAGAAGTTAGATAGATGTTGGTCAGAGAAGAAAGGAAATAGAAGACAGGAACACGGCAACAAGAAGAGTAAAGATGTCAACAAGTTATAAAGAAGATCACGTCTCTCCAAATAAGTCTCTAATCTCCACCACCCTCTCTCTCTCTCTCTCTGTCTCTGTCTGGTATATAATAGTACCACATTTGGTACCGTGACTAGCATAGTACCACACCTTCCCTTCCTTTCTAACTATTCTTCCTCTTGTTTTTACTCTCTTTTTTTATTTAATCTTTCTTCTATCATTTTTCTTTCTTTCCTTCTTTGCTTTCTTTATTATTTCGTTCCTTCTTTTTTCCCTTCTTTCTTTCTTTCTTTTCTTCCTTCCTTCCTTTCTAATTATTCTATTATTTTCTCTCTCTTTTTCATTTATCCTTTCTTTCTTTTTCCCCTTCCTTCTTTTTCCTTCCTTTATTCTCCTCCTTCCCTCCTTCCTCACTTCTTTCTTTTTCCTTCTTTCTTCTTTTCTTCTTTCTTTATCTCTTCTTCCACGCTTCCTCCTCTTAGTTTCTTATTACCTTTCTAATTGTTCTTTCTATTATTTCCCTTTCTTTTTTATCAACCCTTTCAATCTCTTTCCTTCTTCTTCTTCTTCTTCTTCTTCTTCTTCTTCTTCTCTCTCTCTCTCTCTCTTTCTTCTCTTTCTTCCTTCTTTCCATTCATACTTTCTTTCTTCTTCCTCTCTTCCTTCCATTCTTACGTATTCCCTTTCCAATCATTCTTTATTTTCCCTTACTTTTTTTATTCACCCTTTCCTCTTTCTTTTACCCTTCCTTCTTTTCCCTACATTTTTCTTTCTTCCATTCATCCTCTCTCATTTTCTTTTTCTTTTTATGTTCCTTTTCATTATTATTATTATTATTATTATTATTATTATTATTATTTCCCCTCTGAATGCCCTTCATTGGGGGTAAAAGACGTTTTCTTTTAATGTCCTAGCAAGTCAGCCACAAATCCAATTAGCAGGTCGTCACAGGTAGTTCAATTTGGGCTTAAGTACCGCTGACAATCAGTGCCTGTCACATCGTAAGCAATCTGTATAGCAATCTCTTATTGCAATTTCCCGCCACGTTATGTGCGTTTAGGTCTCGACAGGTTTACTTATGCCTTCTCGGCCATTACTCATCTCTTTGTTGATGGATACATGACGACCGTCAAAAGATTCTTCAGACTGGGTCGATTGGGAAGAAGCGCTGCATACGAACAGTTATTTCCTCTCCAAAGTAAGACCTAGGGCACTCTCTGTAATTACAGTTTTCTTTTTTCGGTAAGGCCGGTTTAGCTCAGTCGGTAGAGCGTTCGGCTAGGAATCACAAGGTTCCTGGTTCGATACTGGCCCTCGCCGACTCAGCATAAGAGTAGCACAGGGATTTGTGCGGTAAAATGACGAGCTGATGGTAAGTGTGGCGCTCCACCTCAGACGGAAAAACGATCTCCTTAGCCTAAGCGCTAGAGAAAAGGGGATAGACTCTCTCGCTGTCTGCCTGATTCCGATATTAGGCCACCCCGACGACTATAAGACGCAAAATAAAGTGTGAGCGGAGTGTAATGGTTACCGTCGTTAGAAATGGACACTACAAGACGGATTCAAATACTGGACGAAGCTGTTTGCATTTCAGATAGCGCTAATTATCTTGGGAAAGATATGAATCCAACTATTCTCCATTCAAATATGGGTAGATAGTATGGTAGATTGGATTCTTTAACATTGGTTGGGCAACCAGTCAAGGAGAAGGACAACTTTGATTTCAAACCTGTTAAACACCGCTTAATAAATTGGCCTTGTGTCACATCCTACTTGTGTGGAGGGGTTGATAAATATATATTAAAAAGTAAAGTCGTCGGGGCGGCCTAATGTCGGTATCAGTCAGACAGCGAGGGAGTCTATCCCCTTTTCACTAGCACTAGACCAAGGAGATTATTTTAGGGTCTGAGGTGGAGCGCCACACCTACCATAAGCTCCTTACTTTAACACACAGACCCCTGTGCTACTCATACGCTGAGTTGGCGAGGGCCGGTATCGAATCAGGAACCTTGTGATTCCTAGCCGAACGCTCTACCGGCTGAGCTAAGCCGGCCCTTTATATAAGAAGCAAAAAAATATTTGTTCATAACATATCTCTTAATCCCTTAACTGTGTCGGCTTGGGCTGTAGAATACACCGACCACAGACCTCATTCACCAAATGGGCCACCTGTTGGCAGTGGTTGGTGACCCATGATGTTTAAGGACGGAATCCTGGTGTCCATGACATGCAACACTCCGCGTTGGCCCTTACTTAGGCTAGACGGGTAGTCAAAGAGGCCTATCCGATCAATCAGTTAATCCTGTCAAGCCCTAGCACCTATATGTTTGTCCCGAATCTAATGCCCTTATGGCAAACCCCCAACTCTTTTTATCATATATGTGTTAGAAGGCAGTGGCTGAGATCTTAGTTTCCTGGGTATGACGTTAAACTGTTTCTAGTGGTGAAGTTCCAGTTCTGGGGTTCTGGGGAATATGGAGTACCCCTTCATCTCCATTACTCTCAGACCCACTCTGTCCCAGAGATGTAGAACCCGTTACTGTCCCATCTATGGGGTAAATAGATCAAAAGATGAGATTTAAATATGCTTAAAAAATTGAGTTTAAAAAAGTTAAATACCCAACAAGAATGAATAAAAAAAAGCGTATTCGGCATAAAAGGAATGACTTGCCGTAAAATCCAACCAACCAACCAACCAACCAACCAAATCCCTTTAATGAAATCTACCATATATAATTGCAGCAAGTTATATGCGTTCTTTTTGTGCGAGCTTTTGTAACCTTAAGTCAGATATTTCTTGCGTTTAAATGTTTGTATATATATATATATATATATATATATATATATATATATATATATATATATATATATATATGTGTGTGTGTGTGTGGTGTGTGTTTGTGTATAAATGTATGTGTATATATATACATGTATATATACACGCATATATTGATAATTTTTTTCTCACATTTGCTGGATTTCACTTTTCCACACACAATCATCATACCTTGATAAAGGGTGAATATTGGAATAAATCGAACCAGGGGCAAAACAACAGCTTGATATTGAAACTCTGTTTTTTGTTCTGTTTTTGGTTTTTGTTCACTTGTTTCCATGCCAAATACCATATTTCATAATACAAAAAAAAAACGTTCACAATAACAAAGTTTATACGCAATAAACTTACACACACACACACAGATATATATATATATATACCAACCCCTCCATACGAACAGGATATGAAAAAAGGTCAATTAATTTCACAAGTTTGAATTCAGAGTTTTTCTTCTCTTAGACTGGTTACCTAGATTAACCAGTTACCTGGTTAAGGAGCCCTGTGTGCCCAACTATTGACCCATAGCTGGAGACAGAATATTTGGATGTATCCCTTTCCATAAGGCTTTGAGCACTATGTGAAATGCAAACAGCCTCGTCCAGGATTTAAAATTCGTGTCGACGAGTCTATTTCCTACGACTCTAACCATTATATATATTCCTAAGAATCAAATATTTAGGAATTCTTTTTTCTCTATTAGGTTTTCTCTTTTATATAATATATATAATATATATATATATATATATATATATATATATATATTAAGGTCCTCGCCTGTCAGCTTGACAGTCAGGGTTTGAATCACGCACAAGGTGGTCTTCCTATCTATAGCTCTGCTGATGAGGTCTAATAGGGCGAAATGTACATACAGAGATTGATTTTTCTCGATTTGTTTAGCCTTACATTTGAATAGGTATGCACGCCTAATTGATTAATTAATTATTAATTAATTAATTTTCAAAATTAGGTACGAAATCAATTAAGCATATATTCTCCTAAAAATTGTCGGCTCAAAAAAGCCATATCAAAAACACATCGTTTGTTTATTTACTTCTCATATAATATATATATATATATATATATATATATATATATATATATAGTAATCCACAGACATAGTGGTTCCACGATTCATATCTCTTCGGAATATATATATATATATATATATGTGTGTGTGTGTGTGTGTGTGATAAAGAAAAATCTCTCTCAACGTGTATGATTCTCTTGAAATTGAAGTGCGTGTAAGCATAAATAGGTAGGGATGCACATGCCGGTGTGTCTCTGTGTGTTTGGGTGTGTGTCTATGTATCGGCCGGGTTTGATATTTTAAATGTACTCGTAGTCCTTACTGAAGATGAGCTGGTTTGAAAGTTCGGGGGTTGGGAGAGGGGGAATGCGAAACATTATTTTTCCCGTGCTCAGAAGTGTTTTAAAATTTGTTTGAAATGCGAGCCGTGAATTCCAGCCTGTCAGTTGATCGGACCATCTTACGGGTCGTCATTGTATTTGACAAGGAGAAAATGGACCAAAGAAAAATACACCACATGTTTGGCAAGAACATATTTTCATAAAAATAAAAATAAATAATAATAATAATAATAATAATAATAATAATAATAATAATAATAATTGTAGTTGGTGCACTTGGAACGGTACCAAAAAGATTGGAAAAAAGTGTGAATAATAATAATAATGGAAAATCTGGAAATCAGAGGGAGAATCGAGACCATCCAGAATACTGCACTGCTGCAATCTGCCACAATACCAAGGAGAGTCCTGGAGACCTGAGGAGACTTGTCACTCAGATTCCAGTAAACGGCCATCAGCTAACGCTGATGTGAAAAACTCAAAAGGAGTGAATAATAATAATAATAATAATAATAATAATAATAATAATAATAATAATAACCATATATACTATGATTAATATAGTACCTTAAGAATGACGAAACTTATTAAGAAAAAAAAAAAGATTTTAGGGAGCTTGTTAATTTAACTTAACAATTGCTACTTACTCTGTTCACCTTGTATCATGCTCAGTAAACCTGTTTCCTTGTCTTCAATATTCGTTTTTTTTCTTCCAATTCTTGTTTGTTAACTCTGATATTCGAGTGAATAATAATAATAATAATAATAATAATAATAATAATAATAATAATAATAATAATAATAACGGAGATTGAGTGTTTGTCTGTAATCGAAACTATATCACTACTCAAGTCACACTTCCCTTAATTCTCCATGATTTTATTTTTATTTAAACCTTTCTATCTAAAAATTCTTAAAATAACGTAATGATTATGACAATAAGGACGGCTGCTTCTGTCACTGATAGCAATAATGATTGCGTTGGATAAAAAATGTCAGTAATAACCACGCAGCTGTTTTGAAAGTCCGATTTGCAATCCGAAAACCCACCCACCCTGACGATCAATTTTCTTAGAGCAATTTTCTATCAACCATGTAATCATTTTTTTTTCAGAGGGGGGGGGCATCTAGCAGAGAAACTCATTTTATAAGACTGCTATTTTCTTTTTCCTCCTCTGTCACCTGGTCAGTCAAGGAACTTTTGACAAGAATAACGGTATGTTGCTTATATTAGACCACACACACACACACACACACACACACACACACACACACACACACTCGTGTGCGCGCACATATGTATGTGTGTGTGTGCCCATCTCTCTCTCTCTCTCTCTCTCTCTCCTCTCTCTCTCTCTCTCTATGTATGACCGTACACTGTCAATATATATATATATATATATATATATATATATGAAAATAGATGGAAATTAATCCGACGTATGAATTTAACATTTTTGGAAAAAACAAATGACGTTTATAATTGCTGACAGAAATCTGTTTCGACCGCTTTGATAGATCAGTCTTCATCAAGAGCAACATATGAGAGAAAGACGGGATAAATAACCGTTAGAAGAAAGGGTACAAACAAAACGCTATTATTCAATGCTGGAATTTTTTTTAAATGCGTGTTCTGTGTTAAAAATAAAATAAATTCTAATTTTTAAAAATCAGAAGCATTATAGTTCATAATATATATTGCTCTTGATGATGACCGATCTATTAAAGCGGTCGAAACAGATTTCTGTCAGCAATTATATACATCATTTGTTTTTTACAAAAATGTTAAATTCATATATATATATATATATATATATATATATATATATATATATATATATATATATATATATATAGATAGATAGATATATATATATATATATTCTTATTATAATGGAGTTTGTGTGTTTTTCTGTCTGTAACCGAAACTATATTACTACTCAAGTCACAATTCCCTTAGTTATTGACATCACATTCTCAATGATTTTATTTTTTCTAACCTCAATTATAAATAAAATTGTTTTTAAATTATTAATACTGGTAACCATATCTACATACTAATAACATGCAATTATATTTATATATACAACAAAATAGCGGCTTGCAGTGTGAACGGGAAAGTTACTTTGCATATTGATATTAAAAAATCGAATTTAATAAATATGGGCTCAGTATTATTGATTTCTAACTGTTTGGTTTTATTTTAATGAATATAAGCAAAAATCTCTTCAATAAATTTTCAATGAAATCCATTAACAAGAAAAAAATAACTGTCATTTTATTCTTTACTTCCTCATTTAACTAAATAGTTAAATGAGAAAAAATAACAATGAAAGACAAGAGTGATGGAAGAGTAAGATTCAGTTGTTCTATTTTTTCATTATACCCCCTCTGTTTCAAATCTTTTTATCTGCATTCTTATTTAGTTTTTTAAATTTCTAATTTAATATAATATTTTATTACATTAAAACTTAATACTTGCACCCGGAGGGTGCATATATTTGCTAGTATATTATAATTAAAGGATCACGACAAGCAAATACCGCGTATGACGTGCGGAACACTGGACAGCTGTTGTAAATTTTAAAACCACACACACACACACACACACACACACACACACACACACCACATTAATCATTAATTAAATAGTTAGTTTGAACATTTTACACATAATAATTACACAAAATCGTAGGTATTTATTTATTTGTAAGTTTTTTAGTTAACTTCATGTTACTGAAAAAAGGACAAGAGTAAATGTTATTTTGAATTGATTACAAATTTCAGAAATTTTTTTTCCATTCAAAGTAATTATACAATTTTTTAATTAATTTCATATTTTGTATTATTTTTTTTTCAATGATACATATATTTTATTTATCTAAATTGTCATTATTACAATTGAAAGGATTCAAATGTTGAATTATAAGGAACAGCTTTTATTTGTTTTATTAATATTAATATAAGGTTATTCTTTATTTTACGTTTTAACGATTTGGGGTATTGAGACGTAAGCAGTGATTTAGTTTTGGTTACAGACAAATAGAGACCGAATCTCCATTATTAATAGAGATAATAATAATTAGATCTGGTACATTACAGAGCCGTGTTTGTTTTACAGACCAATTGCACGTAGATATTTCTAATACATATTATAAGTAAGTAAAGTCGTTATCAGCCAGACAGCAAGGGAGTCTATCCCCTTTTCAGTAGCGCTAGACCAAGGAGATTGTTTTGGTGTCTCAGGTGGAGCACCATACCTACCATCAGCTCCTCACTTTACCGCACAGTTCCCCGTGCTACTCATACGCTGGGTTGGCGACGGCCGGTATTAAACCCGTAACCTCGTGATTCCAAGTCCGACGCACTGCCTACTGAGCTAAACCTGCCCTATGTATTGATTAACACAAATAGAAATTTTCGGAACAGATTATGTTTTACATTCTCTGCCTGCTATGAAGGATTATTTAATCTGACAGACATTGTATTACTATAGAACAGGGGTCAGCAACCTACTGTCTGTGGGACAGGCCCAGCCCGCAATCCATAATCATCTGGCCCGTAGTTCCTAAGAGAAATATTAGGTGTGCCTCTCCACTACAGGAAAAATAATCTCACTGGTTTAACGCTAGCGAAAAGGAGATAGACTCGCTCGCTTTCCGGCTTGTTACCGACAATAGCCCACTCCGCCAACTTTATGCCGGAGATATTTTTTTTATTCATCCTTGATGGGTACTCAATTTTTTAAAACTCAAATTTTGACTTATTTTTTTCTATTTAAGCCAAAGATGTCAGGTAATACCACTCCGGGTCAGAGAGGACCTTGGAGTAATGGTGATGAAGGGGTACTCCACATCTCCCTGAGTTTCAGATTGGAACTTCACCATCAGATAGAGTTTAACGTCGTACTCAGAACATGAATACCTGCAGCCACCGCCTTCTAGCACATATATGATAAAAATGCCATAAGGGCAATAGGGTGGGGACAATCATATGTTCTTGGGTTTGACGTTATCAGCTGATTGAATGGAGGAGACCTCTCCGACCGACCGACCGACCGACCGTCTAGCCTAAGTAAGGGCCAAAATGTTTTGCAAGACATGTACTGCTCAGCCACCAGGTTTCCCTCCTTAAGGATCGTGGTTTGCCACCCATAGTCAACAGGTGGCTCTATGGGTAGTGTTTTAACCCTCTGCAGAGGTGCAGTCAGTGTACTCAAAAGCCTCAGCCGACACGTCTGATAAGAAAAGTACACATGTACACAAGATATGAAGTTGCATATATAGGAACAAAACAGACATACATAAACATACACATAGCTGATAGACATGCAAGAAAATCTGACAGACACACACATTCACACACAAAATAAAGCAGAAACACAATCAGAAGAAAACCGTACGCAAGAAAAAAACGGTTTAATCCTACTTAACGGACATAAATTCCACCATCGTATGTCATCCCACCGAAAGAAAAAAAATACTAAAAATCAAGAAATAAACCGAATTTAATGAAATTCTCAATGTTGATATATTAATGAATGACAGATATAATGCACCAGTTATTTTATTTAAAAAATTTACATTTGTTCAGGTCAAAAAACTTTGAACCACGTATATTTGTGAATCTGTGTTACGCCTCAAAGATAACGTAGTTCAAAGTTAATTGACCAGAAAGAAATGTAAGAGTTTTTTAAATAAAATGACTGGTGCAATATATTGTTTATTTTATTAATATTATCAACACTGAATTTCATTAAATTCTGTTTCCTTGATTCTTAGATTTTTTTTTCTTTTCGGCCTGGTAAATTTATTAGTGGAATTTATGTCCCAGTAGGATTTGACCAAGAAAAACACACATGTAAAAAACACGAACATGTACACACACACATGTATGGGAGTAAATATTACGAACTCAACAAAATCAGACACACACACACACACACACACAACACACACACACACACACACAAGTATGACACACAGACACACACACACACACAAGCAGAGAAATACGCACATCTCACACGGACATATAAGTCTCACGCACACTCTTACGGGACTAAATAAAATCAGACAAACACATATGCACACATACACCACACACACACACACACACACACACATATATATATATATATATATATATATATATATATATATATATAAATTATAATACATATTACAGTCATCCACAGACACCGTGTTTCGATGGTTCACATCTTTTCATTGTGCTAGACTTTAGCAACACTTCTAGCCGGGATTAGCATAGCTTGGGTAAACTTTGATTAGATGTGCGGAAATGATGATAGGTATGTTGCTCCATCCAAGATGCAAAACAATCTCCCTGGTTTAGCGCTAGCGAAACGAGGATAGACTCTCTCAAAAACTTACTGTTGATAATAAAAATACCACCGTCCTTTATTTAGTTTTATATATATGTAATGAAGGTGCTTACGAAAGAAAATCACACACAGATATATAAAATGACAAGAACACACAACACTCACTCACTCACTCACGCAAGAAGGTAGACTTACGCTTCACATACATACATATATCTCACGCACACTCTTAGGAACTCAAGAAAAGACAAACACACGTATACCATACACACAACACTCACACACACACACACATACACACACATACACACACACAACTGAGAGATACGCACATAATACACAAATATATACCTCAAACACTCATGTATACACACAGATACAGTAATAGTAAACGTACATACATAACAAACAGATATATATATTTACACACTCACACTCGCACCCATAAAATGACAAACACACACACACTCACACAAAACGATAGACTCACACAAATAGATACGTTTTACGAACACTCTTACGAACTCAGGAAAATCAGACACATACACAAATCCGCGCACACAAATATACACTCGTATGACAGACACACACACACACATACACACAAGCAGAAAAATAAGCGCATCACACGCACATATAGGTCTCACGGACACTCTTAGAAAATCAGACACACACGCATAGGCATGCATTCACACTCGTACACACGGGTATCATATACAAATATATACGTCAAACCTGCATGCATAGACACACAGACGCAGTAAAAAAAGGTACATATATAACTAGACAGACGTATACATTTACACACTCACATACGCGCCCATAAAATGACAGACAAACACACACACACGCAAGAAGACAGACTCACGCAAACATATACGTCTAACGCACACACTTAACGGGGTCGGGAATATCCGACATATACACATATGCGCGCACACATACACAAGTATGACAGACAAATACACACACATACACACACAAGCAGAGATATACGGACATCACACAAAAACATATGCATCTCACACGCACTCTTACGCACTCAAGAATCAGACATACACACATAAGCATGCATTCACAAGCGGAAGGGGCCGGGGTAGCTCAGTCGATAGAGCGTTCGGCTACTAACCACAAGGTTCCTAGTTCGATACCAGTCCACGCCAACTCAGCGTATGAGTAGCACAGGGATCTGTGCGGTAAAGTAAGGAGCTGATGGTAGGTGTGGCGCTCCACCTCAGACGCCAAAACAATCTCCTTGGTCTAGCGCCATTGAAAAGGGGATAGACTCCCTCGCTGACTGGCTGATACCGACTTTAGGCCGCCCCGACGACTTTACTTACACACAAGTATCATACACAAAAATATACAAGAGCACATGCATACACACATTGACGCAGCAAATCACATACATAATTAAACAGACATATAAATTTTCACACTAACAATCACACACATAAAATGACAGACACTCACACTAACGCAAGAAGATTGACTCACACAAACATATACGTCTCACGCACACTCTTACGGACTCAAGAAAATCAGACACGCACACATATGTGCATGTACACACACACACACACACACACACACACACACATTCAAGTATTAAAGACAGACACATATATACAAAAACACACACACAAACAGAGAGATACGCACCTCATACACAAACATATACATTTCACACACACTCTTACGGACTCAAGAAAATAAGACACGCACACATATGCGCACACACACCACACACACACACACTCACACACACACATTCAAGTATTAAAGACAGACACATATATACAAAAACACACACACAAGCAGAGAGATACGCACCTCATACACAAACATATAACATCTCACACACACTCTTACAGACTTAGAAACATCAGACACATACACATAAGCGGCATTCAACCACGTACACACAAGTATTATGCACACATATATACGTCACACGCATATCCATACACACAGAGACGCAGGAAAAACAAACGTACATACATAAAAACAGAGATGTATACATTTACACACTCACACTCACACTCGCACGTGTTATGAGACTATAGCCAGATGATTTCGCTTAAATTAAGTGGAACCATTTTTTTTTCTCTATTATTCTCGTCTCAATTCCCGCCTTTTTCCATAAATGCTTACCAAAATATTTTGTCAGTTCAGCATTTCAATTATCTCCATTTCACTGTTGCGCCGGTGCGCTCCCCTAACCTTCCCGGCTCCTCGTACACTTTGCTCGCGGTGGCAATCAAGCGTGGCCATGTTTCCGAGAACTCAACCCAATAACAGTAAGTAAATAAAACATTAACTCGCGTATCTGTCGGTAAACAACGAACAACTTATAATTATATCTATGCCGCCATAATAGCTTTGTGGTTAAAAAACACACAACTCAGTGCCATAAAGTTGAAAAATCCAGGAGCCAACAATTGAACAATACACTTACTATATATATATATATATATATATATATATTATATATATATATATATATATATATGTGTATATGTGTGTGTGTTATTATGGGTCCTAACGGGAGAAAATTAATATTTTATAAAAAAAGAAGGTCCGCAAATGGATTTAATTTTCAGAAGATTTAAAAAAAATTAATCTTACATTTGCGACACGTGTTTCAGATCTTCTGATATCTTCTTTCAGGCATTGATTTATATAATTATATAATATATTATATATATATATATATATAATATATTCTACAAACATCCCGTGTTTGTCTATCTCTTCCCACATACTGTCGGCTTAATTTTCTCTCATATTTCTCCCCATATATATATATATATATATATATATATATATAATCATTCACAAAGACACGTGTTTCGGCGTTTCACGCCTCCTTTTAGTGTGGCTGGGCAACAACTATCTTTGGCTAGGGTCGAACTCAAAACTGAACCGATTGGATGTGTGTGTGTGTGTGTGTGTGTGTTGTTGTGTGTAAGTTTGAAAATAATGGAAGTGAATCCGCTAGTTTATTAAAAATACTGAGTATATAAAAGGAGAGAAAATGTTGAATGAATAAACGAATTTCATTAATACTTTAATCATTCACATTTTCTCTGCTTATTTATTTATTTATTTAAAAATAATATACTATATTATATATAATACCGTGCGATCGCACTCCATGTTTTTCTTGTTTGTATAGGTACATTAATTTCAGTAGATGAGATATTGCTAACGAGAAGGACATGAGTGTTACAAGCTTATGTCAGAAAACTAGTGTATGAAATAATATGATATATATAGTATAATTATATAATAAGTATATATATTGATATAGTATAATAACAGGAGAGAGGTATATAAACCTAAGCCTCCGTAGATTGAACAGTTAGATGTATTAAAAACATAATACGGGTAGTTAGGATGTCGAACCGACTGAGCTGCTATCCTATACTATCACGAACTATTCACCAATAAATATATATATATACTAGGCATATACCCTTGTCGTAGCAAGTATTGCGCCCTCAGTCCAGAGCTGGCAGCGGCGGCAGGCTCTCGGCATTAAGCATATTCATGTCTGAAGTCAAGGCCGTATATAATGCTTATATCCGACATATAGAGGTAGATATAATAATATATATAAATAAGCTGAGGAAGTATATATGGTGGGTGAGTATAAACCAATGAAGAACTATAATATTAGTATACATATATATATAGAGAAGAAGAGAAAGAAAGAGAGTGAGACAGACAGACCCGACAGAGCACGAGAGAGAAGAAGGGGGATATGAGAAGGAGAAGATAGAATGAGATAAGGAAAAAGACTGTTAGACATCATTGAGCTTCATAGACAGACACCTAGAAGAACGGATAAGATAAATGGGTAACATAGAATAAAGCCAGACTCCTTACATTTGAATATTTTTTAGATAGATATGACAATACATAATAAGTAGAATGGAAGTACATGTGAATGGTGCTTTCCGTTGGAGAGAGGAGAAAGAAAGAGAGAAAGAGAGAAGAGAGAGAGAAAGAGAGAGAGAAAAGAAGAGGGACATAGGAATCAGCAGAGAAGAGAAAGAGGAATGTGTGACTGAGAGTGAAGTAGAATAAACACAGTGCGGGAGAAAGATAACCGGCGCCATTCCTTTCGTGTCAAAATGCCTATTAGTCGAAACTGAATTCTTAGATAAAAGGAGAGAATAACCCGGTGCCGCCTATTAGCAACTAAAGAGCCGAGTAAGATTGAAGGATGGTTCCGTTTCGCACGTGACAAGCTCTTCAACCATAATGAAACACGAGAAGAAAATTGTCTGTTTTCATCAAACTTTTAGTATTATGTCACGCTTTAAACACCTCATGTTCGTCCTCAATCCCCCCAGCTCTCGCAACTTCCTCCACTCCCTCTTTGCCTCATCGATTATTTATTAATCGTATTATTATTATATTATTATTATTATTATTATTATTATTATTCCCAAGACTTACGAAGTTTTTTCACGCCAGGCGTAGCTGGTGGTTTTTTGAATGGAGTCTGTCTGGACAAGTTTTTCCAAACGATCTTCCAGGACCTCTTGTGTATTTTAGCGGAATTCAAACAATGCTTGTTTTCTGGCATGGTCTCAATTCTAACATGATTCCCAGTTCGTCTAAGTTTCTTTCGTAAAGATCTGTGTGGAGCCGTTCTGAGAAGGCAATGTTGGTAGTGGACGATCTTACGATTCTTCTTCCTGTTTTCCACTGTCATCCAGACTACTCTTGTACAGACCTTGGAACCGTTCCCAGAGCAGCCAATTATTATATGGCTAAAATTTATATTACCTTCAGACTTCTCAAGTTTTCTAAGTTCTTCTGAAAGGGTACAAATAGTTTTGTATCACGCTTTTCTTTTCTCTTCCTTTTCACTCGGTGATCCCGCCGATGTGCAAAAACTACAAAATGATAAGTTTCTCTTCTCTTGTTATGATTGATTATTATTGATATTATTTTATTATTATTATTTATATTATCTATTAATTATTATGTTGTTTTCACACTCGCCTTAAGCCTGGTGGTTCATTGGAGGCTGAGTGTGGCCATAAGTCCTAACATCTCTCCAGGACTCTTTCTGGATTTTAACAATGCTACTTCTTGGATCTTGTCTCGAATTCTTCCACCGATTTGCCATTTCCCTCCAGACTGCTTTCAAAATCCTTGGGACGCCGTTCCCAGGGCTCCAAATTACGATTGGTACGATCTTTTACCTTCATGTTCCAAAGTTAATTTTATTTTTTTATTTTTTATTTTTTCAATTCTTTGCCAGTTTCTAAGATTTTCCTAAGCTTTTTCATTTTATTTCATTCTGTGAACTGACGGGACGGAGACATCCACAATATGAACATGTTTTCTTCTTGGTAATTAATTAATTATTATTAATTATTATTATTATTTATTATATTATTATTAGTATTATTATATTCCAGCCTTTTGTGTGGTTTTTTCAATGGAGTCAGAGTGACAGCAAGTCTCATCAGGGTTCTTCTCTAGGAGCTCTTTTCTGAATATTTATATAGGCCGATCAACAAATGCAGTTGTCTGGATGGTCCAATTCTTCCTCTGATTTCCAGTTTCCTCCTAGTTTCCTTTTTCTTAACTCTTTGTGGCCTTACAAGTACATTCAATACAAATTCGTATAACAATTTTATCCTCATCATTACAGTTTTTTTTTTTAAAATTTTCTAGTCAAGGTCCATGGTATTTGTCTATCTTGTCGTTCCTTTCATGCCTCAACTTCTGTGACTCTACGTGGTGCCTGAGATCGTGTAGACTTGCTACCACTTCAGAACTTCAGGAAAAACCACATGTAAATCTGGGTGTGATAACTCTCAAACGAGTGAATAGATATTAATGACATGTAGACGAAAAAATTTCCAAATAAGTTCCTTATTTAACCAAAAAATATACTCCATTTCACTCAATTTTGGAGGTGTGTTTTATTTTTTTTAAATTACCGATATCAATCATTCAGAATTTTTTAGATAACAACAAATATTTATGTAATAAATAATTGTTGTCCTATATTATGTTTAGATATAGAGATCACTAAATTATCTATTATTACTGAATTATTTCGCGTCCTTTTAACTAAATATAATTACATATAAAATCTATTATTATACTGAACGCTGAGTTAATCAAGCTTTTTGTTTCCAAAAGGCTTTTTTTACTGTTTAGTTTAATGACACGAACAATTATAGCTAATCATTCCTTAATTTTGAGGATTTGAATTATTTGTGGAAAAAAACTCTTTTAATTTGGTTCTAAAATTGTCGTAATGTTGCAAATTATCAAAGCCGGACGAGTCTTCTATTTATTCTATTCTAGAATCTCTTTCTTGCCCCTCTATGGTATCTCTTGACACATTCCTCGTTATATAATGTTAGTTTCTCTGAAGAGAGAGAGACAGAGAGAGCCGGGAGAAGTTGAAATGTAAGTTCGAATGTTAAATTTTGAACAACCATGCAACCCGTAGCTTAAATGCAGTCAAACATTCCCTTTCTCAGAAAGCTAACAAAATGGATTTTAAGGTTCGTAACGGCGTCATTTTTTATTTTTTTAATTTTTATTCGTTTGCTAACTCCCTCTTTTCCCTAATCTCAATTATCCTACTCAGAGCTGAATGAGTGGCTCAATGGGTCACGGTTTTTGTCGTAGTATAAATATAAAAGTATATAATACATAATAAAATGTAATATAGGATACTATTTAAAATATGACATCAATATCATATGAAATACCTAATGAATAACAGGAAATGGTAGGGCAGAAGGCGTTGTCGCCTTGCGAGCAATCGGCTCTGGGTCCAGGCCCTAACACCAGTACAATCATTGTCCAACCGCCTTCTCCTTATGGGAAACTTCTCGACCCTTATTATCATATATGTGCTATGAAGGTGATGTTGGGTGTATCCTTAATGAATCTGTGGTATGGTCGTTAAACTGCATCTAATGGTGGTATAACAATTTTTGGATCTGGAAATGTGCCGAGTACCCCTTCATCGCCATTATCATTGGCCCCCACCTGGGTCTGGAAGTGAAAGTTACCTGTTATGATCGCCATTCATGGTTAAATAGAAAAAAAAAGAGTTTTAAAATTGGTGTTTAAAAGAAAATAATTACCCCATCATCATGATAAAACGGAAATGTCTTCGGTATAAAACAACACAACAAAGATTGAGAATACATATAAATCAACCAAACCAACCCAACCTCAAATCAACTAAACAAATACATAAGGTTATAGATGATAAGTTTTTTTTGGTGAGGGGTATTTTCAAATTAAAATAAAGTCTGGGTCCTCATGGACAAGGATTGAGGAATCCATTAAGAAAATGTATTTCAAGTCCAGAGGTAATTTATGAGTTAATTCTCTAAGGCAAGATTCAGCTAGTACCATATAACATTTGTCAAACAACGGTAAGATTGTTAATCTCTTGCACATTTCCCTCAGTGAAAAACAACCTTCCCGCCCAATCAAAGTCTGGTCGCTTGTATCCTGTTTTAAATACCAAATTTCCGCATTTGCTTTTTATGCGCCTTTCATTTATGTCACCTACAATAAATGCTAGCAGCTGCTGTTCTTGCTGTGGTATTATTCAATTTGATACTTTCATCCAATTTGTTTTTATTGGGCATCGTTTTCGGTTGCAATTAAAAGGAGATTTATTGCCATCCCTTCAGGTACTCTTTACTTTAGCCATCTTCGTGCGCAATTTCTCCTTAACGTCGTCCGCTGTGAAGTTATAATACAGTTATTTTTTCTCCTCATGTTGTTTGTTTTGTTTTCTAAAATGTTGTACAATGGTGTTGTAAAACAGTAATGCCATTTTCGCTAGGACAGTGAATAATAACCGAACGCAGGAACATGTACTCATGCACGCAAAAGGAAGCTCGGTCTGCTGCTGGATCACAGTCTCTACTTTCTCCAACATAGTCACCTGTTATCTCCTCAAAGCAATGTTCCACCCTTCACGAATAGAGCGTGTATCTCTGCCCCGTATATAATTCCTTATTGACTGTTCTTTGAGCACTTCTTCACTACGGATTACCTTCTTAGACATGGGAATATGCTTACTCTCAAACCTCTTTCATGGGGTCCGAGATAGGCAAAAATTATCTCATGACGAGGAAATTTTATATTAAGGCACTAATATAATATTCTTTCGTTCAGTGATATGCCAGTCGATTTCATTGTTTTCAAGTAAGCAGAATCATTTACAGCACTAAGCCACCTTCAGCTAAATATCTAGAGTGGGAAAGTAACACAGTTTTTTAATTTTGAACGTGGTTGAATTTAGGTAGTTTATATTACAAAGCCATGGCTCACTCCTTTGACGTTGAATAAAAACCTCGGTTAGTCTCATTGTCCCCCAATTAATTTACTCTAAACATCCTAATACCACTCATCACCGGGCCGAAGTCTCATTTGTTTCCAGATCTACCCAAATTGAAATAATCATTTGTTTAAATGTAATGATTAAGACATATTTACATAAAGTCTTTGATTTTGGGAAATAATAAGTTAACTGTTATAAGTTATGCAACTAAGACTTCTTTAGTCATTTTAAAAATATATCCTTGATGGAATCCTGGACTTAAAGAGTTTAAAAAATCAGAATAGCCCCCCCTGTTGTTCGGCGTACGGCCCACGTTGGGAAGCACTTGTTAGATGAAGTAAGATTTTCAGAGTCCAATCTGTTTTAAAATTTTTCTATGTGCATGTACTATAAGGGTTAAGGTGTTTTTTTCGTTTTTTCTTTAAATATCAAATTACATAAGGTAGCCGGAAGTTAAATAATGGGGGGGGGGCATATTTCTAATTTGAATTTAGTTTAATTTATTTCATTTTGCCTAAATAAAATGAACAAACATGCTTTTGAATACTGAAATTGTTAGATTTTTCGGGTCATTTTCACAAATTTTGGCAATACCGGAGGATTTTCCAGTGCGGTTTTTTGTCTACGATATTTCATGCCATTTCCCTCAAGAATCACTACAAGTTCAAAGATTTATTTGTTCAAGAACTTATAATAAACCAATACGGGAATATCATTTGGTGCCTCATGTAATTGATATTTTGATTTGGTTTGGTTTATGTTAAGTGGCAGTAATCAACTTCATTATGGGGTTATTTAATGCCCAAATTTAATTAAATTTATAAATGATTGTAATCATATTATATTTCTAATTCTACCATCGATTTTTTATTTTATATTTATTTGTCTATAAATATTAATTTGCACCACAGTTAGATGATACAAGTATTGATATTAGAAAAAAAGTTAAGAACCGACCTACCTATGTTACATGTTGTCCGATTAGATATTGTCAAGGTTTTGAAGTGATTCTGAGTGGTAGTGGAAAACAATGTGGAAGGTTTCAGTCGCTTGTGACAATATTAATTCACGATGAAAGATTATTAATTATC
>CM042144.1:66422484-66445151 GCA_023376005.1 Doryteuthis pealeii | reverse complement strand
ATTAAGGATTCTTATTATTAGTTATTTGAAACCTATAAACTGTGTGCAAATTATTTGTTATTAAGAATAATTACTTGAACTATAATTGTTCTATTTAAGGATTATTATTATTAAGTTATTTAAAACATATTAACTGTGTGCAAATTTTGTATTAAGAATAATTACTTGAAGGTTATAATTGTTTATTAAGGATTATTATTATAGTTATAAAAACCATATAACTGTGTGCAATATTTTTTTGCCGTTATTGACATAGAATTGAAAAAACAATTCGTCTATCATCGTTCAATCGATCGTCGCTATTCGTACTGGATTTGTCTAACGCGGAAACTGCGCGGCTTTGACAAACAGAAAATCTTGCTGCTGTATAATCAGTTTAAATGTGCCAAGTCCGGATGAATGGCTTAGCGAGGATTTAACTAATGCATTGCTATAACAGGCTAAACGATATTTTTCTAGAATTAAAAAAAATTGTATTCATCCTAAGCAGGCTGCAAGGAGGAGAGGCAAATTACTTTTTTTCTATCGAGACCTAAACCTTGATAAAAAAAAAAACGTGATTTAAGAAATAAAAATTTAGTATAATTTCTTCCTCTTAAATATATAACTTCTGACTCGAGAATTCACTAAAAAATCCCTGTTGAATTTGTTTACGTGAGAAGAAATTTAAGTTCTTGATTGCAACATTAAGATAATAATTCACAGGAGACTAAAAATAAAAATGTAATGATTATCTGTACTATGTAGAGTTTCCGGACTGTGCCCTCATCTCTTTTTATTATACTACACGGATGGTTCCGACCGATGTCCCCTACGAGTCCTTCACAAATTAAGTCATTATAATATGAAAATTAAAACTCATTTAATCATTAGATATCAATCACTAGAATATCATTGAAAATAATCATGCATATCAAATCATTGATATATCCAATGAAATCATTAAATCTTTAAATATCACATCATTAGATAACCATTAAATATCAATTGGCATACAAAATCATTGAATATCAAATGGAGATTATTAAAGTCCTTAAATTCCGTTAAATATCAAATCATTAAATATCAATTAAATATCAAATCCTTAAATACAAATGAAATCATAAATCTCATTACATAATTACAGCAAAAGAAAAAATGTCAATAAATTTTCTGTTGTCCTCATCTTGTTTATTATACA
This sequence comes from Doryteuthis pealeii, assembly GCA_023376005.1. Taxonomy (NCBI): domain Eukaryota; kingdom Metazoa; phylum Mollusca; class Cephalopoda; order Myopsida; family Loliginidae; genus Doryteuthis; species Doryteuthis pealeii. The sequence continues at coordinate 66,443,971 of CM042144.1, read as the reverse complement.
CAATATTTCGGTCGATGTGACTCCGTTCTTCTTCAGGTGTTCTTGCGAACGCGAGAACCTTCTTGTCGATTCAGGAGTCTTCATGTCATATTCTAGAGCCTATGAAACTTTGAACCGAAACCTTTATTTAATTCATTGGTGTAGATTGTCTTATTCCGTTAATCATGTCGGGTACAAGTGTTTAAGCTATTTATGTATTCTATATTATTTTCGCTTGTAGTCAGGATTGAACCTGCAACATCTAGATAATTGCCACTTAAAACTGTATTAAATAAAACCCTTACATACGTTGCGCCATTTTAAACCGAATGAAGTGAAAATTCGCACAAATAATGATAAATTGGGACAGCTTTACAATGGAGTAGAGAAGAGAAGATGTTTCAGTGATGAGAAGAGGAAGAGGAGTTTAACTTCTGCTTAAAAAAAACTTTCCACGACTCTACAACTCAATTAACTCTAAAAGAATTACAAATTAATTTAGATCTCTAATCTTATTATAAGAAGATTGTGTCTGTCTGTCTGTTGACCGAAACTATATCACTACTCAAGTCCACAAATCTCTCCTCTTCTCTTCTCTCTCTCTCTCTCTTCTCTCTCTCTGTATATATACATATATATATATATATATATATATATATATATCGATCCAAAAGTCCAGAGAAGAAATCTTCCTTACTCACAAGAGTTTTATTTAAACAACACCAAAGTCGGAGTTTGAGAGCTCAATGTGTGCTATTAATGTTAGAAGTCCACAGAGCAAATATATGAGTAAACGAAATAACAAAAGACTTAGAGATTTAGCTTTATAGTCTATTTCAGGGAGCTTAGACAAAATAGTCTAAATCTCGTCCGACTACAACAGATGCGAATCTCTAAATCTTTGTTATTTCTTTACTTATATATACTTATATAGTATATATATATATATATAATATATTATATATATATATATATATATATAAGTGTTGTTCTGGTTCCAGACGGAGAAAATTATGTATTTTCATAAAAATGAAGGTCCGTAAAATGGATTATGTTTTTAGAAAATTTTTTAATTATTTTTATCTTTTCTTAAAAACATAATCCATTCTGCGGACTTCTTTTTATAATATAGTATATATATATATATATATTATATATAATATATGAGAAATATCATATTTATCTATGACATATATACGAAAATTTACATTAAATCTTCATCGAGTTTCTAGGTATTGAAACATAGTAATGTTTGTTTAGTTTAGTCTGTACCTGTTGACCTCATGGGATACGCTATAACTTCGCTTGCAGAGCTTTAAGGGATGACGATTCAATGTTTCAGATAAGATTAAATAGGTTTTGTCAATCACCCAAGATGGACTTTAGATTAACTTTAAAAAAGAAATTCAATGCAAGTACAAAACCTCAAAATTACGAGTTGAGTCAAAAAGTAATGCCATTTTGTTAGGACAGGGCATAATTACCAAACACCTGGCACATGTATCATACACCAACCAAATGAAGCTGTTCCTCTGTGGATTACATCCCCCACTTCTCCACATGTCCCGTTTCTCTCAATAGCGAATGTTTCCAACTTTGAATGAGAGCATGTAATTAGCCCTGCACGTAAAATTCTGTTGACTGCTCTTGAGCCACTTCTTCACTACAGATTTCCTTCCTCGTCACTGGAATATGTTTGCCTCTCAAAGCCTCTTTCCTGGACGAAGGATGAAGTTCTGAAGGCGGTAAATCTGGTGAATATGGAGGATGCGGTAAAGTTGTCCACCCGAATTAAGGCGATGTGTCTCATTGTCCTGATGCTTGTGAGTGTCAAGCATTGTCATGCAGAAGGGGGACAATTGTCGATTGCAAAGTTGGGTCTTACTCGTCGGATTCTTGTTTTGAGCCTCATTAGGATCTCAATGTAGGCCTTAGTTTTATAAAAAAAGTTTCTTATGAAATAAAGAAAATGTCATTACTTTTTCATCACCCTCGTAATTGTTGTGTCACAATTAGCCAAAAATCGCGGGAATAATCAACGTTTGATATGATGGCAATATTATTTTAAAAATACATTTTATATATATTTGCAATCCTCCGCACGAGCAGGATGTGACTCAATGTAAATTTCTTAAGCGTAGTTTAACAGGTTTTGAGATCAGCGTTTTCCTTCTCTGTAGACTGGTTACGCCCTACTATTTACCCACAAGTGAGGGGGTAGTTGGATTTATACTTTTCCCAAAGCTATTAGTGCTATATTGCAATGCAAAACAGACTCGTCCAGGATTGAACTCGGATTGACGAGTCTATTTCCAACGACTCTAATCATTACATCACACACCTCTACACCCTCTAAACGTGTTCGAAGGAAATATAAAGAGAGAGACTTATAACGATAAGACGTGAAAATTAAATGAGAATTATTTAAAAAGTTAGATATGAAATGAATAAAAAGATAGATAAACAAATTGAGATAGATAGATAGAATGCGAGAGAGAGAGAGAGAGAGAGAGAGAGAGAGAGAAGAGAGAGAGAGAGAGAGAGAGAGAGAAGGAGATAGACAGAGAAAGAGATGGGAAAGAGAGGGGGAAATGAAGAAAGAGAAACAGAGACAGCGAGAGATAGATAAAAGAGATGATAGACTCTGTGTGTGTGTGTGTGTGTGTGTGTGTGAGCGAGAGAGACAGAGAACAGAGACAGAGAGAGAGAGAGAGAGAGAAGAGAGGGGGGAGAGATGAAGAAAGAAAAAAAGAGACTGAGCGAGAGATAGATAAAGAGATGAACAGACTATGAGAGAGAGAGAGAGAGAGAGAGAGAGAGAAGAGAGAGAGAGAGAGAGAGAGAGAGAGAGGAGATGAATAGACTAAGATATATATGAACGGAAAGCGTAGTAGAAAAACAGAGAAAAAAAGTTATTTATAAAATAAGTTTTAAAGATATGTTTAAAAAATTGAGTTTTTAAAAAAAATTGAGTACCCATCAAGAATTGATAGAGACAAAACGTCTTCGGCATAAAATGACCCAATGAAAGTGATGGGTCGTAAAACACAACCAACCAACCAACCAACCAACTGAATATCGATTTCGAAACTCACTAGTTACCCCATTCTATAAACTCCAACCAACCATAATTGTGTTGCAGTTAGGCGGGAATAATCAGTGTTTGATATAATGGAAAGAACGGTAGAAAAGTCGAGAAAAATGTATTTTCAGCAACGTACACGTGTTTATAAGGAAACATAAAGGAAGATAAAGATAACGAGCCGAAAAGACATGAAAATTAAATGGGAATTTAGAAACGTTTTATCAGTTGAAAAACTTCGGTGTAATCAGGAAAGAAAGATCGATTATAGGCACCTAACACAAGAGAAAATAAAGAACGAATTAAAAGGAAAGAAATAAAATAAATAAAAGAAAGAAATAGTTCAATAAATTAAGACCGAATGGAATAGGGTTGGGGTCTGCGAAGGAAGATAGAATACGAGAATGAAGAGGTATAAATGAAAGAATGATTGAGCGAGAGAAGAGATGCTAAGGGTGTGAAGGCAAACATTAAAAAAAAAAAAAGATAACGGCAAAAGAACACAATCACACAAATAAACAAAGATGGCGGCGAAGAGATTTGTCTTGAAGAGAAATAGAGGGCGCTGCAGTGCCGTTTCTGTTTTGACACTCACTGTCCCTTTCAGTCTTTAAATGCCAACCCTAACGTTTAAATTTCAAAAACCACACCAACCACCCTCCTCTCTCTTCTTTCCTAAATCTCGCTGCAGCGAGATTGTCACGAGACGGTTTTACGCGATCTTAACGGCGTCCAGGAGCCAATCAGAAGTTGCCCGGTCGTTCGTCATCCGACGACAACGCTTTAGTATTTGCTCTTTCGATCTCTCTCTCCCTCTCTCAATCTCTCTCTCTCTCTCTCTTCTCTCTCTCTCTCACTCACTCCTCATACAGACGCGCAAACACTCTCTTTACACACAGAGGCACTCACTCACTCACTCACTCACACACACACATACACTGGTCATACTCACCCACTCGCTCACTCACATACACAGAGGTGCAAACTCTCTCACTCAGTCACACACACACAAACGCACGACACACACACACACACACACACATTCTCCTCTCTCTCTCTCTCTTTCTTTCTCTCTCTCCCTCTCTCAGTCGGCCCTCCATCCACGTTCCGTTCTCATATCACACGCACCGCCGCCGCCGCGAACAATAGGACATAAAATTCGTCCATAAGTAAACGGTAGACCTCCGGCGTTAACCGAATCAAGCGCGCCTAATCAGTTTAGCCCACTGATGGATCGGCCGTCATCTCTGGTTTGTTCAACGCTGATACAACGCGGCACTTTAGTTGGTGCGACACGACAAATTCGAGAAGGCGAACAATCAAGAGATAAATGGATTTACTCCGCTCTAACAACACATCTGCGCCATTTTTTTTCGTTGAGCAATGGCGATTTGCTTTTCAACGCCACTACGTTTTCACCAATCACATCCGGGCAATCGAAACACGTGTGTGCTGGTGATTTGCTTTACATTATCTATCCATCTATCTATCTATGCTCTATCTATGTGTCTGTCAATATAAAGCATTTTGCTTATGTATCTACTCCTTCTATCTGTCTATTAGTATCTTTCTTTTCGCTTTAATACAAACACACACACACACACACACACACACACACACACACACACTCACATGTACACATACATGTACACACACACACACACACACACACACACACATATATATATATATATATATATTATAGTCTTTTCACATCTATTATATATACACTGCGTTTTCAAATTATTAAAGAAGTGACACTTTTCCTCCTCTCCACAAACTACTGATTGGAATTTAACGAAATTATCAGAGAATAAACAACCTGTATATACACTTATTCCGAAGAAATTGTAAGGTTCTACGAAAAGGAACAGAAGTTACGGTCATTTACCTAATTTACTGAAATTATTCATGTGTCAAATTATTAGCGAGGTGTAATAAAACCCTGTAAAAAAAAAATAATACTTTTTATTGTTTCATTTATACATTTTATGGATACATACTATAACTAAGATAAAATCAAATCGAAATAAAAAGTAAAAAGTATTCATAAATGATAGTGAAGTTAATTAATATGAAAATATGTGATCCTTTTTTAAAAATGACTTGGAAAAGACGCTGGTCCATCGAACATGTCAATTTCTGGATCTCATCTGATGTAATTTCACGTGATACGTTGACTATTTCCTGCCACAAGTCTTTGTTTCTAAATTGGCGTAGATTCTCATAAACATGTCGCTACAGAATGCTACACAAGTTTTCAATTGGGTTTAAGTCTGGAGAATTGGTCGGCCAGTTCATCTTCCGAGGCCCACAGAAACCTAATTTTTGCAGGTACTCCGTAGTTTTTATGTGCTTAATGCGAAGGAGCATTATCTTGAAAAAATATGATGGTTCTCCAGAAGGTGATTCCCTGCCATTTTAGCCAAGATTCCAGGTGCTCTTTCAGGAAAGCTATATAAGCATCTGCGTTTTTTTTCGTACCTTCAGGCACTCTCCACGGGCCAACCATGATACCTCCATAATACGAGCCCAAATCATAATACCTCTCCTCCTTGTTGGCGTCTAAAGCGGTGATGGGGATATCGTCTATATTTACGATCCAGCCTTTGCTCCAGCCATCAGGGCCATCAAGTGTTGCACGAGTTTCATCTATGAACAGTACTTTGAGAAATCTCGACTTTCATGCTCTCCTTTGCCCCTTTCATACGTATTCGTATGTTTGTATTTTTGTCAATCGAGGCTTTGTCACTGGTCTCACTGATGCCCCGACCTGACAAAGAATGTCGGGAAACAACCCTCGAGTGACCCTTATCGGCCTCTTACGTACCTTCATAGGAGCTACAACAAATCTTTTCACAGTTTGGTGATATCTTCCAATTATTTCGGATATTTCTAATGTAGACTTGCTTTGGAAAGTTCAGATGTTATGATATCTTTTCTCAGAAGGAGTCAAGTCACATTTGCGACCCATAATTGCACGTGTATAATGACACTTATTTAATATCTGGAACACTTCTATATCGTGTTTGATATTGAAATGGCCACTGTTTGTTCCCGGTTGCGCAGAACAACACAGCTTTTATAGACAGCCTGCGCATACACCTATTTCCATTATACTGTACAAATTTTGTTAAATTCCAATCAGTTTTTTTGTAAAAAATGAAAAAATGTTACCTCGTTAATAATTTGAAACGAAGTGTATATTGATTTAAGACGTTTTGGTTTAGCGATCCATCACCCCTCCCTCTGTCTATCGGTATCTGTTTCACTATCTCCCTCTCTTTGAATCCCTCTCTCTTAATTTCTCGCTGTATATATATATATATATATATATAATATATATATATATTAGATTAATAGATATGAATAGATTACGATATCAATTTATTTATCTATCTACTTATCTATCCGTCTATCTATTGAAATCTGTGCATATACCTCTATCTATCTATCAATTGTAATCTGTTCAAAACTATTTATCTAATCTAGTCTATTCATATATATTTATCATTATCTTTCTGTTATAATATATTAAGGCCTATTTATTTAGGTATTTGCACAAATAATATCACAAACCCTCTTACTAAAGTCTAATGCATAATATTAACACAGAGATCATAATGTATAATGATACACACAATGTGATAATATATAATCTTTCATTCGTGAATAATTTGTCACAAAGCGACTGAAACCTTCCATTGTTATTCCCTACCCACTCAGATCACTTCAAAACCATTACAATATCTAATCGGGACACATGTAACATATGGTAGGTCGGTTTTACTTTTTTCTAATATTCAATACTTGATATCATATAACTGTGTGCAAATAAATTATTATAGACAAATAAATAAAATAAAAATCGATGGAGAATTAGAAATATAATTATGATTACAATCATTTATAAATTAATTAAATTTTGGCATTAAATAACCCATATGAAGTTGATATGCCATTAAACTAATAACCAAACCAAATCAAATATCAAATTACATGAGGCACCAAATGTTCCGTATTGGTTTATTAAGTTCTGATACTAAAAATTAAATCTTGAACTTGTAGTGATTTTTGAGGAAATGCATGAAATATCGTAGACAAAAAACGCACTGGAAAATCCTCGGTATTGCAAATTTGGTGAAAAATTGACCCGAAAATCTAACAATTTCAGTATTTAAGCATGTTGTCATTTTATTTTAGCAAAATGAAATAAAGAAATTATAACTAAATTCAAATTAGAAATATGCCCCCCCCCCCATTATTTAACTTCCGGTACCTTATGTAATTTGATATTTAAAAAAAAAACGAAAAAACAACCTAACCTTATGTACATGCACATAGAAAAATTTAAAACAGTGTGACTCTGAAATCGTTACTTCATCTAACACAGTGCTTCCCAACGTGGGGCGTACGCGAAACAGGGGGGGGGGGGCTATTTTTTGATTTTTTAACTCTTTAAGTCCAGAGCATCCCTATAAGGATATATTTTTAAAAAATGACTAAAGAAGTTAGTTGCATAACTATAACAGTTACTTGTTATTTCCCTTAAATCAAAGACTTGTAAATATGTTTAATATTACATTTAAACAAATGATATCATTTTGGGTAGATTAGGGAAACAAATGAGACTTCCGGCCGGGTGGAATGAGGTGGTATAGGATGTTAAGAGTTAATTAAGTGGGGACAATTGAGACTAACGAGGTTTTTATTCAACGTAAAAGGAGTGAAGCCATGCTTTGTAATTAACTACCTAAATTCAACCACTGTTGCAAAATAAAAACTGTGTTACTGTTCCCATCTTGATATTTAGCTGAAGGTGGCTTTAGTGCTGTAAATGATTTGCTACTGAAAACAAGAAATCGACTGGATATCACTGAACGAGAAAAAATTTTATATTAGTGCCTAATATAAAATTTCTCGTCACTGAGATAATTTTGCCTATCTTCGACCCATGAAAGAGGTTTTGAGAGGTAAGCATTATTCCATGTCTAAGAAGTGTAATCCGTAGTGAAGAAGTAGCTCAAAGAACAGTCAATAGAATTATACGGGGCAGAGATACACGCTCTCATTCGAAGGTGGAACATTGCTATTGAGAGAAACGGTGACTATGTGGAGAAGTAGGGATGTGATCCACAGAGGACCAGCTTCCTTTTGGTGCATGATACATGTTCCTGCGTTGGTAATTATACATGTCCTAAGCGAAATGGCATTACTGTTTTACACACCATTGTACAACATTTAGAAAACAAAACAAACAAATGAGGAGAAAAATAACTGTATGTATACTTCAAGCGACGACGTAAGGAAATTGCGCACGAGATGGCTAAGAAAGAGATACCTGAAGAGTGGCAATAAATCTCTTTTAATTGCAACCGAAAACGATGCAATAAAAACAATTGGATGAAAGTAAATTAATAATACACAGAAGAACAGCAAGTGTAGATTATGTGGTGACATAAATGAAAGGGTTAAAAGCAAATGCGGAAAATTGGTAAAACAGGAATACAAGACCAGACTTGATTGGGCGGGAAAGGTGTTTCACTGGGAAATGGCAAGAGATTAAAATCTTACCGTGTTGACAAATGGTATATTACTAGCCAGAATCTGCCTTAGAGAATTAGACTCATAAATACCTCTGGGACTTTGAAATACATATGGATCACTCAATCCTGTCCAGAGGACCAGACTTTATTTTAATTGACAAATACCCCCTCCCCCAAAAAAACTATCATCTATAACTCTTATGTATTGTTTAGTTGATTGGTTGGTTGGTTGGTTTGATTTTATGTTATCTCAATCTTTGTTGTGTTGTTTTATAACCGAAGACATTTCGTTTTATTCATGCATGATGGGGTAATATTTTCTTTTAAACACAATTTTAAACTCTTTTTTTTCTATTTAACCCATGAATGGGATCATAACAGGTACTTTCACTCCAGACCAGAGTGGGCCAATGAGTAATGGCGATGAAGGGGTACTCCACATTTCCCAGAGCTCCAAAATTGTAACTTCACCATTAGATGCAGTTTAACGACATACCCAGATCATTAAGATACCCAACCATCACCTTCTAGCACATATATGATAATAAGGGCTGAGAGTTTCCCATAAGGACGAAGGGGTTGGGACAATGTTAGGTGTTAGGGCTGGACCAGCCGATTGCTCGAAGGGAGCCTTCTCCTACCATTTCCTGTATTCATAGGTATTTCATATGTATTTATGTCATTATTTTAATAGTATTATATTAATTCATTTATTATGTATTATATACATTTTATATATATACTAGACAAAACGTGACCCATTGAGCCACTCATTCAGCTCTGAGTAGATAATTGAGATTAGGGAAAAGGGAGTTAGCAAAGCGAATAAAATAAAAAATAAAAAATACGGCCGTACGAAACCTTAAAATCATTTTGTTAGCTTTCTGAGAAAGGGAATGTTTGACCTCATTTAAGCTACGGGTTGCTGGTTGTAAAATTTAACATAGAATTACATTTCAAATTCCCGCTCGCTCTCTGTCTCTCTACTCTTCAGAGAAACTAACATTATATAACGAGAAGGTAGTCAAGAGATACATAGAGGGGAAGAAAGAGATAGACATAGAATAAAGTAAGAGATTTCGTCGGTTTTTGACTTAATTGCAAATTACGACTAATTAGAACAATTAAAAGAGTTTTTTCCAAACATAATTCAATCCTAAAATTAAAGAATGATTTAGTATAATTTTCGTGTCATTAAACTAAACAGTAAAAAAAGCCTTTTGGAAGCAAAAGTTGATTAACTCAGCGTTAGTATAATAATAGATTTATATGTAATTATTTAGTTAAAAGGACGCGAATAATTAGTAATAATAAATAAATAGTATTAATATATAAAATAATATAGACAAAAATTATTATACATAAATATTTGTTGTTATCTAAAAAATCTGATGAATTTGAATATGGTAAATTTAAAAAAAATAACACCTCAAAAGATGAGTGAAATGGATATATTTTTGGTTAAATAAGGAATTTATTGGAAATTTTCGTCTACATGTTATTAATATTATTTCACTCGTTGAGAGTTTATCACACCAGATTTAACTGGTGGTTTTTCACTGAAGTCTGAGTGGTAGCAAGTCTACACAGATCTCAGGCACACGTAGAGTACAGAGTGAGGATGAAAGGAAACGACAAGATAGACAAATACATGGACCTTGATAGAAAATTTAAAAAAAACTGTAATATGAGGATAAAATTTATACGAATTGTAATTGATGTACTTGTAATGGCCCACAAGAGTTAAGAAAAGAAACTAGAGGAACTGGAAATCAGAGGAAGAATTGAGACCATCCAGACAACTGCATTGTGAGATCGGCTATAAATATTCAGAAGAGTCCTGGAGACCTGATGAGACTTGCTGTCACTCTGACTCCATTGAAAAACCATCACAAGGGCTGGAATAATAATAATAATAATAATAATAATAATAATAATAATAATAATAATAATAAATTAATTAATTACCAAGAAGAAAACATGTCATCTTGGGATTTTGCCGTCCCGGCAGATCACAGAATGAAATAAAATGAAAAGCTAGACAAATACTTAGAACTGGCCAAAGAATTGAAAAATAAAAAAAAAAAAAATAAAATAAAACTTTGGAACATGAAGGTAAAGATCGTACCAATCGTAATTGGAGCCCTGGGAACGGTCCAAAGGATTTTGAAAAAGAGTCTGGAGGAAATGGAAATCCGTGGAAGAATCGAGACAAGAATCCAAGAAGTAGCATTGTTAAAACCAGAAGAGTCCTGGAGAGATGTAGAGACTTATTGACACTCAGCCTCCAATGAACCACCAGCTTAAGCGAGTGTGGAAAAACACATAATAATAATAATAATAATAATAATAATAATAATAATATTAATAATAATAATAATCATTTAACAAGAAGAAGAGAACTTATCATTTTGTAGTTTTTGCCATCCCGGCGGATCACCGAGTGAAAGGAAAAGAAAAGAAAAGATATACAAATATTTGGACCCTTTCAGAGAACTAAGAAACTGAGGAAGCTGAAGGTAAAGGCCGTGCCAATAATAATTGTGCTCGGGAACGGTCTCCAAGGGTCTGTACAAGAGTCTGGATGAAGTGGAAAACAGAAGAGAATCAAGATCGTCCAAACTACAACATTGTTCAGAACGGTCCACAAGATCTTAGAAAAGAAACTAGACGAACTGGAAATCAGTGTTAGAATTGAGACCATCCAGAGAACAGCATTGTTGAAATCGGCTAAAATACACAGAAGAGTCCTGGAGACTCGTGGAAACTTGTCAGACAGACTCCATTCAAAAACCACCAGCTAACGCTGGCGTGAAAAACTTGTAAGTCTTGGAATAATAATAATAATAATAATAATAAATAATAATAATAATAATAATAATAAATATGAGGAAAGAGGGGAGCTGGAGGAAAGTGGAGAGCTGGGGGATGAAGAGAAATGAGTGTAAGGGTGACATAAATATAAAAGTTTATGAAGAATTTTTCCCTCGTGTTATATGGTGAAGAGTTGTCAGTGCGAACGGAAGCCATCCTTCAATCTTACTCGGGGACTTTTAGTTCCTAGTTATGGCGGCACGCGGTTATTCTCTTTGATATCTAAGAATTCAGTTTCGCCTAAAGCATTTGAGACACGAAGAATGGCGCCGGTTTTCTTCTCCCGCACTGTGGTTTATTCTACTTCACTCTCAGTCACTTCCTCTTTCTCTCTCTGTCTGATTCTATGTCCCTCTCTCTTTTCTCTCTCTCTCTTTCTCTCTCTCTCTCTTTCTCTCTTTCTTTCTCTCTCTCTCCCAAACGGAAAGCACATTCACATGTATCTATCCATCTACTTATTATGTATTCTGTTCATATCTATCTAAATATCAATGTAAGGAGTCTTGCTTATCTATCTACCCATTTATCTATCCGTTTGTATCATCATATGAAGCAAATTCAAAGTCTTTTCCTTAATTTATCTATCTCTCTCTCTCTCCCCTTCTCTCTCTCTGTCTGTCGGTCTGTCTGTCTGTCACTCTCTTTTCTCTCTTCTCTATATATATGTTATATATATATATATTCTTCATTTATCCATATATAATATATATATATATATATATATATATATATATATATTGGTGACTTCAGACATGAATAGTTTGCTATGGAGAGCCTGCCGCCGCTGAAGGCGGACCTGAGGCAAATTTTACCTGCTAGAAAGGGGTATATATATATATATATATATATATATATATTATATATATATCGCAGTCGGTTCACATCTAACTACCGTAGTATGTTTACATACATCTAACTTTCAATCTACGGAGCTTAGGCTGTTCATTATCCCTCTCTGTTTATATATATATATATATATATATATATATATATAATATATATATATATATATTTCTTATAGTTTCTGAAATTAACCATTTCACACACCTCCGTAGCAATATCTCATCTACTGAAATTAATGTCAGTATACATAGAAAAACATGGAGTGCGATCGACAGGTATATATATATAATATAGTATATATTTTTAAAATAAATAAATAAATAAAGCAGAGAAAATGTTGAATTGATAAAGATATTTAATGAAATTCGTTTATTCATTCAACATTTTCTCTCCTTTATATACCAGTATTTTTAATAAAACTAGCGGATCACTTCCATTATTTTCAACTTACACACACACACACACACACACAACACACACACACACATCCAATCGGTCAGTTTGAGTTCGACCTAGCCAAAGATAGTTGTGCCTAGCCACACTAAAGAGGCGTGAAACGCCGAAACACGTGTCTGTAGATGACTTATTAATTATATATATTATATATATATGGGAGAAATATGAGAAAATTAAGCCGACAGTATGTGAGAAAGATAGACAAACACGGGATGTTGTAGAAGAATATTATATATAATATATATATATAATATATATATATTATAATCAATGCCTGAAGAAGATATCAGAAGATCTGAAAGTGTCGCAAATGTAAGATAATTTTTTTTTAATCTTCTGAAAATAATAATCCATTTTGCGGACCTTCTTTTTATTTTATTTAATTTTCTCCCGTTGGACCCATAATAACACTTATATATATATATATTATATATATATAATATATATATATATATATATATATATATATATAGTAAGTGTATGTTCAATTGTTGGCTCCTGGATTTTTCAGCTTTATGGCACTGAGTTGTGTGTTTTTAACCACAAAGCTATTATGGCGGCATAGATATAATTATAAGTTGTTCGTTTGTTTACCGACAGATACGCGAGTTAATGTTTTATTTACTTACTGTTATTGGGTTGAGTTCTCGGAAACATGGCCACGCTTGATTGCCACCGGCGAGCAAAGTGTATGAGGAGCCGGGAAGGTTAGGGGAGCGCACCGGCGAACAGTGAAATGGAGATAATTGAAATGCTGAACTGACAAAATATTTTGGTAAGCATTTATGGAAAAGGCGGGAATTGAGACGAAGAATAATAGAGGAAAAAAATGGTTCCACTTAATTTAAGCGAAACTCATCTGGCTATTTTAGTCTCATAACACGTGCGAGTGTGAGTGTGAGTGTGTAAATGTATACGTCTGTGTTTTATGTATGTACGTTTGTTTTTTCCTGCGTCTGTGTGTGTATGCGTATGCGTTGATGTATATATGTGTGCATAATACTTGTGTGTACGTGTGTGAATGCACGCTTATGTGTATGTGTCTGATAATTTTTTAAGTCGTAAGAGTTGTTTGTGAGATGTATATGTTTGTGTATGAGGTGCGTATCTCTCTGCTTGTGTGTGGTTTTGTATATATGTGTCTGTCTTTAATACTTGAATGTGTGTGTATGTGAGTGAGTGTGTGTGTGTGTGTGTGGTGTGTGTGGGTGTGCGTGTCTGATTTTCTTAAGTCCGTAAGAGTGTGTGTGAGATGTATATGTTTGTGTATGTGGTGCGTATCTCTCAGCTTTGTGTGTGTGTTTGTATATATGGGTCTGTCTTTAATACTTGAATGTGTGTGTATATATATATATATGTGTGTGTGTGTGTGTGTGTGCATGCGCATATGTGTGCGTGTCTGATTTTCTTGAGTCCGTAAGAGTGTGCGTGAGACGTATATGTTTGTGTGAGTCAAATCTTCTTGCGTTAGTGTGAGTGTCTGTCATTTTATGTGTGTGATTGTTAGTGTGAAAAATGTATATGTCTGTTTTAGTTTATGTATGTGATTTGCTGCGTCAATGTGTGCATGCATGTGCACTTGTATATTTTTTGTGTATGATACTTGTGTGTAAGTAAAAGTCGTCGGGGCGGCCTAAAAGTCGGTATCAGCCAGTCAGCGAGGGAGTATATCCCCTTTTCAATGGCGCTAGACCAAGGAGATTGTTTTGGCGTCTGAGGTGGAGCGCCACACCTACCATCAGCTCCTTACTTTACCGCACAGATCCCTGTGCTACTCATACGCTGAGTTGGCGTGGACTGGTATCGAACTAGGAACCTTGTGGTTTAGTAGCCGAACGCTCTATCGACTGAGCTACCCCGGCCCCTTCCGCTTGTGAATGCATGCTTATGTGTGTGTGTCTGATTCTTAGTGCGTAAGAGTGCGTGTGAGATGCACTGTTTTTGTGTGATGTCCGTATATCTCTGCTGTGTGTGTTATGTGTGGTCTATTTGTCTGCCATACTTGTGTATGTGTGCGCGCATATATGTCGGATATTCCCGACCCCGTTAAGTGTGTGCGTAAGACGTATATGTTTTGCGTGAGTCTGTCTTCTTGCGTGTGTGTGTTTGTCTGTCATTTTATGGGCGCGTATGTGAGTTGTGTAAATGTTACGTCTGTCTAGTGTACCTTTTTTTTTACTGCGTCTGTGTGGTATGCATGCGCGTTTGACGTATATATTTGTATATGATACCGTGTGTACGAGTGTGAATGCATGCCTATGTGTGTGTGTCTGATTTTCTAAGAGTGTCCGTGAGACGTATATGTGCGTGTGATGCGCTTATTTTTCTGCTTGTGTGTATGTGTGTGTTTGTGTCTGTCATACGAGTATTTATTTGTGTGCTCGCATTTGTGTATGTGTCTGATTTTCCTCAGTTCGTAAGAGTGTTCGTAAAACTTATCTATTTGTGTGAGTCTATCGTTTTGTGTGAGTGTGTGTGTGTTTGTCATTTTATGGGTGCGAGTGTGAGTGTGTAAATATATATATCTGTTTGTTTATGTATGTACGTTACTATTACTTTGTATCTGTGTGTATACATGAGTGTTTGAGGTATATATTTGTGTATTATGTGCGTATCTCTCAGCTTGTGTGTGTGTATGTGTGTGTGTGTATGTGAGTGTGTGTGTATGTGTGATAACTTGTGTGTGTGTATGCGCACATATGTGTACGTGTCTGATTTTCTTGAGTTCCTAAGAGTGTGCGTGAGACATATATGTATGTATGTGAAGCGTAAGTCTACCTTCTTGCGTGAGTGAGTGAGTGGTGTGTTTGGTGTGTTCTTGTCATTTTATATATGTCTGTGTGTGATTTTTCTTTCGTAAAGCCACCTTCATTACATATATATATAAACTAAATAAAGGACGGTGGTATTTTATTTCAACAGTAAAGTTTTGAGAGAGTCTATCCTCGTTTCGCTAGCGCTAAACCAGGGAGATTGTTTTTGCATCTTGGTGGAGCAACATACCTATCATCATTTCGCACGAATCTAATCAAAGTTTACCCAAGCTATGCTAATCCCGGCTAGAAGTTGTTGCTAAGTCTAGCCACAATGAAAAGATGTGAACCATCGAAACACGGTGTCTGTGGATGACTGTAATATATGTATATATATATATGATATATTATATATATATATATATATATATATATATGTGTGTGTGTGTGTGTGCTGTGTGCGTGTGTGTGTATGTATGTGCATATGTGTTTGTTCTGATTTATTTAGTCCGTTAAGAGAGCTTGCGTGAGACTTATATGTCCGTGTGAGATGTGCGTATTTCTCTGCTTGTGTTGTGTGATAGTGTCTGTGTGTCATACTTGTGTGTGTGTGTGTGTGTGTGTGTGTGTGTGTGTCTGATTTTGTTTGAGTTTCGTAATATTTTACTCCATACATGTGTGTGTGTACATGTTCGTGTGTTTTATTACATGTGTGTAATTTTTTCTTGGTTAAATCCTACTGAACGGACATAAATTCCACTATCGTATATAATTCACCAGGCCGAAAGAAAAAAAAAATACTAAAGAATCAAGGAATCACAGAATTTAATGAAATTTTCAGTGTTGATATATTAATAAATAAACAATATATTGCACCAGTCATTTTATTTAAAAACTCTTACATTTCTTTCTGGTCAATTAACTTTGAACTACGTATCTTTGAGGCGTAACATAGATTCACAAATATACGTGGGTTCAAAGTTTTATTGACCTGAACAAATGTAAATTTTTTTAAAATAAATAACTGGTGCATTATATCTGTCATTCATTAATATATCAACACTGAAAATTTCATTAATTTCGTTTATTTCTTGATTTTTAGTATTTTTTTTCTTTTCGGTGCGATGACATACGATGGTGGAATTTATGTCCGTTAAGTAGGATTAAACCGTTTTTTTTCTTGCGTAACGGTTTCTTCTGATTGTGTTTTCTGCTTTATTTTGTGTGTGAATGTGTGTGTCTGTCAGATTTTCTTGCATGTCTATCAGCTATGTGTATGTTTATGTATGTCTGTTTTGTTCCTATAATAGCAACTTCATATCTTGTGTACATGTGTACTTTTCTTATCAGACGTGTCGGCTTGAGGCTTTTGAGTACACTGACTGCACCTCTGCAGAGGGTTAAAACACTACCATAGAGCCACTGTTGACTATGGGTGGCAAACCACGATCCTTAAGGAGGGAAACCTGGTGGCTGAGCAGTACAAGTGTCTTGCAAAACATTTGGCCCTTACTTAGGCTAGACGGTCGTCGGTCGGTCGGTCGGAGAGGTCTCCTCCATTCAATCAGCTGATAACGTCAAACCAAGAACATATGATTGTCCCCACCCTAATGCCCTTATGGCAATTTTTATCATATATGTGCTAGAGGCGGTGGCTGCAGGTATTCATGTTCTGAGTACGACGTTAAACTCTATCTGATGGTGAAGTTCCAATCTGAAACTCAGGGAGATGTGGAGTACCCTTCATCACCATTACTCCAAGGTCCTCTCTGACCCGGAGTGTATTACCTGACATCTTGGCTTAAATAGAAAAAAATAAGTCAAAATTTGAGTTTTTAAAAAATTGAGTACCCATCAAGGATGAATAAAAAAAATATCTCCGGCATAAAGTTGGCGGAGTGGGCTATTGTCGGTACAACCGGAAAGCGAGGAGTCTATCTCTTTTCGCTAGCGTTAAACCAGGGAGATTATTTTTCCTGTAGTGGAGAGACACACCTAATATTTCTCTAGGAACTACGGCCAGATGATTATGGATTGCGGGCCGGGCCTGTCCACAGGCAGTAGGTTGCTGACCCCTGTTCTATAGTAATACAATGTCTGTCAGATTAAATAATCCTTCATAGCAGGCAGAGAATGTAAAACATAAATCTGTTTCCGAAAATTTCTATTTGTGTTAATCAATACATATGGACAGGTTAGCTCAGTAGGTAGTGCGTCGGACTTGGAATCACGAGGTACGGGTTTAATACCGGCCGTCGCAACCCAGCGTATGAGTAGCACGGGGAACTGTGCGGTAAAGTGAGGAGCTTGATGGTAGGTATGGTCCTCCAAAACAATCTCCTTGGTCTAGCGCTACTGAAAAGGGGATAGACTCCCTTGCTGTCTGACTGATACCGACTTTACTTACTTATACACATGTATTAGAAATATCTACGTGCAATTGGTCTGTAAAACAAACACGGCTCTGTAATGTACCAGATCTAATTATTATTATCTCTATTAATAATGGAGATTCGGTCTCTATTTGTCTGTAACCAAAACTAAATCACTGCTTACGTCTCAATACCCCCAAATCGTTAAAAAAAATAAAGATAAACCTTATATTTAATATTAAAAAACAAATAAAAGCTGTTCCTTATAATTCAACATTTGAATCCTTTCCATTGTAATAATGACAATTTAGATAAATAAATAATATGTATCATAGAAAAAAAAAAAATAGAAAATATGAAATTGATTTACAAATTTCAGAAATATTTTTCCCATTTAAAGTAATTATTACAATTTTTTAATTAATTTCATATTTTCTATTTTTTTTTTTTTTCTATGATACATATATTTTATTTATCTAAATTGTCATTATTACAATTGAAAGGATTCAAATGTTGAATTATAAGGAACAGCTTTATTGTTTTATTAATATTAATATAAAGGTTATTCTTTATTTATGTTTTAACGATTTGGGGTATTGAGACGTAAGCAGTGATTTAGTTTTGGTTACAGACAAATAGAGACCGAATCTCCATTATTAATAGAGATAATAATAATTAGATCTGGTACATTACAGAGCCGTGTTTGTTTTACAGACCAATTGCACGTAGATATTTCTAATACATGTGTATAAGTAAGTAAAGTCGGTATCAGTCAGACAGCAAGGGAGTCTATCCCCTTTCAGTAGGCTAGACCAAGGAGATTGTTTTTGGGTGTCTGAGGTGGAGGACCATACCTACCATCAGCTCCTCACTTTACCGCACCAGTTCCCCGTGCTACTCATACGCTGGGTTGGCGACGGCCGGTATTAAACCCGTAACCTCGTGATTCCAAGTCCGACGCACTACCTACTGAGCTAAACCTGTCCTATGTATTGATTAACACAAATAGAAATTTTCGGAACAGATTATGTTTTACATTCTCTGCCTGCTATGAAGGATTATTTAATCTGACAGACATTGTATTACTATAGAACAGGGGTCAGCAACCTACTGCCTGTGGGACAGGCCCGGCCCGCAATCCATAATCATCTGGCCCGTAGTTCCTAAGAGAAATATTAGGTTGTGTCTCTCCACTACAGGAAAAATAATCTCCCTGGTTTAACGCTAGCGAAAAGGAGATTAGACTCCCTCGCTTTCCGGTTGTTACCGACAATAGCCCACTCCGCCAACTTTATGCCGGAGATATTTTTATTCATCCTTGATGGGTACTCAATTTTTTAAAACTCAAATTTTGACTTATTTTTTTTCTATTTAAGCCAAAGATGTCAGGTAATACCACTCCGGGTCAGAGAGGACCTTGGAGTAATGGTGATGAAGGGGTACTCCACATCTCCCTGAGTTTCAGATTGGAACTTCACCATCAGATAGAGTTTAACGTCGTACTCAGAACATGAATACCTGCAGCCACCGCCTTCTAGCACATATATGATAAAAAATGCCATAAGGGCAATAGGGTGGGGACAATCATATGTTCTTGGGTTTGACGTTATCAGCTGATTGAATGGAGGAGACCTCTCGACGACCGACCGACCGACCGTCTAGCCTAAGTAAGGGCCAAAATGTTTTGCAAGACATGTACTGCTCAGCCACCAGGTTTCCCTCCTTAAGATCGTGGTTTGCCACCCATATAGTCAACAGGTGGCTCTAATGGGTAGTGTTTTAACCCTCTGCAGAGTGCAGTTCAGTGTACTCAAAAGCCTCAGCCGACACGTCTGATAAGAAAAGTACACATGTACACAAGATATGAAGTTGCATATATAGGAACAAAACAGACATACATAAACATACACATAGCTGATAGACATGCAGAAAATCTGACAGAACACACTTCACACACAAAATAAAGCAGAAACAACAATCAGAAGAAAAACCGTACGCAAGAAAAAAACGGTTTAATCCTACTTAACGGACATAAATTCCACCATCGTATGTCATCGCACCCGAAAGAAAAAAAAATACTAAAAATCAAGAAATAAACCGAATTTAATGAAATTTTCAGTGTTGATATATTAATGAATGACAGATATAATGCACCAGTTATTTTATTTAAAAAATTTACATTTGTTCAGGTCAATAAAACTTTGAACCACGTATATTTGTGAATCTATGTTACGCCTCAAAGATACGTAGTTCAAAGTTAATTGACCAGAAAGAAATGTAAGAGTTTTTAAATAAAATGACTGGTGCAATATATTGTTTATTTATTAATATATCAACACTGAAAATTTCATTAAATTCTGTTGATTCCTTGATTCTTAGTATTTTTTTTCTTTCGGCCTGGTGAATTATATACGATAGTGGAATTTATGTCCGTTCAGTAGGATTTAACCAAGAAAAATTACACACATGTAATAAAAACACGAACATGTACACACACACATGTATGGGAGTAAAATATTACGAACTCAACAAAATCAGACACACACACACACACACACACACACACACACACACAAGTATGACACACAGACACATACACACACACAAGCAGAGAAATACGCACATCTCACACGGACATATAAGTCTCACGCACTCTCTTACGGACTAAATAAAATCAGACAAACACAGCACATACATACACACACACACACGCACACACACACACACACATATATATATATATATATATATATATATATATATATATATATATACATATATTACAGTCATCCACAGACACCGTGTTTCGATGGTTCACATCTTTTCATTGTGGCTAGACTTAGCAACAACTTCTAGCCGGGATTAGCATAGCTTGGGTAAACTTTGATTAGATGTGCGGAAATGATGATAGGTATGTTGCTCCATCCAAGATGCAAAAACAATCTCCCTGGTTTAGCGCTAGCGAAACGAGGATAGACTCTCTCAAAAACTTTACTGTTGATAATAAAAAATACCACCGTCCTTTATTTAGTTTATATATATATGTAATGAAGGTGCTTACGAAAGAAAATCACACACAGACATATATAAAATGACAAGAACACACAAACACACTCACTCACTCACTCACGCAAGAAGGTAGACTTACGCTTCACATACATACATATATGTCTCACGCACACTCTTAGGAACTCAAGAAAATCAGACACGTACACATATGTGCGCATACACACACACAAGTATCACACATACACACACACTCACATACACACACACACATACACACACACAAGCTGAGAGATACGCACATAATACACAAATATATACCTCAAACACTCATGTATACACACAGATACAGTAATAGTAAACGTACATACATAACAAACAGATATATATATTTACACACTCACACTCGCACCCATAAAATGACAAACACACACACACTCACACAAAACGATAGACTCACACAAATAGATAAGTTTTACGAACACTCTTACGAACTGAGGAAAATCAGACACATACACAAATGCGAGCACACAAATAAATACTCGTATGACAGACACAAACACACACATACACACA
>CM042144.1:66412484-66417484 GCA_023376005.1 Doryteuthis pealeii | reverse complement strand
ACATGTAGACGAAAAATTTCCAATAAATTCCTTATTTAACCAAAAATATATCCATTTCACTCATCTTTTGAGGTGTTATTTTTTTAAATTTACCATATTCAAATTCATCAGATTTTTTAGATAACAACAAATATTTATGTATAATAATTTTTGTCTATATTATTTTATATATTAATACTATTTATTTATTATTACTAATTATTCGCGTCCTTTTAACTAAATAATTACATATAAATCTATTATTATACTAACGCTGAGTTAATCAACTTTTGCTTCCAAAAGGCTTTTTTACTGTTTAGTTTAATGACACGAAAATTATACTAAATCATTCCTTAATTTTAGGATTGAATTATGTTTGGAAAAAAACTCTTTTAATTGGTTCTAATTAGTCGTAATTTGCAATTAAGTCAAAAACCGACGAATCTCTTACTTTATTCTATGTCTATCTCTTTCTTCCCCTCTATGTATCTCTTGACTACCTTCTCGTTATATAATGTTAGTTTCTCTGAAGAGTAGAGAGACAGAGAGAGCCGGGAGAATTTGAAATGTAATTCTATGTTAAATTTTACAACCAGCAACCCGTAGCTTAAATGAGGTCAAACATTCCCTTTCTCAGAAAGCTAACAAAATGATTTTAAGGTTTCGTACGGCCGTATTTTTTATTTTTTATTTTATTCGCTTTGCTAACTCCCTTTTCCCTAATCTCAATTATCTACTCAGAGCTGAATGAGTGGCTCAATGGGTCACGTTTTGTCTAGTATATATATAAAATGTATATAAATACATAATAAATGAATAATATAATACTATTTAAAATAATGACATAAATACATATGAAATACCTATGAATACAGGAAATGGTAGGAGAAGGCTCCCTTCGAGCAATCGGCTGGTCCAGCCCTAACACCTACATCATTGTCCCAACCCCTTCGTCCTTATGGGAAACTCTCAGCCCTTATTATCATATATGTGCTAGAAGGTGATGGTTGGGTATCTTAATGATCTGGGTATGTCGTTAAACTGCATCTAATGGTGAAGTTACAATTTTGGAGCTCTGGGAAATGTGGAGTACCCCTTCATCGCCATTACTCATTGGCCCACTCTGGTCTGGAGTGAAAGTACCTGTTATGATCCCATTCATGGGTTAAATAGAAAAAAAGAGTTTTAAAATTGTGTTTAAAAGAAAATAATTACCCATCATGCATGAATAAAACGAAATGTCTTCGGTATAAAACAACACAACAAAGATTGAGATAACATAAAATCAAACCAACCAACCAACCAATCAACTAAACAAATACATAAGAGTTATAGATGATAGTTTTTTTTGGGGGGAGGGGGTATTTGTCAATTAAAATAAAGTCTGGTCCTTGGACAGGATTGAGTGATCCATATGTATTTCAAAGTCCCAGAGGTATTTATGAGTCTAATTCTCTAAGGCAGATTCTGGCTAGAACATATACCATTTGTCAACACGGTAAGATTTTAATCTCTTGCACATTTCCCAGTGAAACACCTTTCCCGCCCAATCAAGTCTGGTCTTGTATTCCTGTTTTACCAATTTTCCGCATTTGCTTTTTAACCCTTTCATTTATGTCACCACATAATCTACACTTGCTGTTCTTCTGTGTATTATTAATTTATACTTTCATCCAATTGTTTTTATTGCATCGTTTTCGGTTGCAATTAAAAGAGATTTATTGCCACTCTTCAGGTATCTCTTTCTTAGCCATCTCGTGCGCAATTTCCTTACGTCGTCGCTTGAAGTATACATACAGTTATTTTTCTCCTCATTTTTGGTTTTGTTTTCTAAATGTTGTACAATGGTGTGTCAAACAGTAATGCCATTTCGCTTAGGACATGTATAATTACCAACGCAGGAACATGTATCATTCACCAAAAGGAAGCTGGTCCTCTGTGGATCACATCCCTACTTCTCCACATAGTCACCGTTTCTCTCAATAGCAATGTTCCACCTTCGAATGAGAGCGTGTATCTCTGCCCCGTATAATTCTATTGACTGTTCTTTGAGCTACTTCTTCACTACGGATTACACTTCTTAGACATGGAATAATGCTTACCTCTCAAAACCTCTTTCATGGGGTCGAAGATAGGCAAAAATTATCTCAGTGACGAGAAATTTTATATTAGGCACTAATATAAATATTCTCGTTCAGTGATATCCAGTCGATTTCTTGTTTTCAGTAGCAAATCATTTACAGCACTAAAGCCACCTTCAGCTAAATATCAAGATGGGAACAGTAACAACAGTTTTTATTTTGCAACAGTGGTTGAATTTAGGTAGTTAATTACAAAGCCATGGCTTCACTCCTTTTACGTTGAATAAAAACCTCGTTAGTCTCAATTGTCCCCACTTAATTAACTCTTAACATCCTATACCACCTCATTCCACCCGGCCGGAAGTCTCATTTGTTTCCCTAATCTACCCCAAATGATATCATTTGTTTAAATGTAATATTAAACATATTTACAAGTCTTTGATTTAAGGGAAATAACAAGTAACTGTTATAGTTATGCAACTAACTTCTTTAGTCATTTTTTAAAATATATCCTTATAGGGATGCTCTGGACTTAAAGAGTTAAAAAATCAAATAGCCCCCCCCCCCCTGTTTCGCGTACGCCCCACGTTGGGAAGCACTGTGTTAGATGAAGTAACGATTTCAGAGTCACACTGTTTTAAATTTTTCTATGTGCATGTACATAAGGTTAGGTTGTTTTTTCGTTTTTTTTTAAATATCAAATTACATAAGGTACCGGAAGTTAAATAAATGGGGGGGGGGCATATTTCTAATTTGAATTTAGTTATAATTTCTTTATTTCATTTTGCTAAAATAAAATGACAACATGCTTTGAATACTGAAATTGTTAGATTTTCGGGTCAATTTTTCACCAAATTTTGCAATACCGAGGATTTTCCAGTGCGTTTTTGTCTACGATATTTCATGCCATTTCCTCAAAAATCACTACAAGTTCAAGATTTAATTTTTAGTATCAGAACTTAATAAACCAATACGGAACATTTGGTGCCTCATGTAATTTGATATTTGATTTGGTTTGGTTTATTAGTTTAATGGCATATCAACTTCATATGGGTTATTTAATGCCAAAATTTAATTAATTTATAAATGATTGTAATCATAATTATATTTCTAATTCTCCATCGATTTTTTATTTTATTTATTTGTCTATAATAATTTATTTGCACACAGTTATATGATATCAAGTATTGATATTAGAAAAAAGTTAAAAACCGACCTACCATATGTTACATGTGTCCCGATTAGATATTGTAATGGTTTTGAAGTGATCTGAGTGGGTAGGGAATAACAATGGAAGGTTTCAGTCGCTTGTGACAAATTATTCACGAATGAAAGATTATATATTATCACATTGTGTGTATCATTATACATTATGATCTCTGTGTTATATATTATGCATTAGACTTTAGTAAGAGGGTTTGTGATATTATTTGTGCAAATACCTAAATAATAGGCCTTATATATATATAACAGAAAGATAATGATAAATATATATGAATAGACTAGATTAGATAAATAGTTTTGAACAGATTACAATTGATAGATAGATAGAGGTATATGCACAGATTTCAATAGATAGACGGATAGATAAGTAGATAGATAAATAAATTGATATCGTAATCTATTCATATCTATTAATCTAATATATATATATATATATATATATATATATATATATATATATACAGCGAGAAATTAAGAGAGAGAGGGATTCAAAGAGAGGGAGATAGTGAAACAGATACCGATAGACAGAGGGAGGGGTGATGGATCGCTAACCAAAACGTCTTAAATCAATATACACTTCGTTTCAAATTATTAACGAGGTAACATTTTTTCATTTTTTACAAAAAAACTGATTGGAATTTAACAAAATTTGTACAGTATAATGGAAATAGGTGTATGCGC
This sequence comes from Doryteuthis pealeii, assembly GCA_023376005.1. Taxonomy (NCBI): domain Eukaryota; kingdom Metazoa; phylum Mollusca; class Cephalopoda; order Myopsida; family Loliginidae; genus Doryteuthis; species Doryteuthis pealeii. The sequence continues at coordinate 66,413,519 of CM042144.1, read as the reverse complement.
AGGCTGTATAAAAACTGTGTTGTTCTGCGCAACCGGGAACAAACAGTGGCCATTTTCAATATCAACACGATATAGAAGTGTTCCAGATATTAAATAAGTGTCATTATACACGTGCAATTATGGGTCGCAAATGTGACTTGACCCTTCTGAGAAAGATATCATAACATCTGAACTTTCCAAAGGCAAGTCTACATTAGAAATATCCGAAATAATTGGAAGATATCACCAAACTGTGAAAAGATTTGTTGTAGCTCCTATGAAGGTACGTAAGAGGGCCGATAAGGGTCACTCGAGGGTTGTTTCCCGACATTCTTTGTCAGGTCGGGGCATCAGTGAGACCAGTGACAAAGCCTCGATTGACAAAAATACACATACAAATACGTATGAAAGGGGCAAAGGAGAGCATGAAAGTCGATTTCTCAAAAGTACTGTTCATAGATGAAACTCGTGCAACACTTGATGGCCCTGATGGCTGGAGCAAAGGCTGGATCGTAAATAGACGAGATCCCCATCACCGCTTTAGACGCCAACAAGGAGGAGGAGGTATTATGATTTGGGCTCGTATTATTGGAGGTATCATGGTTGGCCCGTGGAGAGTGCCTGAAGGTACGAAAAAAAAAACGCAGATGCTTATATAGCTTTCCTGAAAGAGCACCTGGAATCTTGGCTAAAATGGCAGGGAATCACCTTCTGGAGAACCATCATATTTTTTCAAGATAATGCTCCTTCGCATTAAGCACATAAAACTACGGAGTACCTGCAAAAATTAGGTTTCTGTGGGCCTCGGAAGATGAACTGGCCGACCAATTCTCCAGACTTAAACCCAATTGAAAACTTGTGTAGCATTCTGTAGCGACATGTTTATGAGAATCTACGCCAATTTAGAAACAAAGACTTGTGGCAGGAAATAGTCAACGTATCACGTGAAATTACATCAGATGAGATCCAGAAATTGACATGTTCGATGGACCAGCGTCTTTTCCAAGTCATTTTTAAAAAAGGATCACATATTTCATATTAATTAACTTCACTATC
>CM042144.1:66354984-66409984 GCA_023376005.1 Doryteuthis pealeii | reverse complement strand
TGATCTACACCTGAATAGAATATAATTTCTAAATTGATATGCTTACCTCTTTATTTAATTGATTTACTCAACCTACAGATATCCCTCTCGACTTAAAATTGTTAAGATATTGGATATTCTAACTTGTTACAGATTATACCTGTATACGCTCCATTTTATATATTCAAATCTCTCTCTGAAACATTCCTCGCAATTAATTTACTCTTCGCTACTCAGTTGGAGTCCTTATAATTTTAAATGGAGTTTCTAGCTATCTTTCAATTTAGATCTATTTAATTGAATTCTAACCTGTAATAAGATACAATTTTAAGATTTATTTATAACATCTGATTACATTTTTAAATTTGATTCTACCAGTAATTAGATATAAGTTGTGTTTGATCGCTCTCTCTCTCATTTTCAGTAGCCACCGTGTGAAGAATGATTCATTTATATATGAGATCCTCCTCATTTAATTTGATGTCTCATCTGTCAATAAGATACAATTTTAATTGTTATTTCTTCTGAAATTATTTTTACATGAGGCTTTGATCTAATTAGTATTATTTGGATTATTCGAAACTATTGTTCTTCATCTTCATATGGTTATCTGTACATCGTTTCGACGATGTGTTCTCCAGCCTTCTTCAGTAGTTCTTTTGCGAATCTGGAAATATTATCGGGACTCGGGAACCCTTTCGTTTTGAACTCGAAAGAACGGTTCTTAAGTTCGAAGAAGGTTCCCGATCTGAGATGGTTCCCGAGTCCTACAAGAAATACCTGAAGAAGGCGGGAGGCACATCGGCCGAACGTTGTAATAGATAACACATGAAGCATGGGGACAAGTAGTTCCTAATAATCCAAAATATACTAATTTAAAATTGATTCTAACTCTAATTAAAACTTAAAATTATTTAATTGATTCTTAACCTGTAATTAGGATTCAATTTTAACTCTTTGCAATACCAAATTCTTACCATGGTTTATATAAAAATTTTCTGAATATTTTTTACTGTCATGATGGAATAATTCAAAGTTTACTATTGCCCTTAAAACTCATTCCAACCCTTGCACCCATCTCTTACCCTCTTCTTCTAGCAGCTCTTTCGAACGCGGGCTTTAAATATACCGAACTGCACCTCTGCAGTGGGTCAAGACCTTTCAAAGGCCCCCACCTGTTACTCGTGGGTGGCGATATGTGATGCTTAAAGACGGATCCTTCGTGGCTGACACTCACCATGACATGCAACACTCCCCTTCGCCTCTACTTGGCAGAACCAGCGGTTCTGAAAGAGGCCCCCTCGATTAAATCGGCTGACTATTAAAGCCTATAGACGTCATATTGATTGCCCCAACCTATGGTCCTTATGGCAAGCCACCAACCCCACTTTAATATACATTGTGCTAGAAGCCGTGACTGAGGGTTTCATTACCTGGTAATGCGTTTATAAACTTATTACTGATGGTGAGGTTACCACTGTCTGGGGAAAGTGGCACTTTGTCAACATTACCCCTTCCACACTGACCCGCAGTTGATAGTACCTATTAGAGTCCTATATGGACTTGAATAGAAATTTTGGTTTATAAAAAATAGAGTTATAAAACAATTATTTCTTCCAAACTATCGTGCGATATCTTTCAAACTGTACCGGATTAAATGCACCAAACCGATGTTGATAATGCCAGTAAAATTAAAAACAAAGCAAACAAACAATATTCAGATATTAAGAGCTTGGAGACTTAAACTTTCATCAAAAGTTATGAATCGGGCAAATGCCCTAACAACAATATGAAATAGTCATATTTATCCTTTATTACTTTATTCATTAACATGTTATAAAGTTTTGGCTGATTAGATTTTCCGCAAAACTTTACCAATATTAATTAAATTTCTAAAATGTTGTTATTATATCTCTAGAAATAACTTGTTTACTAAGAATTGGAAAGTCTAGTTCCTATTTTGTTATAATTAAGTTTGTCTATGCGTTTGTAGTTTATTTAATTTTAATATAAATTATCATCTATTATAATAAATACTTTTATTCATAAATTCTAAATGTATTAAATAACTAATTGAAATTGTTATAATAAATATCTAATTGAAATCTAACTTGCATAAGGGCGGCGTTAGCTCAGGTCGGTAGACGTTCGGCTAAGAACCACAAGTTCTGTTCGACTAAAAGTCCTCGCCACTCACGTGTATGAGAGACACGGGTGCTGATGCGGAAGTAAGAGATGACGTAGGTGTGGCACACCACCTCAGACGCAGAACAAACATTTTCTTGTTAGCGCGTATGAGAAAATGAGGAGAGACCCCTCGCAGTATGTCCACACATAATACATTATTATTAATATTCAATTGCATATTATTAAATCTAATAATAATAATGATATTATAATAATTATTGTATGATTATAATATTAAATAATAAATTATTAATAAATATTTTTTCAAATCTGTTTATAATTAAATGGTCTAATTCAATTTTAAAATGATTCTACTACTAATTAAATGTTTAAATTATTCTAACCTTGAGATACTTGGATGAAGTCAGTCCTATTTTTTATAATGAACGTGTTTATGAGTTTGTATACAAAATTTTACGAGCAGCCATTATTTAGATTAAAATGTGTGGGAAACCGTAGTTCCTCCTTGGGCACTAATTCTCTTACAGAATAATTATAATTTCAAAATTTAATTTAAATACAATTAAGTTACATAATAAAGACTACCTAACATCAACCTCTAGTGGTAACACGTCCTGCGCAGCGTGCGTGCTCGTGTTTTAAACCATCCTGGCGTAACACATCAGCATAGAGGATAAAGAAAAGCATAAAATAACAACAGGCCACCGGCATACACCACATTGTCAGGTCGGCGACATATGCAACATCTGTCTTCATGGGATTACTATATAAAATAGACAAACAGCAGGGGTAGAGTTCCTAAGATCTTGGTTAGGTAATTCTGGTTAATATATCTTTCCTGGTTAATTATTATTAATTCAAGATTGTATTCAGAACATGCGTACTTTAAGATTTACTAAGTTAGCTATATCTGTGCAAAAAGGCCAAGGGGATCTTGTAAATTTGTCATTTTTCATATTTCATTTATCTTCATTGTCTTTTTTTTTTTGGTTTGTTTGTTTGTTGTTTTTTCTTTAAAATAAATTATACCTAATGACATCCAAATATCTTTGGTTTAGAAGAAAATTCAATTTTTATCAGATATTGGTTGGTTGGATGGTTGGTTGTTTAGTTTGTGGCTTGTCACAAAACCACCCAACCAGCAACCAATATCTTATAAAAAACTATTTCGCCCACCCCGGTCAAAAGGTGGCTCCATTATGGCTAGATGGCGCTCGGAGAGGTTCCTTCGATCAAGGCTGGTCAAGTCAAGCTCTAGCACCATATATGATTGCCCAACCCCAATTGCCTTGTATGGCAAGCCCCAACCCTTTTTATCATGTGGTGCTAGAAGGCGGTGGCTGAGGTCTCTTCAAGTCCTGTGAAATAACGTTAAACTCTTTCTGATGGTAAGATTCCAGTTTTGGAGGTTTGGGGAATGTAGAGCACCCCCTTCATCAGCCATTGCTCCCTGGTCCACTCGGTGTAGTAGCTTACGGTCCTCTATGGTTAGATAGAAAAAAATGTGTTTATTAAAAAATTGAGATATCCATTAAGAATGTATTTATTTCAAATCTTTGTCGGCATTAAAGGACACACTGAGGTGAGGATAGCCGTAAACAAAAGACAAACTAAGAACTACCCACGGCCAACAGATGGCCACATTATGGGGTTTTTTTTTTTACTGCTCTGCTGAAGTGCAGTCGGTGTATTCTACACCCCAACTGACAGGCTTAATCAAGTGTGGTCGTTTACCTTCTGACTTTGCAAAAGCATCCGAGTTGCCGATTAATGCAAAACTTTTGACTCGCCTAATAATTTTGCGATGATGAAAATATAGGTACCACCATTTTCCAGTGAAAATTTACACTCCTCCCGCCTATATTTAACACAATTAAGACTTGCATAAAGGTTAATATTTCTCTTAAATATTTTTGTTCATTCGAAGAAGAACACTAAAACAACTCTGATGATGAAAAAATAATGAAAATTGTCAACGAAAAACGATGTTTACTTTTGCACCGTTAAATCAATTTGAAATTAACGTAGCTAAAAAACAGATGTGACTAGAGGCTTTAAAAAAAAATTCATATGAAAAATCAATTAATGGTCCGATTTATACGAGCATTTCCATAATTACTTACCTTTTGAGGAAAATATGTCTGAATAGTTTTTTTCTAAAATATTATCAGGGGAAATATTTTTTACGAGGGCTACCCCCTCCCTATTTATTTTATGAAATATGAAAAAAGAACCGACAAAAACGATTCTTACTTTTTTTTCTATAAAGACAGAGTCCTAATAATTATATCAGAAGATGTTTATAATTTCAATGCCAGAGTTTTAGTAACAAAACCATGTATAAGATCAGTTTAAAAAAATATCAAAGAACTGGCCTATGTGTAAAATAACGACTGTTTTACTTATTTTTCAGAGGTATAACGTTGAGTGATTTTTCCCCAATCGGATGGATTCGATCTTTGAATTAAACTGGTTCTTTTTGTTTTTTGTAACAATCTTTATGTTTATTATTTTTTTGCGAGATTTTTTTTTTAAAAAGTTCAAAAATATTTACGTTTCTTCTAATATGGCCTAAACTGAACACGTGACCTATTTTTGGTGCTACCTAATGAAAATTAACTTGTCAACTGAATTAAAGTCGTTTAAAAAAAAAAGAGATAAATAACATACTGAGACATTTTCACTTGACTAATTGCTTGTCTGAATCGGCTGTCCGAAAACTCCTGACAAATCAAACAAGTTTATTACTTGCCACATTTCTTTCTTTCTTTTTGTTACTTACAATCGCTCTGGCAATATTGAAGCAATGTAACTGAGATTCGTGAGTCAGCCCACAGTTAACGCTGACGGATCTAAAACACTTTATAACACTTATGTACTTAGCAAGTTACCTTATCTGTTGCTTTGTTATGCACAATTTTTCTTTTAATTGACAGGACGTTTTTGTTGTGTTTTGGTTATAGGGAAATTGAACTCAAATGTTCGTCTTTCTTTCTCAGTGCTTAAGCGATTGTTTCACTATTCTTTATCTTGTAACATGACGACCCAATTAAAGAGAGACCTTTTTTTAAAATAAAGAAGATTGATATTAAAAATTTCAATTCAAACCAATTCAAAAAACACAGAGAATTACGTGTTTATGGCAGGTGTCACCACAGCATACTGAGGATAGATCACTATATAAAATTGTGAGCGTATCTTAAAGTGTTTAGCCCTGTCTGCAGTGTCTGTAGAATACGCTAATTAATCTTTAAGGGGGGGGGTAAAAACCCCATTTCTTATTATAATGCTAAAAGAGCTGAGGGTCTTCAGTGTATTGGTATTGCAAGCTAACTGCATCTAGTGATGAAGTTTACAAATTCTGGAGCTCTGTGGAGTGGGAGTAACTTTCATTGCATTACTCTCAGGTCGACTCTGACCCGGAGTTGTAGTACTTGTCAGAAAATTCCATGGATGCATTAAATAGTGATTGCACGTTTCACAAATACGACAAATTAAAAAAAATATTTGTTAACTTGATAGAGAGCGAACATATGAGATTAATTAGGGTCGTATGGCAAATGACATATAGAAATTTGTTTAATGTCTAAATTTGGAAACCAGAGAGAAGGTTTTTTTTCATCTGGACGCCACGTGCATTAAGACATAAGCATGTTATGTCTTTAAATATAAGACTTCACGTATAACATTCCATTTGTGAACACGCATCATGTTATATAACGCTGTACAAAGCACTTTTCAATATTTTAATATTTATATTTTGACGCTAAAGATTGCGTAATATGCATGAAACTGCAGTTATAGAAAATTAACACATAAATCATTTCATCTCTGATTTTATAATATATATATAATATATATATATATATATTATTATATATATATAATATACCAACCCCTCCGCACGAGCTGGATATGACACAGGTCAATTCCTTAAGGGGACTTTAACTAGATTTGAATCAGAGAGATTTTCCCAGTTTTTTCATGGCTTAAAGAGCAGTCTGCCTGAATTTATTCAACAGCTGAGAGTATTTGGATGCATACTTTCCAAGGTATTTAGCGTTTATTGAAAATGACAATAGCCTGTCCCAGGATTAGAACTCGGGTCGATGAATTCATTTCCTACAACCATCTAACCATTGCACCACACACACACCACCAAACACACACACACACACCATATATATATATATAGATACTACTATATATATATATATATATAATAATATTATATAATATATATATATAATATATATATATTATATATATTATATATATATATAATATTTAATTATATATTATATAATATATATATATATATATATAATATATATAGTATATATATATTATATATTAATATATAGCAAGACATTGAAAGGTAAAATACACCTCTATTTAGTGTATTAATAATAACACATTCTATTGACTTTAATTAAGATAAATAACGTTTCATATGATATAAAACACATTTAATCTCTACAGACTCTATAATAATATAATGAAACCTCATCATTGTCATAAACCAGTAAAAACATAGCATAACAGCGGATTTCAACAAACTTTATATTTTTGAATCTAAAAAAATGCATCTTCCGCTTTTTAAAATTTTTTGAATTTATCGAATCTTGAATCGGCGTTCTTGACTGCTGTCCCGTAAACCAACCATTTATCGCAAAAAAATACACACGTTGCAATCAATAATTTCATTAATCCAGTGGATTTAACCTGAAGATCCTTATGGTGCAAACTCGAGTAGCTTATTCCCGCGTACCATATATATAATAAATTTGCTCTACCAAATTATTGAGCACTTTATATTTTTATATCGCTGCTTATCATTGGATCTTCATCAATTAACAGTGACTGTTTCACCGGTAAGTCACCTTTTCCAACAAATACCATATATATATATATATATATATATATAATATATTATATATATATATGGGAGTAAAAGGCAAATCATCCGACAGTACGGGAGAAATTATGCAAAGACGGGAGTTTACTGGTGGAGATTTATTACTGGTGTGATACGTTTCGGTTTTCAGACCTTTTCAGGGCACGAGCTGAGTTCTTGTTATTGAGGATTTCAGTTATCTTACTCATTTAGTGTCTTTGCGGTCGTGATTGGGAGGAGGTGGTGAATCAACTGCTGATGATGTGGTGTGAGTGTTTGGAAGATAGTAACGGTTATATGTATTGTTGTGTTGGGAATTGTGTGTATGGGGTCACGTAGTTGATTTGGGTGAATGTTCGGTGGAAGTGGACATACACACAAGCTTATTCGATTTACAGCTTCTTTAGAACGGAAGCAAACTGGATAACCTCTTGTGCTCCAAGTCTGAAGATGGTGTAATGAGCTAATGTTAATTATTTGAATTATTTACGATGAAGCAAAATTTAAAGTTTTCTTTCTATTTATTCCAACCACACGACTATATATATATATATAATATATAACTTACTATATATATTATATATATGAATAATTGTAATTTCTAAAGCATTGTTAAGTATTTATAAAATATTAAATTAGAAGGCAATACAATGCGTATAATAAAAAACAAAATTGATGTTTTTTTTTGTCTTACTCGATTTCTTTGAAATTGATAAGACAAAAAAAAATTTTTAAGTGTGTTGTGTGATAAAGGTGGATGACAATCTGAAACATTGAATTTGGTTGATCTATGAAAAATGCCAACCGATGTCGGCTAGTGTTAGTTCGAGTTTGCGTTGAGATTTTTCTCAAGAGACGATGAAAGTGTGAGTCTATCATAGGGACTCCATGATTATGAGACGATTGAGAAGCTCAATTACAGAAAATGATTCATTCATTAACTATTAAGGGAGAGAGTTTCATACTGGGATTTGTAATCCCTATTTTACTCCATAATAATAATATATTATATATATATATTATTATATATATATATATTTATATATATATAAGTAAGAAATAACAAGAAGCTTTAGAGATTTAGCATAGTCTATTCGTATCTGATGAGTCGGGAGGTTAGACACTTGTCTTAACTCCAAGAAATAGACTATATGCTCAATCTCTAAGTCTTGTTATTCTTTTACTTATCTATTTGCTCTGTGGACTCTAACATAGAGCACACATTGAGCCTAACAAACGTGACAGTTTTTGTCTTGAAAAATAAAAAACTCCTGTGTTCGTAAGGAAGATTTATTCTTGGACTTTTAATTATAATATATATATACATAGTATATATTAACTATATAAGATCATAACATTATGAAACTGTCTAATTATTAAAGTACGATGAAAACTAATAGTACGGTTATATTATATGCATATTATTTAACCTTGGTTTTAAAACTCTCTGCGATTATGCATTGAGCACACTCAAAAGCTAATCACTTTTCATATTCAATTGTCCAATTTATATATATTATATATATATATATATATATATATATAAATATTATTAAACCTTTTGTGGTGTATATTTCCATAGTTTGTGTTGTTCTTTAGATTGCTTTAACTTCGGGGTGATTTTATTGGTGTGTTTTTTTTTTATTGCGCTTGTATTTAAATATTCTGACTCATATTGAGCAGTGAAAGATTTGTTAGAGATTTTCTATAAGAGCAAATTAAACATTATGACAGGTCACGGAGAACTTGGCATTAATAAAGTCTAGCTAGATGAGCTCTTCTAAACCGTGCACACTCCCAGTCCTGTCTATCTAGACACCACCCTCGCCGGGGTGAACACACGGGAAAATGAGTGCAATTCTGAATTATATAGGAGTCTGTGTTATTCGATTGCACTCATTTCGTGTCGCACCCGGCGAGTGGGTTGGTTGTCTAGAATAGACAACTGGGAGTGTGGCAAGGTATTAAAGGCTCAGTCTAGCTGCTTATTAACTGCCCAAAGTCTCCGTGAATTTCATATGTTTTAATTTGCTCTTAAAGAAAATCTCTAACAAATCTTCACTGACTCCATATGAAGTCAGAATAGTTTAATACAAGACGCAATAAAAAAAAAACAAACCACCATAAAAAATCACCCCAAATAAACGCCATCTAAAGCAGAAAAACAAACTTATGGGAAGATACCACCACAAAAACGTTATATATCATATATAATATATATATAATATTTATATTATATAATATACTAATGGAAATAGAAGATGACAATATTTTAGCTTTTTGAAAGGTGCTCAAATGCTATAATCGCAGAGCAGTTTTTAAAATCAAAGGTTAAATAAATAGCATATAAATACCTACTATAGTGCAGGCGTACTTTTAATCATAGACAGTTCAAATTGTATATGATCTATAATATATTATATTTATATAATTATATAATCTAAAAGTCCAAGAATAAATCTTCCTTACGACACAGGGGTTTATTTTTAAAAAAAACTGTCACGTTTGAGAGCTCAATGTGTGCTCTAATGTTTAGAGTCACAGAGCAAATATATAAAGTAAAGAAATAACAAACTTAGAGATTGGAGCATTATAGTCTATTTCTTGGAGCTTAGACAAAGTGTCTACTCTCCCGACTCATCAGATGCGAATAGACTATAATGCTAATCTCTAAGTCTTTTGTTATTTATTTACTATTATATATTATAATATATATATATTTATTATATATATAATTTATATATATATGGGAAGTAAATAGGAATTAAATCCAACAGTATTGAACCTCTCTCACTATAGTTTAATGATGATATTTTCTGTCAATTGAGATTCTCATCGTCTATATCCATGAGTCCCTATGATGACTCCACACTTTTCATCGTCTCTTGAGAAAATCTTCACGCAAACTCAACTAACACTAGGCGACATCGGTATGGCACTTTTTTCATAGAATCAACCATTTTCAATGTTTTCAGATTCATCCACCTTTATCACACAACACACATAAAAAAATGTTTTTTTGTCTTATCAATTTCAAAAATCGATAGACATAAAAAAAAAAACATTCATTTGTTTTATTTTATACGCATTGTATTGCCTTCTAATAATTTTTAATATTTTATAACATACTTAAACAATGCTTCAAGCAATTACCAATTACTTTATATATATATATATATATTATATTATATATATATATTATACGGTTTGTGTGGGAATAAATTGAAAAAAAGACTTTAAATTGCTTCATGTAATAATTCAATTAATTTAACATTAGCTCATTACACCATCTTCAGACTTGGAGCACAAGAGGTTTATCCATGTTTTGCTCCGTGTCTCAAGAAGCTGTATCGAAATAAGCTTGTTGTAGTCCACTTCCACCCCGAACATTCACCCCAAATCAACTACGTGACCCCCATACACACAATTCCCAACACAACAAGTACATATAACCCGTACTATCTTCCCAAACACTCACACCACATCATCAGCAGTTGATCACCACCCTCCTCCCAATCACGACCGCAAGACACTAATGAGTAAGATAACTGAATCCTTCAATACAAGAACTCAGCTCGTGCCCTGAAGAAGGTCTGAAAGACCGAAACGTTATCACCACCAGTAATAAATCTCCACCAGTATAAACTCCCGTCTTTGCATAATTTCTCCACGTACTGTCGGATTGATTTGCCCTTTTTACTCCATATATATATATATATATATATATATATATTATAATATATATATGGTATTTGTGGAAAAGGTGACTTACCGGTGAAACAGGTCACAATGGTTAATTGATGCAAGATTTCACAATGATAAGCCAGCGATCTTAACAAATATAAATGCTCAATACGTTGGTTAGAGCAAATTTTATAATAATGGTACACGGGAATAAGCTACTCGAGTTTCACCATTAGGATCTTCAAGGTTAAATCCACTGGATTAATGAAATTATGATTGCACGTGTGTATTTTTTGCGATAAAATGGTTGTTTACGGGACCGCAGTCAAAGAACGCGATTCAAGATTCGATAAATTCAAAAAATTTTAAAAGCGGAAGATGCATTTTTTAAGATCAAAATATTAAACGTTGTTCGAAATCCGCTTTATGCTATTGTTTTACTGGTTTATGACAATGATGAGTTTCACTATATTATTATAGAGTCTGTAGCGATTAAATGTGGTTTTATCAGTATTGTTAAACGTTATTTATCTTAATTAAAGTCAATAGAATGTGTATATATGATACACTAATAGAGGTGTATTTTTCCATTTCAATGGTCTTGCTATATTATATTATATATAATATATATATATATATATTATATTATATATATTATATATATATATATATATATATATATATATATATATATATATATATATATATATATATATATATATATATATATATATATAATATATATATATATATATATATATAATATATATATATATATATATAATATATATATATATATATGTGTGTGTGTGTGTGTGTGTGTGTGTGTGTTGTGTGGTGCAATGGTTAGAGTTGTAGGAAATGAATTCATCGACCCGAGTTCTAATCCTGGACAGGCTATTTGCATTTCAAATAACGCTAATACCCTTGGGAAAGGTATGCATCCAAATACTCCCTCCAGCTGTTGATAAATTGCAGGGCAGACTTGGCTCTTTAGCCATGAAAAACTAGGAAAACTCTGAATTCAAACCTGTTAAAGTCCGCTTAAGGAATTGACCTTGTGTCACATCCAGCTCGTGCGGAGGGTTGGTATATATATATTATATATATATATATATATATATATATATATATATATAAAATCAGAGATGAAATATTATGGTGTTAATTTCTATAACTGCAGTTTCATGCATATTACGCAATCTTTAGGCGGTCAAAAATATAAATATTAAAATATTGAAAAAGTGGCTTGTACAGCGTTTATATAACATGATGCGTGTTCACACAATGGAATGTTATAACGTGAGTCTTATATTTAAAGACATAAACATGCTTATGTCTTAATGCACGTGGCGTCCAGATGAAAAAAAACCTTCTCTTCTGGTTTCCAAATGTAGACATTTAAACAAATTTCTATTATGTCATTTGCCATACGACCCTAATTAATCTCATATGTTCGCTCTCTATCAATCTAAACAAAATATTTTTTTTAATTTGTCGTTATTTGTGAAAGTGCAATCAGATCTATTTAATGCATCCATGGAATTTCTGACAAGTACTACAACTCCGGGTCAGAGTCGACCTGAGAGTAATGCCAATGAAAGGTTACTCCACACTCCACAGAGCTCCAGAATTGTAACTTCATCACTAGATGCAGTTTAGCGTCATACCCAATACACTGAGACCCTCAGCTCTTTCTAGCATGTATAATATAAAAATAGGGGGATTTTACCCCCCCCCTGTAAAGATTTAATTAGCGTATTCTACAGACACTGCAGACAGGGCTAAACACTTTAAGATACGCTCCCAATTTTATATAGTGATCTATCCTCAGTATTGCTGTGGTGACACCTGCCATAAACACGTATTCTCTGTGTTTTTTGAATTGGTTTTTGAATTGAATTTTTTAATATCAATCTTTCTTATTTTAAAAAAAGGTCTCTCTTTAATTGGGTCGTCATGTTACAAGATAAAGAATAGTGAAACAATCGCTTAAGCACTGAGAAAGAAAGACGAACATTTGAGTTCAATTTCCCTATAACCATAAACACAACAAAAACGTCCTGTCAATTAAAAGAAAAATGTGTGCATAACAAAAGCAACAGATAAGGTAACTTGGCTAAGTACATAAGTGTTATAAAGTGTTTTAGATCCGTCAGCGTTAACTGTGGGCTGACTCACGGAAGTCTCAGTTACATTGCTTCAATATTGCCCAGAGCGATTGTAAGTAACAAAAAAAGAAAAGAAAAGAAATGTGGCAAGTAATAAACTTGTGTTGATTTGTCAGGAGTTTTCGGACAGCCGATTCAGACAAGCAATTAGTCAGAGTGAAAATGTCTCAGTATTGTTAATTTATCTCTTTTTTTTTTTAAACGATTAAATTCAGTTGACAAGTTATATTTCATTAGGTAGCACCAAAATAGGTCACGTGTTCAGTTTAGGCCATATTGAAGGAAGAAACGTAAATATTTTTGAACTTTTAAAAAAAAATCTCGCAAAAAAAAGAAATAATAAACATAAAGAGTTGTTACAAAAAACAAAAAAGAACCAGTTAATTCAAAGATCGAATCATCCGATTGGGGAAAAATCACTCAACGTTATCCTGAAAAATAAGTAAAACAGTCCGTTATTTTACGACATAGCCAGTTTCTTTATTGATATTTTTTTTAAACTGATTTCTGTATACATGGTTCTTTTACTAAAAACTCTGGCATTGAAAATTATAAACATCTTCTGATATAATTATTTAGACTCTTGTCTTTATAGAAAAAAAGTAAGAATCGTTTTTTGTCGGTTCTTTTTTCATATTTCATAAAATAAAATAGGGGAGGGGGTAGCCCTCGTAAAAAAATATTTCCCCTGATATATTTTAGAAAAAAACTATTTCAGACATATTTTCCTCAAAAGGTAAGTAATTATGGAAATGCTCGTATAAATCGGACCATTAATTGATTTTTCATAGAATTTTTTTTTAAAAGCCTCTAGTCACATCTTGTTTTTAGCTACGTTAATTTCAATTGATTTAACGGTGCAAAAATGTAAACATCGTTTTTCGTTTACAATTTTCATTATTTTTACATCATCAGGAGTTTGTTTAATGTTCTTCTTCGAATGAACAAAAAATATTTAAGATAATATTAACCTTTATGCAAGTCTAATTGTGTTAAATATAGGCGGGAGGAGTGTAAATTTCACTGGGAAAATGGGTGGTACCTATATTTCATCATCGCAAAAATTATTAGGCCGAGTCAAAAGTTTTGCATTAATCGGCAACTCTGGATGCTTTTGCCAAAGTCATGAAGGTAACGAACCACACTTGATTAAGCCCTGTCAGTTGGGGATGTAGAATACACCGACTGCACTTCAGCAGAGCAGTAATAAAAAAACGCCCATAATGTGGCCATCTGTTGGCCGTGGGTAGTTAGGTTTGTCTTGTTTTACGGCCTATCATCAACCTCAGTGTGTCCTTTAATGCCGACAAAGATTTGAAATAAATACATTCTTAATGGATACTCAATTTTTTAATAAACACATTTTTTCTATCTAACCCATAGATGGGACCGTAACAGCTACTACCGGAGTGGACCAGGGAGCAATGGTGATGAAGGGGTGCTCTACATTCCCCAAACCTCCAAAACTGGAATCTTACCATCAGAAAGAGTTTAACGTTATTCACAGGACTTGAAGACCCTCAGCCACCGCCTTCTAGCACCCACATGATAAAAAGGGTTTGGGGCTTGCCATAAAGGCAATTGGGTTGGGGCAATCATATAGGTGCTAGAGCTTGACTTGACCAGCCTTGATCGAAGGAGACCTCTCCGACCGCCCATCTAGCCCATAATGGAGCCACCTGTTGACCGGGGGTGGGCGGAATTAAGTTTTTATAAGATATTGGTTGCTTGGTTGGTGGGTTTTGTGACAAGCCACAAAACTAAACAACCAACCATCCAACCAACCAATATCTGATAAAAATTGAATTTTCTTCTAAACCAAAGATATTTGGATGTCATTAGGTATTACTTATTAAAGAAAAAAACAACAAACAAACAAACCAAAAAAAAAAAACAATGAATGAATAAATGAAATATGAAAAATGACAATTTACAAGATTTCCCCTTGGCCTTTTGCCAGATATAGCTAATCTTAGTAAAACTTAAAAGTATCGCATGTTCTGAATACAATTCTTGAATTAATAATAATTAACCAGGGAAAGATATATTAACCAGAATTACCTAACCAAGATCTTAGGAACTCTACCCCTGCTGTTTGTCTATTTATATAGTAATTCATGAAAGACAGATGTTGCATATGTCGCCGAACCTGACAATGTGGATGGTATGCCGGTGGCCTGTTGTTATTTTATGCTTTTTCTTTATCCTCTATGCTTGATGGTGTTACGCCAGGATGGTTTAAAACACGAGCAGCACGCTGCGCAGGACCTGTTACCACTAGAGGTTGATGTTATAGGTCTTTATTAGTAACTTAATTGTATTTAAATTAAATTTTGAATTTATAATTATTCTGTAAGAGAATTAGTGCCCCAAGGAGGAACTACGGTTTCCCACACATTTTATCTAAATAATGGCTGCTCGTAAAATTTTTGTATACAAACTCATAAACACGTTCATTATAAAAATAGGACTGACTTTCCAGTCCAGTATCTCAGGTTAGAATCAATTAAACATTTTAATTAGTAGTTAGAATCATTTTAAAATTGAAAGTTAGAAACCATTTAATTATAAAACAGAATTTGAAAAAATATTATTACAATAATTTATTATTATAATTATTTATAATCATAACAATAATTTATTATAATATTTTCATTATTATTATAATTTTAATTAATCATGCAAATTGAATATTAATATAATAATGTATTATGTGTGAGCCATACAGCGAGGGAGTCTATCCTCTTTTCACTAGCGCTAGACCAAGAAGATTGTTTCTGCGTCTGAGGTGGTGTGCCACACCTACCGTCATCTCTTTACTTTACCGCATCAGATCCCCGTGCTACTCATACACTGAGTTGGCGAGGACTTTTATCGAACTAGGAAACTTGTGGTTCTAGCCGAACGCTCTACCGACTGAGCTAACCCGGCCCTATGCAAATTAGATTTCATTATATATTTATTATAATAATTTCATTATTACTTTAATAATTTATAATTTATGAATAAAAGTATTTATTATTATAATGATAATTTATTATTACAAATAAATAAAAATACAAACGCATAAACAACTTTATTATAAAAATAGGACTGACTTTCCAATCTTAGTAAACAAGTTATTTCTTAGAGATATATAACATACATTTTAGAATTTTAATAATATTGGTAGTTTTGCGGAAAATCTAACTCAGCAAAACTTTAATAGACATCGTTAATAAATAAAATGCTAATTAAGATTAAATAATGACTATTTCATATTGTTTTAGGGCATTTAACGCCGATTCAAGTAATTTTGATGAAAGTTTCTAAGCTCCAAGCTCTTAATATCTGAATATTGTTTGTTTGCTTTGTTTTATTTTACGGCATATCAACATCGGTTGGTCATTTAATGCCGGTACAGTTTTGAAAGATTCGCAGCGATAGTTTGGAAGAAAATTGTTTAAACTCTATTTTTTTATAAACAAAATTTCTATTCAACCCATAGATGGGACTCTAATAGGTACTATCACTCCGGGTCAGTGTGGACCTAGGGGTAATGTTGACAAAGGGGTGCTCCACTTTCCCCAGACAGTGGAACCTCACCATCAGATATAGTTTAACGTCATTACCAGGTAATGAAAACCCTCAGTCACGGCCTTCTAGCACATGTATATTAAATGGGTTGGGGCTTGCCATAAGGACCATAGGGTTGGGGCAATCATATACGTTCTAAGGCTTTACATAGTCAGCCGATTGATCGGAGGGGGCCTCTCAGAACGCTGGTCTAGCCCAAGTAAGGCGAAAGTGTTGCATGTCATGGACTGTTCAGCCACGAGGATTCCGTCCTTAAGCATCACATATCGCCACCCACGACTAACAGGTGGGCCTATTGAAAAGATCTTACCCCACTGCAGAGGTGCAGTCGGTATATTCTAAAGCCCCAGTCGAAAGAGCTGCTAGAAAAGAGGGTAAGAGATGGTGCAAAGGGTTGGAATGAGTTTTAAGGTGAATAGTAAACTTTGAAATATTCCATCATACAGGTAAAAAATATCAAGAAAATTTTATATAAACATGGGAGAATTTGGTATGCAAAGAGTTAAAATTGTATCCTATTACAGGTTAGAATCAATTAAAAATTTTAATTAGAGGTTAGAATCAATTTAGAATTAGTATTATTTGGATTATTAGGACTATTGTCCCCATCTTCATTGTTATCTATACAACGTTTCGGCCGATGTGCCTCCCGGCCTTCTTCAGGTATTTCTTGTAGGACTCGGGAACCATCTCAGACTCGGGAACCTTCTTTTCGAACTTAAGAACCTTCTTTTCGAGTTCAAAACGAAGGTTCCCGAGTCCGATAAATTTCCAGATTCCAACAAGAAATACCTGAAGAAGGCTGGAGAACACATCGGTCGAAACGATGTACAGATAACAATGAAGATGAGAACAATAGTTCGAATAATCCAAATAATACTAATTATCAAGCCTCATGTAAAAAAATTCAGAGAAATACAATTTAAAATTGTATCTTATTACAGATTATAATCAATTAAAAATCTCATTAGTGGTTAGAATCATTTTAAAATCTTAATTGAAAGTTAGAAACCATTTAAAATTATATCTAATTACTGGTTAGAATCAATTAAAAATGTTAATCAGATGTTAAAATAAATTTAAAATTGTATCTTATTACAGGTTAGAATCAATTAAAAATCTTAATTGAAAGTTAGAAACCATTTAAAATTTTATCTAATTACTGGTTAGAATCAATTAAAAAAATTAATCAGATGTTAAAATTAATTTAAAATTATATCTTATTACAGGTTAGAATCAATTAAAAATCTTAATTGAAAGTTAGAAACCATTTAAAATTTTATCTAATTACTGGTTAGAATCAATTAAAAAAATTAATCAGATGTTAAAATCAATTTAAAATTATATCTTATTACAGGTTAGAATCAATTAAAAATCTTAATTGAAAGTTAGAAACCATTTAAAATTTTATCTAATTACTGGTTAGAATCAATTAAAAAAATTAATCAGATGTTAAAATCAATTTAAAATTGTATCTTATTACAGGTTAGAATTAACTGAAATTAATTAGAATTAACTGATTAAATCTAACACGGCTACTATATACATACAAACATACATGTTTAGTAACAACTCAAATTCAAACCCTACCGATAGTAAATCTCTTCATATCTATATTAATTTCACGCTAGTCTATTGAACATTTCTTCCGCGACAAATCACCTACCCATTCATATTTATTTATCAATGCTTGTATCTTGAGGGGTAATCGCTGTTTATTCATTTCTCAGCAAATGAACAAGAAACTGAAAGAGTAAGGGAAAGGAGGCATGGAATCTAATTCATCATCTTTTGTCTTCTTATCTCCCGGTTTCATCTATTCTATCAAGATGATACTTTGTTCATTCTGTGTTATATTACAAGTTCTTTTCTCCCCGCTTTAAAAAGTACGCATATCACCTACGGTCGTCTGACCACAACCTATTTATATCGGATACTACAGCGACGTTCTCATCTATGATTTTTCATCCTTCTACATCCGGTCACCGTATTTCCGGCTGACAGTTATGGGTCAGCCACTACAAAAGAATACCAAACATTCAATGACTAAGATTGATTGTGTCATAATGAATACTATGAACGTTTCTACTGCCACACACACACACACACACAACACACACACACACACACACACACACACACATATATATATATATATATATATATATATATATATATATATATATATATGTTATGCATGAACTTTGTTCTTGTGAACGTTGTTGTTTTTTTGTTGAACAAAAACAAGAAAAATAGAACAAAAATCAGAATTTTGATATACAATTGTTGTTTTGTTCCTGGTTTGATCAATTCCGATATTTCAGGTGAATCTTCACCCTTTTTCAAGGTATATGATATATGAGACGGTCTAGAGAAAAAAATTAAACGCTGTATATGCTGTATATGAGAGCAAAAAAATAAATGTATATATAAATACACACACACACACACACACATATATATATATATATATATATATATATATATATATATATATATATATATATCTGTGTGTATGTATGTATTTATATATATATATTTTATATATATATACATTTATATATATATTATATATTATATATATAATATATAATATATATATATAGAGAGAGAGAGAGAGAGAGAGAGAGAGAGAGAGAGATTTAATTGTTTGCTCTCATATACAGCATTTAATTGTTTTCTCTAGAAAATCCTCTGTTTGCTGATTCTATTGGAAATGGTTAACAGAAAATTCAGGAGGCTTTATATACATTTCTTCTGGTAAATCATTGAACATTGAGCTCTCAATCTTGACTTGAAAAACTCTAACATTCTGCTATTGGAAGAAAGGTCCAACTTAGAATCATTCTAATACCAAATGACTTGGTAATCCATCTACGTATATATATATATATATATATATATATATATATATTATATATATAAATTGATGAAGATTGCATTTCATTAACTTATTTTTTATAATTGTTAAGATTATGTTGTTATAGATGCATTGCGTACATATCAATGTTTCACCCATGTTAAGCTGGAAAATTCTCATTTTTTAAAGCAAACGAATAATTTCATCCCCTATACACGCACACAACACACACACACACACACACGCACACACACACACACACACACACACACACACATATATATATATATATATATATATATATATATATATTGCTATCTCTTCGCTTCATGTTGGCTTCATTACTAAAAGTTTTATGATTTTGACAAATTGTAATGTTGAGATAACAGTTTATTTAGGTTGTATTAGGTTCTACTAGCAAGTATTAGTACACTTCAATTTAAATGTTTTTATAGTTCCCCCTATATGTGTGTGTGTGCGTGCAGGCGTGCGCGTGTGTGTGTACAAATGGAAATCAATTCGACAGTATATAATTTTATAAAAATAAAAAAAATAAAAAATAAAAAAAAACAAATTTAACGGGTGAGGTTTATTAAGCCGGCATAACAGCGTTTCGGTTTGTTTATCAAAACTTCGTCGGGGCCATCATCTGTGTAAGAAATTGTTAGTAAACAGAAGTCTGCGAGCCTCTGCTTTTAATATGTGGCGGCTTCTGTTGATACTCAAATATGAGAAAAAAGACATAAGGTATTTTCCATTCACAAAAATTGTTTCCAACAGTTTCGAACAAAATCAAGTCACACGATTTGAATGGGGACAACAACGTTATGTGGCGGTTTAGGTGATATCTTTTATTCATTATTATAAAATTACATATTTATAAGCATATATGTATATATTCATATCATTTGTATGTATTTATATATAAACTGATTAAAGTTGGAGTCCAAATTGCAGTCTAATAAAGGTCTGAGAAGATTCCATTAATTTATTATTATTATTATTATTATTATTATTATTATTATTATTATTATTATTATTAGGTTTTCACACCTGCCGTAGCCGGTGGTTTACTGGGGGCTGAATGACATTAAGTCTCCTCAGGACTCCAGGACTCTTCTGAGTATTCTAGCCGATTTTAACAGTGCTGTATTTTGGATGGCCTCGATTCTTCCGTTGATTTCCAATTCCTTCAAATTCTTTTCCAGGCCTTTAGGGACTTTTCCATGGGCACCAATTACAATTGGTACAACCTTCACCATGTTCCACAGTTTTCTCAGTTCTCTGACAAGGTTCAAGTATTTTTGTATCTTTTCGCTATCTTTCGTTTTCACTTGGTGGTCGGTCTGGACGGCGAAATCCATGATGTGACAGGTTCTCTTCTTCTTGTTAATCAATACTAGGTTCGGTCTTCTGGCTGGGATTAGGTGATCTGTCTGTATCTCGAAGTCTCAGACACTTTTACGGTGAAAATTGAATTTTTGCGCAATTCCTAGTGGATTACCTTTCTAACCGAGTCGTGTCTAGTCTATTATTATTATTATTATTATTATTATTATTATTATTATTATTATTATTATTATTATTGCTGTTGTTGTTATTGTTGTTATTGTTGTTATTTGACTTGAATGTAATACATATCTAACCCTCGGTCATGGGGCCAAAGAGAGGAAAAAAATATTCCAATGATGAGGAACTGAAATCTGTTGTGAAGAAGTGGCTCAAAGAACAGTCAACATAATTTTACGAGGCCGGGGTCCATGCTCTCATTCGAAGGGGGGCCATTGCTGTTGAGAGAAACGGTGACTATGTGGAGAAGTGGGGATGTAATCCACAGATGACCAGTTTCATTTTGATGTATGATACATGTTCCTGTGTTGGTAATTATACCTGTCCTAAAAAATGGCATTACTTTTTTGACTCACCCTCGTATTTGAAAATATGTGGAAAGAATAAAACGTCTAAAGACTCTCCTAAAACTATTGGTCTTCATGTCGAAGATTGAGCTACAAGATCTACCAATGCTTTTAAACTATCAGCCTATAACAGACAACTGTGTTGCAGTTTTTGTTATATAAGGCTTACTGGCATCAACCACTTAAACTTATAGACTCAACATGGGCACGTGGTTTAACCCCCAGCCAATCAACAGTTCGAATATGTGGTTAGTTAACTATTTAATCGTCGATATGGACTGCCGATCATTTGCATGTAATTCGACATTGACGAACGGACCTGCAACGAAGGACTTTGCTGAACGCAAGGATTTTACCCAACACCAAATAACAACGAAAGGATCATACTCAACACTGAAGAACACCAAGGAGCAACCAAAGGTTTCTTCACTAAGGTTCGCGCTCTGCTTAACACAAGGGATCTCCGCTGAGGGTGCTCTCGCTTGAAGCCTAAGGATGGCCACAAAAATCGTAACCAACTAATAAGTATTTTTACTTGCTAGTCTAGTTTGGCAAGTACGACATGTTTTTATTGCTGTTTTGAATATTTACTCTCAGTACGTTGCGTTCTCATGTCACCTGTCATGTAGTTTAGTGTTGGTGAGTGCATTACAATTTGTGTTTCCGTCTTTCCATATTTCTCAATGACAAAAGAGAGTCGCTGTTAAATAATGATAAGGTGTCACAATTGCTTTGGCATTCAAAACTTTAACACCGCCCTGTCAGCGGGGCTTAGAATATGCTGGCAGTATCCAGGCATCCATCTTGCTGTGGACCTACATTAATTTTCATGTTATATGTATCATTAAATTCATGTGTATTAATAATCTAATTTCATATGTATCAATACAATACATATTACAAAATTTAGTAAAGTCATCGGTGTGGGCTAAAGTCGGTATCAGCCAGACAGGGAGGGAGTCTATCCTCTTTTCAGTAGCACTAGACCAAAGAGATTGTTTTTAGCGTCTTAGGTGGAGCACCACACGTACAATCAGCTCATACCTTTAAGGCACAGTCGGCGAGGGCCAGTATCGTACTAGGAACCTTGTGATTCCCAGCTGGATGCTCTACCAACTGAGCTAAACCGACCCTAGACCCTAAATAAACAATGTAGGCTAGACCTTGATTTAGCCTACCGAGTTTACTTCAATATTTGAAGAAATTACTTCATATCTATTAATAAACTGGTGGCTATGTTGCATTTTATAAATTTAATTGTTTTCTAATGATTATTATATTTAATTATCTAGAACTGTATGTAATTAATTTGTATTAATTATTTTTACGTGAAGCTATAATTGTTTACTAAACATTAATGTTAGTTCCTTGGAACCATATAACTGTACGAAATTATTTGTATTAAGAATAATTACTTAAAGCTATAATTGTTTACTACGGTTTATTATTATTAGTTATTTGAAACCATATAACTGTGTACAAATTATTTGTATTAAGAATAATTACTTGAAGCTATAATTGTTTACTAACGATTATTATTATTAGTTATTTGAAACCATATAACTGTGTGCAAATTATTTGTATTAAGAATAGTTACTTGAAGCTATAATTGTTTACTACGGATTATTATCATTAGTTATTTGAAACCATATAACTGTGTGCAAATTATTTGTATTAAGAATAATTACTTGAAGCTATAATTTCTTTACTAAGGATTATTATTATTAGTTATTTAAACCATATAAATGTGTGCAAATTATTCGTATTAAGAATAATTACTTGAAGCTATAATTGTTTATTAAGGATTATTATTATTAGTTATTTGAAACCATATAACTGTGTGCAAATTATTTGTATTAAGAATAATTACTTGAAGCTATAATTGTTTATTAAGGATTATTATTATTAGTTATTTAAAACCATATAACTGTGTGCAAATTATTTGTATTAAGAATAATTACTTGAAGTTATAATTGTTTATTAAGGATTATTATTATTAGTTATTTAAAACCATATAACTGTGTGCAAATTATTTGCCGTTTATGACATAGATGAAAAACAATTCGTCTACATCGTTTCAATCGATCGTCGGCTATCGTACTGGATTTGTCTAACCGGAAATGCGCGTCTTTGACAAACAGAAACATTTGCTGCTGTAAATCAGTTAATGTGCCAAGTCCGGATGAATGGCTTAGCGAGGATTTAAACTAATGCATTGCTATAAAAGGCTAACGATATTTTTCTAGAATTAAAAAAATTGTATTCACTCCTAAGCAGCTGCAAGGAGGAGAGGCAAATTTACTTTTATTTCTATCGAGACTAAAACCTTGAAAAAAAAAACGTGATTTAAGAAAATAAAAATATTAGTAAATTTTCCTCTTTAAATATATAACTTCTGACTCGAGAAATTCACTAAAATCCCTGTTTGAATTTTTGTTTTACCGTGAGAAGAATTTAAGTTCTTGATTCAAACAATTAAGAATAATAATTCACAGGAACTAAAATAAAAATGTAATGATATCTTGTATTATGTAGAGTTTCCGGACTGTTGCCCTCATCTCTTTTATTATATACAGGATGTTCCGACCGATGTCCCCTACGAACGTCTTCACAAATTAAGTCATTATATATGAAATTAAATCATTAATCATTAGATATCAAATCACTAGATATCAATTAAATATCAATTGCATATCAAATCATTGAATATCCAATGAAATCATTAAATCTTTAAATATCAAATCATTAGATACCAATTAAATATCAATTGCATATCAAATCATTGAATATCAAATGGAATTATTAAATCCTTAAATCCTTAAATATCAAATCATTAAATATCAATTAAATATCAAATCCTTAAATATCAAATGAAATCAATAAATCTCATTACATAATACAGCAAAAGAAAAAATGTCAATAAATTTTCTGTTGTCCTCATCTTGTTTATATATACACAATATTTCGGTCGATGTGACTCCGTTCTTCTTCAGGTGTTTCTTGCCGAACGCGAGAACCTTCTTGTCGAATTCAGGAGTCTTCATGTCATATTCTAGAGCCCTTATGAAACTTTGAACCGAAACCTTTATTTAATTCATTGGTGTAGATTGTTCTTATTCCGTTAATCATGTCCGGGTACAAGTGTTAAGCTATTTATGTATTCTATTTTATTTTCGCTTGTAGTCAGGATTGAACCTGCAACATCTAGATAATTGCCACTTAAAACTGTATTAAATAAACCCTTACATACGTTGCGCCATTTAACCGAATGGAAGTGAAAATTCGCACAAATAATGATAAATTGGGACAGCTTTACAATGGAGTAGAGAAGAGAAGATGTTTCAGTGATGAGAAGAGGAAGAGGAGTTTTAACTTCTGCTTAAAAAAACTTTCCACGACTCTACAACTCAATTCTCTAAAAGAATTACAAATTATTTTAGATCTCTAATCTTATTATAATGAAGATTGTGTCTGTCTGTCTGTGACCGAAACTATATCACTACTCAAGTCACAATTCTCTCTCTCTCTCTCTCTCTCTCTCTCTCTCTCTCTCTCTCTCTCTGTATATATATATATATATATATATATATATATATATATATACGATCCAAAAGTCCAGAGAAGAAATCTTCCTTACGTCACAAGAGTTTTATTTAAACAACACCAAGTCGGAGTTTTGAGAGCTCAATGTGTGCTATTAATGTTAGAGTCACAGAGCAAATATATGAGTAAAGAAATAACAAAAGACTTAGAGATTTAGCTTTATAGTCTATTTCAGGGAGCTTAGACAAATAGTCTAAATCTCCCGACTCAACAGATGCGAATCTCTAAATCTTTTGTTATTTCTTTACTTATATATATATATAATATATATATATATTATATATATATATATATATATATATATATATATATATATAAAGTGTTGTTCTGGTTCCAACGGGAGAAAATTATGTATTTCATAAAAATGAAGGTCCGTAAAATGGATTATGTTTTTAGAAAATTTTTTAATTATTTTTATCTTTTCTAAAAACATAATCCATTCTGCGGACCTTCCTTTTTATAAATATATATATATATATATATATATATATATATATATATATGAGAATATACATATTTATCTATGACATATATACGAAACATTACATTAACTTCATCGAGTTTTCTAGTACCTTGAACTAGTAATGTTTGTTTAGTTTTAGTCTGTACCTGTTGACCCTCATGGGATAACGCTATAACTTCCGCTTGCAGAGCTTTAGGGATGACGATTCATGTTTTCAGTAAGATTAAAAGGTTTGTCAATTCACCAAGATGGACTTTAGATAATTTAAAAAGAAAATTCAATGCAAGTACAAAACCCTCAAAATTACGAGGTTGAGTCAAAAAGTAATGCCATTTTGTTTAGGACAGGCATAATTACCAACACCGGAACATGTATCATACAACCAAATGAAGCTGTTCCTCTGTGGATTACATCCCCACTTCTCCACATTGTCACCGTTTCTCTCAATAGCGATGTTCCAACTTTGAATGAGAGCATGTATCCCTGCCACGTAAAATTCTGTTGACTGCTCTTTGAGCCACTTCTTCACTACAGATTTCCTTCCTCGTCACTGGAATAATGTTTGCCTCTCAAAGCCTCTTTCCTGGGACCGAAGGGATGATAGTCTGAAGGCGGTAAATCTGGTGAATATGGAGGATGCGGTAAAGTTGTCCACCCGAATAAGGCGATTGTCTCCATTGTCCTGATGCTTGTGAGTGGTCAAGCATTGTCATGCAGAAGGGGGACATTGTCGATTGGCAAGTTGGGTCTTACTCGTCGGATTCTTGTTTTGAGCCTCATTAGGATCTCAATGTAGGCCTTAGTTTTATAAAAAAAAGTTTCTTATGAAATAAAGAAAATGTCATTACTTTTTCATACACCCTCGTAATTGTTGTGTCACAATTAGCCAAAAATCGCGGGAATAATCAACGTTTGATATGATGGCAATATTATTTTAAAAAATACATGTTTTATATATTTGCAATCCCTCCGCACGAGCAGGATGTGACTCAATGTAAATTTCTTAAGCGTAGTTTAACAGGTTTGAGATCAGCGTTTTCCTTCTCGTAGACTGGTTACTGCCCTACTATTTACCCACAAGTGGAGGGGGGTAGTTGGATTTATACTTTTCCCAAAGCTATTAGTGCTATATGCAATGCAAACAGACTCGTCCAGGATTTGAACTCGGATTGACGAGTCTATTTCCAACGACTCTAATCATTAATCACAACCTCTAACACCCTCTAAACGTGTTCGAAGGAAAATAAAAGAGAAGACTTATAACGATAAGACGTGAAATTAAATAGGAGATTATTTAAAAGTTAGATATGAAATGAATAAATAGATAGATAAACAAATTGAGATAGATAGATAGATAGGAGAGAAGAAGAGAGAGAGAGAGAGAGAGAGAAGAGAGAGAAGAGAGAGAGAGAGAGCGGAGAGAGAAGAGATAGAACGAGAAAGATGGGAGAGAGGGAAATGAAGAAAAGAAACAGAGACAGCGCAGAGATAGATAAAAGAGTGAATAGACTCTGTGTGTGTGTGTGTGTGTGTGTGTGTGAGAGAGAGAGGACAGAGACAGAGACAGAGAGAGAGAGAGAAGAGAGAAGGGGGAGAGATGAAGAAAGAAAAAAAAGAGACTGGCAGAGAGTAGATAAAGAGATGAACAGACTATGAGAGAGAGAGAGAGAGAGAGAGAGAGAGAGAGAGAGAGAGAGAGAGAGAGAGAGAGAGAGAGATGAATGATAAGATATATATGATGACTGGAAAGCGTAGTAGAAAAACAGAGAAAAAGTTATTATAAAATAAGTTTAAAAGATATGTTTAAAAAATTGAGTTTAAAAAAAATGAGTACCATTCAAGAAATATAGAACAAACGTCTTCGGCATAAAATGACCAATGAAGTGATGGGTCGTAAAAACAAACCAACCAACCACCAACCAATGAATATCGATTCGAAACTCACTAGTTACCCCCATTCTATAACTCCAACCAACCATAATGTTGCAGTTAAGGCGGGAATAATCAGTGTTTGATATAATGGAAAGAACGGTAAAAAGTCGAGAAAATGATATTTCAGCAACGTACACGTGTTATAAGGAAACAAAAGAGAGATAAAGATAAACGAGCCGAAAAGACATGAAAATTAAATGGAATTTAGAAACGTTTTATCAGTTGAAACTTCGGTGTAATCAGGAAGAAAGATTCGATTATAGGCACCTAACACAAGAGAAAATAAAAGAACGAATTAAAAAAGGAAAGAAAAATAAATAAAATAAAGAAAGAAATAGTTCAAAAATTAAGACCGAATGGAATAGGGTTGGGGTCTGCAAGAGAAGATAGAATACGAGAATGAAGAGGTAATAAATGAAAGAATGATTGAGCGAGAGAAAGATGCTAAGGGTGTGAACGCGCAAACATTTTAAAAAAAAAAAAAGAATACGGCAAAAGAACACAATCACACAAATAACAAAGAAGATGGCGGCGAAGAGATTTGTCTTGAAGAGAAATAGAGGGCGCGCAGTGCCGTTCTGTTTTGACACTCCTGTCCCTTTCAGTCTTTAAATGCCAACCCTAACGTTTAAATTTCAAAAACACACCAACACCTCCTCTCTTCTTTCCTAAAACTCGCTGCAGCGAGATTGTCACGAGACGGTTTTACGCGATCTTAACGGCTGGTCCAGGAGCCAATCAGAAGTTGCCCGGTCGTTCGTCATCCGACGACAACGCTTTAGTATTTGCTCTTTCGATCTCTCTCTCCCCCTCTCTCAATCTCTCTCTCTCTCTCTCTCTCTCTCTCTCTCACTCACTCCTCATACAGACGCAAACACTCTCTTACACACAGAGGCACTCACTCACTCACTCACTCACACACACACATACACTGGCTCATACTCACCCACTCGCTCACTCACATACACAGAGGTGCAAACTCTCTCACTCAGTCACACACACACAAACGCACGCACACACACACACACACACACAATTCTCTCTCTCTCTCTCTCTTTCTTTCTCTCTCTCCCTCTCTCAGTCGGCCTCCATCCACGTTCCGTTCTCAATATCACCGGCCGCCGCCGCCCGCGAACAATAGGGACATAAAATGTCGTCCATAATGTAAACGGTAGACCTCCGCGTTAACCGAATCAGCGCGCCTAATCAGTTTAGCCCACTGATGGATCGGCCGTCATCTCTGGTTGTCAACGCTTGATACAACGCGGCACTTAGTTGGTGTGCGCGCGACAAATTCGAGAAGGCGAACAATCAAAGAGAATAAATGGATTTACTCCGCTCTAACACACATACAAGCGCCATTTTTTTCGTTGAGCAATGGCGATTTGCTTTCAACGCCACTACGTTTTCCAATCACATCCGGGCAATCGAAACACGTGTGTGCTGCTGTGATTGCTACTTACATTATCCTATCCATCTATCTATCTATGTATCTATCTATGTGTCTGTCATATAAAGCATTTTGCTTATGTATCTACTCCTTCTATTCGTCTATTAGTATCTTTCTTTTTCGCTTTTATACAACACACACACACACACACACACACACACACACACACACACACATGTACACATACATGTACACACACACACACACACAACACCCACACATATATATATATATATATATATTATAGTCTTTCACATCTATTATATATACACTGCGTTTCAAATTATTAAAGAAGTGACACTTTTCCCTCCTATCCACCAAACTACTGATTGGAATTTAACGGAATTATCAGAGAATAACAACCTGTATTATACACTTATTCCGAAAAATGAAGGTTCTACGAAAAGGAACAGAAGTTACGGTCATTTACTAATTTACTGAAATTATTCATGTGTCAAATTATTAGCGAGGTGTAATAAAACCCCTGTAAAAAAAAATAATACTTTTATTGTTTCATTTATACATATTTATGGATACATACTTATAACTAAGATAAAATCAAATCGAAAATAAAAAAGTAAAAAGTATTCATAAATTGATAGTGAAGTTAATTAATATGAAAATATGTGATCCTTTTTTAAAAATGATTGGAAAAGACGCTGGTCATCGAACATGTCAAATTTCTGGATCTCATCTGATGTAATTTCACGTGATAACGTTGACTTTTCCTGCCCCACAAGTCCTTTTTGTTTCTAAATTGGCGTAGATTCTCATTAAACATGTCGCTACAGAATGCTACACAAGTTTTCAATTGGGTTTAAGTCTGGAGAATTGGTCGGCCAGTTCATCTTCCGAGGCCCACAGAAACCTAATTTTGCAGGTTACTCCGTAGTTTTTATGTGCTTAATGCGAAGGAGCATTATCTTGAAAAAAATTATGATGGTTCTCCAGAAGGTGATTCCCTGCCATTTTAGCCAAGATTCCAGGTGCTCTTTTCAGGAAAGCTATATAAGCATTCTGCGTTTTTTTTCGTACCTTCAGGCACTCTCCGGCGGCCAACCATGATACCTCCAATAATGACGAGCCCAAATCATAATCCTCCTCCTCCTTGTTGGCGTCTAAAGCGGTGATGGGGATCTCGTCTATTACCGATCCAGCCTTTTGCTCCAGCCCATCAGGGCCATCAAGTGTTGCACGAGTTTCATCTATGAACAGTACTTTTTGAGAATCGACTTTCATGCTCTCCTTTGCCCCTTTCATACGTATCGTATGTGTATTTTGTCAATCGAGGCTTTGTCCTGGTTCTCACTGATGCCCCGACCTGACAAAGAATGTCGGGAAAACAACCCTCGAGTGACCCTTATCGGCCCTCTTTACGTACCTTCATAGGAGCTACAACAAATCTTTTCACAGTTTGGTGATATCTCCAATTATTTCGAATTTTCTAATGTAGACTTGCCTTTTGGAAAGTTCAATGTTATGATATCTTTCTCAGAAGGAGTCAAGTCACATTTGCGACCCATAATTGCACGTGTATAATGACACTTATTTAATATCTGGAACACTTCTATATCGTGTTGATATTTGAAAATGGCCACTGTTTGTTCCCGGTTGCGCAGAACAACACAGTTTTTATAACAGCCTGCGCATACACCTATTTCCATTATACTGTACAATTTTGGTTAAATTCCAATCAGTTTTTTTGTAAAAAATAAAAAATGTTACCTCGTTAATAATTTGAAACGAAGTGTATATTGATTTAAGACGTTTTGGTTAGCGATCCATCACCCCTCCCTCTGTCTATCGGTATTCTGTTTCACTATCTCCCTCTCTTTGAATCCCTCTCTCTCTTTTAATTTCTCGCTGTATATATATATATATATATAATATATATATATATAATATATTAGATTAATAGATATGAATAGATTACGATATCAATTTATTTATCTATCTACTTATCTATCCGTCTATCTATGAATCTGTGCATATACCTCTATCTATCTATCAATTGTAATCTGTTCAAAACTATTTATCTAATCTAGTCTATTCATTATATATTTTCATTATCTTTCTTTATATATATATAGGCCTATTATTTAGGTATTTGCACAATAATATCACAAACCCTCTTACTAAAGTCTATGCATAATAATAACACAGAGATCATAATGTATAATGATACACACAATTGTGATAATATATAATCTTTCATTGTGAATAATTGTCACAAGCGACTGAAACCTTCCATTGTTATTTCCTACCCACTCGATCACTTCAAAACATTACAATATCTAATCGGGACACATGTAACATATGGTAGGTCGGTTTTTAACTTTTTTCTAATATCAATTACTTGATATCATATAACTGTGTGCAAATAAATTATTATAGACAAATTAAATAAATAAAAAATCGATGGAGAATTAGAATATTAATTATGATTACAATCATTTATAAATATTAAATTTTGGCATTAATAACCCATATGAAGTTGATTATGCCATTTAAACTAATAACCAAACCAAATCAAATATCAAATTACATGAGGCACAAATGGTTCCGTATTTGGTTTATTAAGTTCTGATACTAAAATTAAATCTTGACTTGTTAGTGATTTTTGAGGAAATGGCATGGAAATATCGTAGACAAAACGCACTGGAAAATCCTCGTATTGCAAAATTTGGTGAAAAATTGACCCGAAAATCTAACAATTTCAGTATTCAAAGCATGTTTGTCATTTTATTTAGCAAAATGAAATAAGAAATTATAACTAAAATTCAAATTAGAAAATATGCCCCCCATTATTTAACTTCGGTACCTTATGTAATTTGATATTAAAAAAAAAACGAAAAAACAACCTAACCTTATTGTACATGCCACATAGAAAAATTTTAAAACAGTGTGACTCTGAAATTCGTACTTCATCTAAACACAGTGCTTCCCAACGTGGGGCGTACGCGAAAACAGGGGGGGGGGGCTATTTGATTTTTTAACTCTTTAAGTCCAGAGCATCCCTATAAGGATATATTTTTAAAAAATGACAAAGAAGTTAGTTGCATAACTATAACAGTTACTTGTTATTCCCTTAAATCAAAAGACTTGTAAATATGTTTAATATTACATTTAAACAAATGATATCATTTGGGGTAGATTTAGGGAAACAAATGAGACTTCCGGCCGGGTGGAATGAGGTGGTATAGGATGTTAAGAGTTAATTAAGTGGGGACAATTGAGACTAACGAGGTTTTTATTCAACGTAAAAGGAGTGAAGCCATGGCTTTGTAATTAACTACCTAAATTCAACCACTGTTGCAAAATAAAAACTGTTGTTACTGTTCCATCTTGATATTAGCTGAAGGTGGGCTTTAGTGCTGTAAATGATTTGCTACTGAAAAAAAGAAATCGACTGGATATCACTGAACGAGAATATTATATTAGTGCCTAATATAAAATTTCTCGTCATGAGATAATTTTTGCCTATCTTCGACCCCATGAAAGAGGTTTTGAGAGGTAAGCATTATTCCATGTCTAAGAAGTGTAATCCGTAGTGAAGAAGTAGCTCAAAGAACAGTCAATAGAATTATACGGGGCAGATACACGCTCTCATTCGAAGGTGGAACATTGCTATTGAGAGAGAAACGGTGACTATGTGGAGAAGTAGGATGTGATCCACAGAGGACCAGCTTTCCTTTTGGTGCATGGTTACATGTTCCTGCGTTGGTATTATACATGTTCCTAAGCGAAATGGCATTACTGTTTTACACACCATTGTACAACATTTAGAAAACAAAACAAACAAATGAGAGAAAAAATAACTGTATGTATACTTCAAGCGACGACGTAAGGAAATTCGCACGAGATGGCTAAGAAAGAGATACCTGAAGAGTGGCAATAAATCTCTTTTAATTGGCAACCGAAAACGATGCAATAAAAACAATTGGATGAAAGTATAAATTAATAATACACAGAAGAAACAGCAAGTGTAGATTATGTGGTGACATAAATGAAAGGGTTTAAAAAGCAAATGCGGAAAATTGGTAAAACAGGAATACAAGACCAGACTTGATTGGCGGGAAAGGTGTTTCACTGGGAAATGTGCAAGAGATTAAAATCTTACCGTGTTGACAAATGGTATATGTACTAGCCAGAATCTGCCTTAGAGAATTAGACTCATAAATACCTCTGGGACTTTGAAATACATATGGATCACTCAATCCTGTCCAGAGGACCAGACTTTATTTTAATGACAAATACCCCCCCCAAAAAAACTATCATCTATAACTCTTATGTATTGTTTTAGTTGATTGGTTGTTGGTTGGTTGATTTTTATGTTATCTCAATCTTTGTTGTGTTGTTTTATACCGAAGACCATTTCTTTTATTCATGCATGATGGTAATTATTTTCTTTTAAACACAATTTTAAACTTTTTTTTCTATTTAACCCATGAATGGGATCATAACAGGTACTTTCACTCCAGACCAGAGTGGGCCAATGAGTAATGGCGATGAAGGGGTATCCACATTTCCCAGAGCTCCAAAATTGTAACTTCACCATTAGATGCAGTTTAACGACATACCCAGATCATTAAGATACCCAACCATCACTTCTAGCACATATATGATAATAAGCTGAGAGTTTCCATAAGGACGAAGGGGTGGACAATGATGTAGGTGTTAGGGCTGGACCAGCCGATTGCTCGAAGGAGCCTTCTCCTACCATTTCCTGTATTCATAGGTATTTCATATGTATTTTATGTCATTATTTTAAATAGTATTATATTATTCATTATTATGTATTTATATACATTTTATATTATTTTACTAGACAAAACGTGACCCATTGAGCCACTCATTCAGGCTCTGAGTAGATAATTGAGATTAGGGAAAAGGGAGTTAGCAAAGCGAATAAAATAAAAAATAAAAAAAATACGCCGTACGAAAACCTTAAAATCATTTTGTAGCTTTCTGAGAAAGGGAATGTTTGACCTCATTTAAGCTACGGTTGCTGTTGTAAAATTTAACATAGAATTACATTTCAAAATTCTCCCGGCTCTCTCTGTCTCTCTACTCTTCAGAGGAAACTAACATTATATAACGAGAAGGTAGTCAAGAGATTACATAGAGGGGAAGGAAAAGATAGACATAGAATAAAGTAAGAGATTCGTCGGTTTTTGACTTAATTGCAAATTTACGACTAATTAGAACCAATTAAAGAGTTTTTTCCAAACATAATTCAATCCTAAAATTAAGGAATGATTTAGTATAATTTTCGTGTCATTAAAAAACTAAACAGTAAAAAAAGCCTTTTGGAAGCAAAAGTTGATTAACTCAGCGTTAGTATAATAATAGAATTATTTGTAATTATTTAGTTAAAAGGACGCGATAATTAGTAATAATAAATAAATAGTATTAATATATAAATTAATATAGACAAAAATTATTATACATAAATATTGTTGTTTATCTTAAAAAATCTGATGAATTTGAATATTGTAAATTTTAAAAAAAATAACACCTCAAAAGATGAGTGAAATGGATTATATTTTGTTAAATAAGGAATTTTGGAAATTTTCGTCTACATGTTATTAATATTATTCACTCGTTGAGAGTTTATCACACCAGATTTAACTGGTGGTTTTCACGAAGTCTGAGTGGTAGCAAGTCTACACAGATCTCAGGCACACGTAGAGTACAGAGTGAGGATGGAAAGAAACGACAAGATAGACAATACATGGAACCTTGATAGAAAATTTAAAAAAAACTGTAATATGAGGGATAAAATTTATTACGAATTGTAATTGAATGTTACTTGTAATGGCCCACAAGAGTTAAGAAAAGAAACTAGAGGAACTGGAAATCGAGGAAGAATGAGACCATCCAGACAAACTGCATTGTGAGATCGGCTATAAATATTCAGAAGAGTCCGGGAGACCTGATGAGACTTGCGTTCACTCTGACTCCATTGAAAAACCATCACAAGGCTTGAATAATAATAATAAAAAATATAATAATAATAATAATAATAATAATAATAAATTAATTAATTACAAGAAGAAAACATGTCATCTTGTGGATTTTGCCGTTCCGCAGATCACAGAATGAAATAAAAATGAAAAGCTGACAAATACTTAGAACTGGCCAAAGAATTGAAAAAAATAAAAAAATAAAAAAATAAAATAAAAACTTTGGAACATGAAGGTAAAGATCGACAATCGTAGTTGGAGCCCTGGGAACGGTCCCAAAGGATTTTTGAAAAGAGTCTGGAGGAAATGGAAATCCGTGGAGAATCGAGACAAGATCCAAGAAGGTAGGCCATTGTTAAAACCGGAAGAGTCCTGGAGAGATGTAGAGATTATTGACACTCAGCCTCCAATGAACCACCAGCTTAAGCGAGTGTGAAAAAAACATAATAATAATAATAATAAATAATAAATAATATAATAAAATAATATAATAATAATTAATAATCATTTAACAGAAGAAGAGAATTATTCATTTTGTAGTAATTTTGCCATAACAACGGCGGATCACGAGTGAAAGGAAAAGAAAAAAGAAAAGATATACAAATAATTTGGACCCTTTCAGAGAACTAGAAAACTGAGAAGCTGAAGGTAAAGGCCGTGCAATAATAATGTGCTCTGGGGAACGGTCTCCAAGGGTCTAGTACAAGAGTCTGGATGAAGTGGGAAAACAGAAGAAGAATCCAAGATCGTTCCAAACTACAACATTGTTCAGAACCGTCCACAAGATCTTAGAAAAGAAACTAGACGAACTGGAAAATCAGTGTTAGATTGAGACCATCCAGAGAACAGCATTGTGAAATCGGCTAAAATACACAGGAGAGTCCTGGAGACTCGTGGAAACTTGTCAGACAGACTCCATTCAAAAACCACCAGCTAACGCTGGCGTGAAAACTTGTAAGCTTGGAAATAATAATAATAATAATAATATATAATAATAATAATGAATAATAATAATAATAAAAGAGAAAGAGGGAGCTGGAGGAAAAGTGGAGAGCTGGGGGGATGGAAGGAGAATGAGTGTAAGGGTGACATAAATATAAAAGTTATGAAAGAATTTTTCTTTCGTGTTATATGGTGAAGAGTTGTCAGTGCGAAACGGAAGCCATCCTTCACATCTTTACTCGGGACTTTTAGTTCCTAGTTATGGCGGCACGCGGTATTCTCTTTGATATCTAAGAATTCAGTTTCGCCTAAAGCATTGAGACACGAAGAATGGCGCCGGTTTCTTCTCCCCGCACTGTGGTTTATTCTAACTTCACTCTCAGTCACTTCCCTTTCTCCTCTCTGTCTGATTCTATGTCCCTCTCTCTTTCTCTCTCTCTTTCTCTCTCTCTCTCTCTTTTCTCTTTCTTTCTCTCTCTCTCCCAAAGGAAGCACATTCACATGTATCTATCCATCTACTTATTTATGTATTCTGTTCATATCTATCTAAAATATCAATGTTAAGGGGTCTGCTTATCTACTACCATTATCTATCCGTTTGTATCATCATATGAAGCAAATTCAAAGTCTTTTCCTTAATTTATCTATCTCTCTCTCTTCCCCTTCTCTCTCTCTGTTCTGTCGGTCTGTCTGTCTGTCACTCATCTTTCTCTCTCTCTCTATATATATATGTATAGATATATATATATTTCTTCATTTATCCATATATATATATTATATATATATATATATATATATATATATATTATGGGACTTCAGACATGAATAGTTTGCTATGGAGAGCCTGCCGCCGCTTGAAGGCGGACCTGAGGCAAATTTTACCTGCTAGGAAAGGGTTATAATATATATATATATATATATATTATATAATAATATATATCCGCAGTCGGTTCACATCTAACTAACGTAGTATGTTTACATACATCTAAACTTCAATCTACGGAGCTTAGGCTGTTTCATTATCCCTCTCTCTGTTTATATATATATATATATATATATATATAATATATATATATATATATATATTTCTTATAGTTTCTGAAATTAACCATTCACACAACCTTCCGTAGCCAATATCTCATCTACTGAAAATTAATGTCAGTATACATAAGAAAAACATGGAGTGGATCGACAGGTATATATATAATATAGTATATATTTAAAATTAAATTAAATAAATAAAGCAGAGAAAAGTTGAATTTGAATAAAGATATTTATGAAATCATTATTCATTCAACATTCTCTCCTCTTATATAACTTCAGTTATTTTTTAATTAAACTAGCGGGATTCATTCCATTATTTCAACTTACACACACACAACACACACACACACACACAACACACCACATCCAATCGGTCAGTTTGAGTTCGACCCTAGCAAAGATAGTTGTGCCTAGCCACACTAAGAGCGTGAAACGCGAAACACGTGTCTTAGATGACTTATAATTATATAGTATATATATATTATGGGAGAAATTATGAGAAAATTAAGCCGACAGTATGTGGAGAAAGATAGACAAACACGGATGTTGTAGAATATATATATATATATATATATATATATATTATATATATATTAATCAATGCCTGAAGAAGGATATCAGAAGATTAAAAAAAAATTATTCTTACATTTGCACAACTTTTTCAGATCTTCTGATATCTTCTTCAGGCATTGATTATATATATATATATATATATATATATATTATATATATTATTCTACAACATCCGTGTTTGTCTATTTTCTCCACATACTGTCGGCTTAATTTTTCTCATATTTCTCCCATAAATATATATATTAATTATAAGTCATCTACAGGACAACGTGTTCGGGCGTTTTTCACGCCTCTTTAGTTGTGGCTAGGCACAAACTATCTTTTGGCTAGGGTCGAATCAAACTGACCGATTGGATGTGTTGTGTGTGTGTTGTGTGATGTGTGTTGTGTGTGTGTGTAAGTGAAAATAATGGAAGTGAATTTCCGCTAGTTATTAAAAATACTGAGTTATAAGGAGAGAAAATGTGAATGAATAAACGAATTGTCCATTAAATATCTTATAATTCAACATTTTCTCTGCTTTATTATTTATTTATTTTTAAAAATATATACTATATTAATATAATACCTGTCGATCGCACTCCATGTTTCTTATGTATACGACATTAATTTCAGTAGATGAGATATTGCTACGGAGGTGTGTGAAAGGTTAATTTCAGAAACTATAAGAAATATTTATATAATATATATATATATATAAATAATATTATATATAATAAAACAGAGAGAGGGATAATGAACAGCCTAAGCTCCGTAGATTGAAATAGATGTATGTAAACATACTACGGTAGTTAGATGTGACGGACTGCGATTTATATATATATATATATTATATAAATATATTATATATATATATACCCCTTTTCTTAGCAGGTAAAATTTGCCTTTCAGGTCCGCCTTTCACGGCGGCAGGCTCTCCATAGCAAACTTCATGTCTGAATGTCACCATATATATATATATATTATATATATATATATATATAATATATATATGGATAAATGAAAATATAATAATATTATATACATATATATATAGAGAGAGAGAGAAAGAGAGTGACAGACAGACAGACCGACAGACAGAGAGAGAGAAGGGGAGAAGAGAGATAGATAAATTAGGAAAAGACTTTGAATTTTGCTTCATAGATGATACAAACGGATAGATAAATGGGGTAGATAGATAAGCAAGATCCTTACTTTGATAATTTAGATAGATATGAAACAGAATACTAAATAAGTTAGATGGGATAGATAATGTTGAATGTGCTGTTCCGTTTGGAGGAGAGCAGAGAGAAAGAAAGAGAGAAAGATGAGATGAGAGGAGAGAAAGACGGAGAGAAAGGAGGGACATAGAATCAGACAGAGAGATAAAGAGAAGTGACTGAGAGTGAAGTAGAATAAACCACAGTCGGGGAGAAGAAAAACCGGCGCCATTCTTTCGTGTCTCAAATGCTTTTAGGCTTAAACTGAATTTCTTTAGATATCAAAGAGAATAACCGCGTGCCGCCATAAAAACAGGCAACTAAAGGTCCCGAAGAGTAAGATTGAAGGATGGCCTTCCGTTCGCACTGACAAACTCTTTCACCTATAACACGAGAAGAAAAATTCTTCATAAACTTTATATTTATGTCACCCTTTACACTCATTTCTCTTCATCCCCCCAGCTCTCCACTTTCCTCCAGCTCCCCTCTTTCCTCATATTATTATTATTATTATATTATTATATTATTATTATTATATTATTATTATTCCAAAGTAACTTCAAGTTTTTCACCGCCAGCGTGCTGGTGGTTTTGAATGGAGTCTTGTCTGACAAGTTTTTCCACGAGTCTCCAGGACTCTTCTGGTGTTTTAGCGATTTCACAATTGCTGTTTCTCTGGATGTCTCAATTCTAACCCCCCCCACTTGATTTCCATGTTCGTCTTAGTTTCTTTCTAAGATCTTGTGGGACCGTTCTGAACAATGTTTGTAGTTGGACGATCTGATTCTTCTTTCTGTTTTCCACTTCATCCAGACTCTTGTACAGACCCTTGGAAGACCGTTCCCAGGGCACAATTATTATTGCACGGCCTTTACCTTTTCAGCTTCCTCAGTTTTTCTAAGTTCTCTGGAAAGGGTCCAAATATTGTATATCTTTTCTTTTTCTTTCCTTTCACTCGGTGAATCCGCCGGGATGGCAAAAACTACAAAATTGATAAAGCTCTTCTTCTTGTTTATAATGATTAATTATTTATTATTATTATTTATTATTATTATGATTATTATATATTATTATTATTTTATTGTGTTTTTCACACTCGCTTAAGCTGTTGGTTCATTGGAGGCTGGTGTCAATAAGTCTTCTTAATCTCTCAGACTCTTCTGGTTTTAAAACAATGCTACTTCTTGGATTCTTTGTCTCGATTCTTCACGATTTCCATTTCCTCCAGACTCTTTTTTCAAAAATCCTTTGGACCGTTCCCAGGCTCCAATTACGATTGTACGATCTTACCTTCATGTTCCAAAGTTTTATTTTTATTTTTTTTATTTTTTTTATTTTCAATTCTTTGGCCAGTTCTACAGTATTTGTTTCTAGCTTTTTCATTTTATTTCATTCTGTATCGCCGGGACGGCAAAAATTCCCACAGATGAAACATGTTTTTCTTCTTGGTAATTAATTAATTTATTATTATTAATTATTATTATTATATTATTATTATATTATTATTATTATTCCGCCTGATGGTTTTTCAATGGAGTCAGAGCTGACAGCAAGTCTCATCAGGTCTCCAGGACTCTTCTGAATATTTATAGCCGATCTCAACATGCAGTTTGTCTGGATGTCTCATTCTTCTTCTGATTTTCCAGTTCCTTCCTATTCTTTTTCTTAACTCTGTGGGCCATTACAAGTACATCAATTACAATTCGTATAAAATTTTATCCTCATATTACAAGTTTTTTTTTTAAATTTTCTATCAAGGTCCATGTATTGTCTATCTTTCGTTTCCTTTCATCCTTCACTTCTGCTACTCTACGTGTGCCTGAGATCTGTGTAGACTTGCTACCCTCAGACTTCAAGTGAAAAACACCAGTTAAATCTGGTGTGATAAACCTCAACGAGTGAAATAATATTAATAACATGGTAGACGAAAATTTCACAATAAATTCCTTATTAAACCAAAAATATATCCATTTCACTCATCTTTTGAGGTGTTATTTAAATTACCATATTTCAAATTCATTCAGATTTTTTAGATACAACAAATATTTATGCTATAATAATTTTTTGTTCTATATTTTTTAGTAATAATACTATTTATTTATTATTACTAATTATTCGCTGTCTTTTAACTAAATTTAATTACATATAAATCTATTATTATACTAAACGCTCGAGTTAATCAACTTTTTCTTCCAAAAGGCTTTTTTACTGTTTAGTTTAATGAACGGAAAATATACTAAAATCATTCCTTAATTTAGGCATTGAATTATGTGAAAAAAACTTCTGTTAATTGCGTTCTAATTTAGTCGTAATTTTGCAATTAAGTCAAAACCGACGAATCTCTTACTTTTTATTCTAGTCTATCTCTTTCTTCCCCTCTATGTTATCCTTGACTACCTTCTCGTATATAATGTAGTTTCTCTGGAAGAGTTAGAGAGACACGAAGAGCCGGAGAATTTGAAATGTAAATTTCTATGTTAAATTTACAACCAGCAACCCGCTAGCTTAAATGAGTCAACATTCCCCTTTCTCGAAAGCTTAACAAAATGATTTTAGGTTTCGTAACGGCCGCTATTTTTTATTTTTATTTTTATTCGCTTTGCTAACTCCCTTTTCCCTAATCTCATTATCTAACTCAGAGCTGAATGAGTGGCTCATGGGTCACGTTTGTCTAGTATATATATAAATGTATTATAAATACATAAATAAATGAATAAATTAATACTATTAAAAATAATGACATAAATAACATATGAAAACCTATGATACAGGAAATGGTAGGAGAAGGCTCCCTTCGAGGCAATCGGGCTGGTCCAGGCCCCTAACACCTACATCTCTGTCAACCCCTTCTCCTTATGGGAAACTCTCAGCCTTATTATCAGATATTGTGCTAGAAGGTGATGATTGGGTAATCTTAATGATCTGGTATGT
The DNA here is from genome assembly GCA_023376005.1 of Doryteuthis pealeii. Lineage (NCBI taxonomy): Eukaryota > Metazoa > Mollusca > Cephalopoda > Myopsida > Loliginidae > Doryteuthis > Doryteuthis pealeii. Next base: position 66,368,650 of record CM042144.1, on the reverse strand, counting down.
CTGTTTAAACTGCCACTAATGGTGAAGTTACAATTTTGGATCTTGGGAATGTGGAGTAACCCCTTCATCGCCATTACTCATTGGGCCCACTCTGGTCTGGAGTGAAAGTACCTGTTATGATCCCATTCATGGGTTAAAAATAGAAAAAAAGAGTTTTAAAATTGTGTTTAAAAGAAAATAATTACCCATCATGCATGAATAAAACGAAATGTCTTCCGGTATAAAAACAACACAACAAAGATTGAGATAACATAAAATCAAACCAACCAACCAACCAATCAACTAAACAAAATACATAAGAGTTATAGATGATAGTTTTTTTTTTGGGGGAGGGGTATTTGTCAATTAAAATAAGTCTGGTCCTCTGGACAGGATTTGAGTGATCCATATGTATTTCAAAGTCCCAGAGGTATTTATGAGTCTAATTCTCTAAGGCAGATTCTTGGCTAGTACATATAACCATTTGTCAACACGGTAAGATTTTAATCTCTTGCACATTTCCCAGTGAAAACACCTTTCCCGCCCAATCAAGTCTGGTCTTGTATTCCTGTTTTACAATTTTCCGCATTTGCTTTTTAACCCTTTCATTTATGTCACCACATAAATCTACACTTGCTGTTCTTCTGTGTATTATTAATTTATACTTTCATCCAATGTGTTTTTATTGCATCGTTTTCGGTTTGCAATTAAAAAGAGATTTATTGCCACTCTTCATTATCTCTTTCTTAGCCATCTCGTCGCAATTTCCTTACGTCGTCGCTTGAAGTATACTACAGTTATTTTTCTCCTCATTGTTTGTTTTTGTTTTTCTAAATGTTGTACAATGGTGTGTTAAAACAGTAATGCCATTTCGCTAGGACATGTATAATTACCAACGCAGGAACATGGTATCATGCACCAAAAGGAAGCTGGTCCTCTTGTGGATCACATCCCTACTTCTCCACATAGTCACCGTTTCTCTCAATAGCAATGTTCCACCTTCGAATGAGAGCGTGTATCTCTGCCCCGTATAATTCTATTGACTGTTCTTTGAGCTACTTCTTCACTACGGATTTTACACTTCTTAAACATGGAATAAATGCTTACCTCTTCAAAACCTCTTTCATGGGGTCGAAGATAGGCAAAAATTATCTCAGTGACGAGAAATTTTATATTAGGCACTAATATAAATATTCTCGTTCAGTGATATCAGTCGATTTTTCTGTTTTTCAGTAGCAAATCATTTACAGCACTAAAGCCACCTTCAGCTAAATATCAAGATGGGAACAGTAACAACAGTTTTTATTTTGCAACAGTGGTTGAAATTAGGTAGTTAATTACAAAGCCATGGCTTCACTCCTTTTACGTTGAATAAAAACCTCGTTAGTCTCAATTGTTCCCCACTTAATTAACTCTTAACATCCTATACCACCTCATTCCACCCGGCCGGAAGTCTCATTTGTTTCCCTAATCTACCCCAAATGATATCATTTGTTTAAATGTAATATTAAACATATTTACAAGTCTTTGATTTAAGGGAGAATAACAAGTAACTGTTATAGTTATGCAACTAACTTCTTTAGTCATTTTTTAAATATATCCTTATAGGGATGGCTCTGGACTTAAAGAGTTAAAAAATCAAATAGCCCCCCCCCCCTGTTTCGCGTACGCCCCACGTTGGGAAGCACTGTGTTAGATGAAGTAACGATTTCAGAGTCACACTGTTTTAAATTTTTCTATGTGCATGTACATAAGGTTAGGTTGTTTTTTCGTTTTTTTTTTAAATATCAAATTACATAAGTACCGGAAGTTAAATAATGGGGGGGGGGCATATTTTCTAATTTGAATTTAGTTATAATTTCTTTATTTCATTTTGCTAAAATAAAATGACAACATGCTTTGAATACTGAAATTGTTAGATTTTCGGGTCAATTTTTCACCAAAATTTTGCAATACCGAGGATTTTTCCAGTGCGTTTTTGTCTACGATATTTCATGCCATTTCCTCAAAAATCACTACAAGTTCAAGATTTAATTTTTAGTATCAGAACTTAATAAACCAATACGGAACATTTGGTGCCTCATGTAATTTGATATTTGATTTGTTTGGTTTATTAGTTTAATGGCATATCAACTTCATATGGGTTATTAATGCCAAAATTTAATTAATTTATAAATGATTGTTAATCATAATTATATTTCTAATTCTCCATCGATTTTTTATTTTATTATTTGTCTATAATAATTTATTGCACACAGTTATATGATATCAAGTATTGATATTAGAAAAAAGTAAAAACCGACCTACCATATGTTACATGTGTCCCATTAGATATTGTAATGGTTTTGAAGTGATCTGAGTGGGTAGGGAATAACAATGGAAGGTTTCAGTCGCTTGTGACAAATTATTCACGAATGAAAGATTATATATTACACATTGTGTGTATCATTATACATTATGATCTCTGTGTTATATATTATGCATTAGACTTTAGTAAGAGGGTTTGTGATATTATTTGTGCAAATACCTAAATAATAGGCCTTATTATATATACAGAAAGATAATGATAAATATATATGAATAGACTAGATTAGATAAATAGTTTTAACAGATTACAATTGATAGATAGATAGAGGTATATGCACAGATTTCAATAGATAGACGGATAGATAAGTAGATAGATAAATAAATTGATATCGTAATCTATTCATATCTATTAATCTAATATATATATATATATATATATATAATATATATATATACAGCGAGAAATTAAGAGAGAGAGGGATTCAAAAGAGAGGGAGATAGTGAAACAGATACCGATAGACAGAGGGAGGGTGATGGATCGCTAACCAAAACGTCTTAAATCAATATACACTTCGTTTCAAATTATTAACGAGGGTAACTTTTTTCATTTTTTACAAAAAACTGATTGGAATTTAACAAAATTTGTACAGTATAATGGAAATAGGTGTATGCGCAGGCTGTATAAAAACTGTGTTGTTCTGAGCAACCGGGAACAAACAGTGGCCATTTTCAATATCAACACGATATAGAAGTGTTCCAGATATTAAATAAGTGTCATTATACACGTGCAATTATGGGTCGCAAATGTGACTTGACCCCTTCTGAGAAAGATATCATAACATCTGAACTTTCCAAAGGCAAGTCTACATTAGAAATATCCGAAATAATTGGAAGATATCACCAAACTGTGAAAAGATTTGTTTGTAGCTCCTATGAAGGTACGTAAGAGGCCGATAAGGGTCACTCGAGGGTTGTTTCCGACATTCTTTGTTCAGGTCGGGCATCAGTGAGACCAGTGACAAAGCCTCGATTGACAAAAAATACACATACAATACGTATGAAAGGGGCAAAGGAGAGCATGAAAGTCGATTTCTCAAAAAGTACTTTCATAGATGAAACTCGTGCAACACTTTGATGGCCCTGATGGCTGGAGCAAAGGCTGGATCGTAAATAGACGAGATCCCATCACCGCTTTAGACGCCAACAAGGAGGAGGAGGTATTATGATTTGGGCTCGTATTATTGGAGGTATCATGGTTGGCCCGTGGAGAGTGCCTGAAGGTACGAAAAAAAAAAACGCAGATGCTTATATAGCTTTCCTGAAGAGCACCTGGAATCTTGGCTAAAATGGCAGGGAATCACCTTCTGGAGAACCATCATATTTTTTCAGATAATGCTCCTTCGCATTAAGCACATAAAACTCCGGAAGAGTACCTGCAAAAAATTAGGTTTGCTGGGCCTCGGAAGATGAACTGGCCCGACCAATTCTCCAGACTTAAACCCAATTGAAAACTTGTGTAGCATCTGTAGCGAACATGTTTATGAGAATCTACGCCAATTTAGAAACAAAGATTGTTGCAGGAAATAGTCAACGTATCACTGAAATTACATCAGATGAGATCCAGAAATGACATGTTCGATGGACCAGCGTCTTTTCCAAGTCATTTTAAAAAAGGATTCACATATTTCATATTTAATTAACTTCACTATCATATGATACTTTTTACTTTTTATTTCGATTTGATTTTATCTTAGTTATAGTTATGTATCCATAAAATGTATAAATGAAACAATTAAAAGTATTTTTTTTTACAGGGGTTATTACACCCACTAATAATTTGACACATGAATAATTTCAGTAATTAGATAAAATGACGTAACTTCTGTTCCTTTTCGTAGAACCTTACAATTTCTTTCGGAATAAGTGTATATACAGGTTGTTATTCTCTGATAATTCGTTAAATTCCAATCAGTAGTTTGTGGCGATTAGGAGGGGAAAAAGTGTTTCACTTTCTTTAATATTTGAACGCAGTGTATATATAATAGATGTGAACAGACTATAATATATATATATATATATATATGTATATGTGTGTGTGTGTGTGTGTGTGTGTACATGTGTGTACATGTGTGTGTGTGTGTGTGTGTGTGTGTGTGTGTGTGTGTTGTGTTTGAATAAGGCGAAAAAGAAAGATACTAATAGACAGATAGAAGGAGTAGATACATTAAGCAAAATGCTTTATATTGACAGACACATAGATAGGATACATAGATAGATTAGATGGATAGATAATGTAAGCAAATCACCAGCACACACGTGTTTCGATTGCCCGGATGTGATTGGTGAAAAAACGTAGTGGCGTTGAAAAGCAAAATCGCCATTGCTCAACGAAAAAAAAATGGCGCAGATGTTGTTGTTAGGGCGGAGTAAATCCATTTATTCTCTTGATTGTTCGCCTTCTCGAATTTGTTCGTGTTCGCACCAACTAAAGTTCCGCGTTGTTATCAAGCGTTGACCAAACCAGAGAGACGGCCGATCCATCAGTGGGCTAAACTGATTAGGCCGCTGATTCGGTTAACGCCGGAGGTCTACCGTTTACATTATGGACGACATTTTATGTCCCTATTGTTCGCGGGCGGCGGCGGCCGTCGGGTGATATTGAAGAAACGGGAACGTGGATGAGGCACTGAGAGAGAGAGAGAGAGAGAAAGAGAGAGAGAGAGAGGAGAGAGAATGTGTGTGTGATGTGTGTGTGTGTGTGAGTTGTTGTGTGTGACTGAGGAGAGAGTTTGCACCTCTGTGTATGTGAGTGAGCGAGTGGGGAGTATGAGCCAGTGTATGTGTGTGTGGAGTGAGTGAGTGAGTGATTGCCTCTGTGTTAAGAGAGTGTTTGCGTCTGTATGAGGAGTGAGTGAGAGAGAGAGAGAGAGAGAGAGAGAGATTGAGAGAGAGGGAGAGAGATCGAAAGAGCAAATACTAAAGCGTTGTCGTCGGATGACGAACGACCGGGCAACTTCTGATTGGCTCCTGGGACCAGCCGTTAAGATCGCGTAAAACCGTCTCGTGACAATCTCGCTGCAGCGAGATTTAGGAAAGAGAGAGAGGAGGGTGGTTGGTGTGGTTTTTGAAATTTAAACGTTAGGGTTGGCATTTAAAGACTGAAAGGGACAGTGAGTGTCAAAACAGAACGGCACTGCAGCGCCCTCTATATTCTCTTCAAGACAAATCTCTTCGCCGCCATCTTTGTTATTTGTGTGATTGTGTTCTTTTGCCGTATCTTTTTTTTTTTAATGTTTGCGCGTTCACACCCTTAGCATCTCTTCTCTCGCTCAATCATTCTTTCATTTATTACCTCTTCATTCTCGTATTCTATCTTCCTTCGCAGACCCCAACCCTATTCCTTTCGGTCTTAATTTATTGAACTATTTCTTTCTTTATTTTATTTTATTTTCTATCCTTTTAATTCGTTCTTTTATTTTCTCTTTTGTTAGGTGCCTATAATCGATCTTTCTTTCCTGATTACACCGAAGTTTTCAACTGATAAAACGTTTCTAAATTCCCATTTAATTTTCATGTCTTTTCGTCTCGTTATCTTTATCTCTCTTTATGTTTCCTTATAACACGTGTACGTTGCTGAAAATATCATTTATCTCGACTTTTCTACCGTTCTTTCCATTATATCAAACACTGATTATTCCCGCCTAACTGCAACACAATTATGGTTGGTTGGAGTTTATAGAATGGGGTAACTAGTGAGTTTCGAAATCGATATTCAGTTGGTTGGTTGGTTGGTTGGTTGTGTTTTACGACCCATCACTTCATTGGGTCATTTTATGCCGAAGACGTTTTGTTCTATCAATTCTTGATGGGTACTCAATTTTTTTAAACTCAATTTTTTAAACATATCTTTTAAACTTATTTTATAAATAACTTTTTTCTCTGTTTTTCTACTACGCTTTCCAGTATCGTATATTCTTAGTCTATTCATCTCTCTCTCTCTCTCTCTCTTCTCTCTCTCTCTCTCTCTCTCTCTCTCTCTCTCTCTCTCATAGTCTGTTCATCTCTTTATCTATCTCTCGCTCAGTCTCTTTTTTTTCTTTCTTCATCTCTCCCCCTCTCTCTCTCTCTCTCTCTGTGTCTCTGTCTCTGTCTCTCTCCCCCTCTCTCTCTCTTCTCTCTCTCTCTCTCCTCTCTCTCGCTATTCATCTATCTATCTCAATTTGTTTATCTATCTATTTATTCATTTCATATCTAACTTTTTAAATAATTCTCATTTAATTTTCACGTCTTATCGTTATAAGTCTCTCTCTTTATATTTCCTTCGAACACGTTTAGAGGGTGTGTAGAGGTGTGTGATGTAATGATTAGAGTCGTTGGAAATAGACTCGTCAACCCGAGTTCAAATCCTGGACGAGTCAGTTTGCATTTCACATAGCGCTAATATCCTTGGGAAAAGTATAAATCCAACTAATCTCCCTCCACTTGTGGGTAAATAGTAGGGCAGTAACTAGTCTAGGAGAAGGAAAACGCTAATCTCAAACCTGTTAAACTACGCTTAAGAAATTTACATTGTATCGCATCCTGCTCGTGCGGAGAGTTTGCAAATATATAACAAATGTATTTTTTTTTTAAATAATATTTTTCTCGGTTGCCATCATATCAAACGTTGATTATTCCCGCGATTTTTGGCTAATTGCGACACAACAATTATGAGGATGAGTGAAAAAGTAATGCCATTTTCTTTATTTCATATGAAACTTTTTAAAAATAAAACTAAGGCCTACATTGAGACCCTAATGAGGGTCAGATCATGAATCCGACGAGTAAGACCCAACTTGCCAATCGACAATGTCCCCCTTCTGCATGACAATGCTTGACCACTCACAAGCATCAGGACAATGGAGACAATCGCCTTATTCGGGTGGACAACTTTACCGCATCCTCCATATTCACCAGATTTACCGCCTTCAGACTATCATCCCTTCGGTCCCAGGAAAGAGGCTTTGAGAGGCAAACATTATTCCAGTGACGAGGAAGGAAATCTGTAGTGAAGAAGTGGCTCAAAGAGCAGTCAACAGAATTTTACGGGGCAGGGATACATGCTCTCATTCAAAGTTGGAACATCGCTATTGAGAGAAACGGTGACAATGTGGAGAAGTAGGGATGTAATCCACAGAGGAACAGCTTCATTTTGTTGTATGATACATGTTCTGGTGTTGGTAATTATGCCTGTCCTAAATAAAAGGGCATTACTTTTTGATTCAATCTCGTAATTTTGTGGGTTTTGTATTTGCATTGAATTTTCTTTTTAAATCATCTAAAGTCCATCTTGGTGAATTGACAAACCTTTTAATCTTACTGAAAACATGAATCGTCATCCCTAAAGCTCTGCAAGCGGAAGTTATAGCGTTATCCCATGAGGGTCAACAGGTACAGACTAAAACTAAACAAACATTACTATGCTCAAGGTACCTAGAACACTCAATGAAAGATTAATGTAATGTTTCGTATATATGTCATAGATAAATATGTATATTCTCAAATATTATATATATATATATATATATATATATATATATATATATATATATATATATTATAAAAAAAGAAGGTCGCAAAATGGATTATGTTTTTAGAAAAGATAAAAATAATTAAAAAATTTTCTAAAAACATAATCCATTTTGCGGACCTTCATTTTTATGAAATACATAATTTTCTCCCGTTCGAACCAGAACAACACTTATATTATATATATATATATATATATATATGAGTAAGAAATAACAAGACTTAGGATTTAGCATTATAGTCTATTTCAGGGAGCTTAGACAAATAGTCTAATCTCCCGACTCATCAGATTCACATCTGTTGAGTCGGGAGATTTAGACTATTTGTCTAAGCTCCCTGAAATAGACTATAAAGCTAAATCTCTAAGTCTTTTGTGATTTCTTTACTCATATATTTGCTCTGTGACTCTAACATTAATAGCACACATTGAGCTCTCAATCTGCGACTTGGTGTTGTTTAAATAAAACTCTTGTGACGTAAGGAAATTTCTTCTCTGGACTTTTGGATCATATAATATATATATATATAATATATTATATATATATATTAGAGAGAGAGAGAGAGAGGAGAGAGAGAAGAGAGAGAGAGAGCGAGAGAGATTGTGACTTGAGTAGTGATGTATAGTTTCGGTCACAGACAGACAACACAAATCTTCATTATAATAAAATTAGAGATTCTAAAATAATTTGTAATTCTTTTGGTATTGAGTTGTAGAGTCGTGGAAAGTTTTTTTTTTTAGCAGAAGTTGAAACTCCTCTTTTCCTCTTCTCATCACTAACATCTTCTCTTCCCTACTCCATTGTAAAGGCTGTCCATTTTATCATTATTTTGTGCGAATTTTCACTTCCATTCGGATAAATGGCGCAACGTATGTAAGGGTTATTTAATACAGTTTTAAGTGGCAATTATCTAGATGTTGCAGGTTCAATCCTGACTACAAGCGAAAATAACATAGAATACATAAATAGCTTAACACTTATACCCGGACATGATTAACGGAATAAGAACAATCTACACCAATGAATTAAATAAAGGTTTCGATTCAAAGTTTCATAAAGGCTCTAGAATATGACATGAAGACTCTCGAATTCGACAAGAAGGTTCTCGCGTTCGGCAAGAAACACCTGAAGAAGAACGGAGTCACATCGACCGAAACGTTGTGTATATATAAAAAAAGGACAACAGAAAATTTATTGACATTTTTTTCTTTTAATGTATTATGTAATGAGATTTATTGATATCATTTGATATTTAATGATTTGATATTTAAGGATTTTAATGATTCAATATTCCATTGATATTCAATGATTTGATATGCAATTGATATTTAATTGATATCTAATGATTTGATATTTAAGGATTTATTGATTCCATTTGATATTTAAGGATTTGATATTCAATTGATATTTAATTGATATCTAAGGATTTGATATTTAAGGATTTATTGATTTCATTTGATACTCAATAATTTGACATGCAATTGATATTTAATTGGTATCTAATGATTTGATATTTAAGGATTTAATGATTTCATTGGATATTTAAGGATTTGATACTCAATTGATATTCAATTGATATCTAATGATTTAATATTTAAAGATTTAATGATTTCATGGATATTCAATGATTTGATATGCAAATTGATATTTAATTGATATCTAGTGATTTGATATCTAATGATTAATGATTTAATTCATATATAATGGCTTAATTTTGTGAAGACGTTCGTTAGGGCACATCGGTCGGACATCCTGTATATAACAAAAGAGATGAGGGCAACAGTCCGGAAAACTCTAACATAATACAAGCTATCATTACATTTTTATTTTAGTTCCTGTGAATTATTATTCTTAATTGTTTGAATCAAGAACTTAAATTCTTCTCACGGTAAAACAAAAAAATTCAACAGGGTTTTAGTGAATTTCTCGAGTCAGAAGTTATATATTTAAAGAGGAAAAATTTACTATATGTTTTTATTTTCTTAAATCCTTTTTTTTTTTTTATCAAGGGTTTTAGGTCTCGATAGAAATAAAAGTAAATTGCCTCTCTCCTTGCAGCTGCTTAGGAGTGAATACAATTTTTTTAATTCTAGGAAAATATCGTTAGCCTTTTATAGCAATGCTTAGTTTAAATCCTCGCTAGCCATTCATCCGGACTTGGCACCATTAACTGATTTACAGCAGCAAATGTTTCTGATTTTGTCAAAGACGCGCATTTCCGGTTAGACAAATCCAGTACATAGCGACGATCGATTGAAACGATGTAGACGAATTGTTTTTCATCTATGTCATAAACGGCAAATAATTTGCACACAGTTATATGGTTTTAAATAACTAAATAATAATAATCCTTAATAAACAATTATGCTTCAAGTAATGTATTCTTAATACAAAATATTGCACACAGTTTATGGTTTTAAATAACTAATAATAATAATCCTTAATAAACAATTATAGCTTCAAGTAATTATTCTTAATACAAATAATTTGCACACAGTTATTTATGGTTTTAAAATAACTAATAATAATAATCCTTAGTAAACACTTATAGCTTCAAGTAATTATTCTTAATACAAATAATTTGCACACAGTTATATGGTTTTCAAATAACTAATAATAATAATCCTTAATAAACAATTATAGCTTCAAGTAATTATTCTTAATACGAATAATTTGCACACAGTTATATGGTTTCAAATAACTAATAATAATAATCCTTAGTAAACAATTAAATCTTCAAGTAATTATTCTTAATACGAATAATTTGCACACAGTTATATGGTTTCAAATAACTAATAATAATAATCCGTAGTAAACATTATAGCTTCAAGTAATTATTCTTAATACAAATAATTTGCACACAGTTATATGGTTTCAAATAACTATAATAATAAATCCGTAGTAAACAAATATATAGCTTCAAGTAATTATCTTAATACAAATAATTTGCACACGTTATATGGTTTCAAATAACTAATAATAATAATCCTTAGTAAACAATTATAGCTTCAAGTAATTATTCTTAATACAAATAATTTGTACACAGTTATATGGTTTCAAATAACTAATAATAATAAACCGTAGTAAACAATTATAGCTTTAAGTAATTATTCTTAATACAAATAATTTCGTACAGTTATATGGTTCCAAGGAACTAACATTATGTTAGTAAACAATTATAGCTTCACGTAAAAATATTAATACAAATTAATTACATACAGTTCTAGGTAATTAAATATAATAATCATTAGAAACAATTAATTTATAAAATGCAAACATAGCCACCAGTTTATTAATAGATATGAAGTAATTTCTTCAAATATTGAAGTAAAACGGTAGGCTAAATCAAGGTCTAGACTACATTGTTTATTTAGGGTCTAGGGTCGGTTTAGCTCAGTTGGTAGAAGCATCCAGCTGGGAAAATCACAAGGTTCCTAGTACGATACTGGGCCCTCGCCGACGTGGCCTTAAAGGTATGAGCTGATTGTACGTGTGGTGCTCCACCTAAGACGCTAAAAACAATCTCTTTGATCTAGTGCTACTGAAAAGAGGATAGACTCCCTCCCAGTCTGGCTGATACCGACTTTAGCCCACCCCGACGACTTTACTACATTGTATTGTATTGCGTATTGTATTGATACATATGAAATTAGATTATTAATACACATGAATTTAATGATAAATATAACATGAAAATTAATTGTAGGTCTTACTCCTCAACAAGATGGATGCTTGGATACAGCCAGCATATTTCTAAGCCCGCTGACAGGGCGGTGTAAAGTTTTTGAATGCAAAGCAATTGTTGGCACCTTATCATTATTTAACAGCGACTCTCTTTTGTCATTGAGAAATATGGAAAGACGGAAACACAAATATGTAATGCACTCACCAACACTAAACTACATGACAGGTGACATGAGAAGCAACGTACTGAGAGTAATTTCAAAACGCATTAAAAACATGTCGTACTTGCCAAACTAGACTAGCAAGTAAAAATACTTATTAGATTGTAACGATTTTTGTGGCCATCCTTAGGACTTCAGGCAAGAGCCACTCCCGCGGAATCCCTTGCTTTAAGAAGAGGCGCGATCCTTTTAGTGAAGAAAATTTGTGTTGCTCCTTCCCGGTGTCCTCAGTGATTGGGTATGATCCTTTCATTGTTATTGGCTGTTTGGGGAAAATCCTTAGCGTCAGCAAAGCCTTCGTTGCCAGGTCCGTTCGTCAATGTCGAATTACATGCAAATGAGCGTCAGTCCATATCGACGATTAAATAGTTAACTAACACATATTTCGAACTATTGATTGGCTGGGTTAAACCACTGACCATTGTGGAGGTGAGAATAACCCAGAAGAGTCTGAAGACCTAGGAGACTTGCATCATTCAGCTCCAATGAACCACCGGGCTACGGAGGCAGGTGATGAAAACCTCATAATAATAATAATAATGAATAATATAATAATAAATACAGGGTGAAAGAAAATTAATGAATGGAATACAACTGTCAAATCAGGACCCTATAAAATCACTTGATGAAAATGAAAATTACAAATACTTTGGAATTTTAGAAGCGGACAATATTAAGCAAACAGAAATGAAAGGAAAAGTTTAAAAAGAATATTTCAGGAGAACTAGAAAACTCAGACAGGTTGACCAAAGAACGAGAAAGTTAATGACCATACACAAGGCTCTTCACCCTAGAGACGATATAAGGCTTACTGGAATCCACTACTTAAACTTATAGGTTTAAGTGGTGGATTCCAGTAAGCATTATATACCAAAAACTGCAACACAGTTGTCTGTTATAGGCTGATAGTTTAAAAGTATTGGTAGATCTTGTAGCTCAATCTTCGACATGAAGACCAATAGTTTTAGGAGAGTCTTTAGATGTTTTATTCTTTCCACATATTTTCAAATACGAGGGTGAGTCAAAAAAGTAATGCTATTTTGTTTGGGACATGTATAATTACCAACACAGGAACATGTATCATACATCAAAATCAAACTGGTCATCTGTGTATCACATCCCTACTTCACCCCATATTCACGTTTCTCTCAATAGCAATGTTTCACCTTCGAACGAGGGTGAGTCAAAAAGTAATGCCATTTTTAGGACAGGTATAATTACCAACACAGAAACATGTATCATACATCAAAATGAAACTGGTCATCTGTGGATCACATCCCTACTTCTCCACATAGTCACCGTTTCTCTCAATGAGAGCATGGATCCCGGCCTCGTAAAATTCTGTTGACTGCCCTTTGAGCCACTTCTTCACTACAGATTTCACTTCCTCATCACTGGAATATTTTTGTCTCTCTTTGGCCTCATGAAAGAGGGTTAGATATGTATAACATTCAAATCAAACAACAACAACAACAACAACAACAGCAGCAATAATAATAATAATAATAATAATAATAATAATAATAATAATAGACTAGGCACGACTGGGTTAGAAAGGTAATCCACTGGGAATGGCACAAAAATTCAATTTTCACCGTACAACTAAATGGTATATGCACAAGCCTGAAGAATGAAACGCATAAAAGTGTCTGAGACTTCGAGATACAGACAGATCACCTAATCCGGGCCAGAAGACCGAACCTAGTATTGATTAGCAAGAAGAAGAGAACCTGTCACATCATGGATTTCGCTGTCCAGACCGACCACCGAGTGAAAACGAAAGATAGCGAAAAGATACAAAAATACTTTAACCTTGTTAGAGAATTGAGAAAACTGTGGAACATGAAGGTGAAGGTTGTACAAAATTGTAATTGGTGTCCTTGGAAAGGTCCCTTAAGGTCTGGAAAA
>CM042144.1:66327484-66349984 GCA_023376005.1 Doryteuthis pealeii | reverse complement strand
TGATTCATTCCAACCTGAGATTCTAGACTAGAAAGTCAGTCCTATTTTTATAATGAACGTGTTTATGAATTGGTATACAAAAAAGCCATCATTTAGATAAAATGTGTGGGAAAACGTAGTTCCTACTTGGGGCACTAATTCTCTTACAGAATAATTATAACTTCAAAATTTAATTTAAATACAATTAAGTTACTAATAAAGACCTATAACATCAACCTTCAGTGGTAACAGGCCCTGCGCAGCGTGCTGCTCGTGTTTTAAACCATCATGGCGTAACACCATCAAGTATAGAGGATAAAGAAAAAGAAACAACCACAGGCCACCGGCATACCAGCAACATATGTCTTTCATGAATTACTATATAAATAGCCAAACAGCGAGGGTAGAGTTCCTAAAATTTTGGTTAGGTAATTCTGGTTAATATATTTTTCCCTGGTTAATTATTATTAATTCAAGAATTGTATTCAGAATGGTGATACTTTTAAATTTTAATAAGATTAGCTATATCTGGCAAAAGGGGAAATCTTGTAAATTGTCATTTTTCATATTTCATCTATTAATTTATTGTTTTGTTTGGGTTTTCTTTTTTTCTTCTTTTTTGTTTTTTTTAAATGAGTAATACCTAATGACATCCAAATATCTTTGGTTTAGAAGAAAATTAAATTTTTATCAGATATTGGCTGGTTGGATGGTTGGTTGTTTAGTTTTGTGGCATGTCACAAAACCCACCAACCAAGCAACCAATATCTTATAAGAATTTAATTCCGACCACCCCCGGTCAACAGGTGGCTCCATTATGGGTTAGATGGGCGGTTGGAGAGGCTTCCTCCGATCAAGGCTGGTCAAGTCAAGCTCTAGCACCTATATGATTGCCCCAACCCAATTGCCTTTATGGCAAGCCCCAACCCTTTTTATCATATGGGTGCTAGAAGGCGGTGGCTAAGGGTCTTCAAGTCCTGGGAATAACGTTAAACTCTTTCTGATGGTGAGTTTCCAGTTTTGGAGGAATGTGGAGCACCCCTTCATCACCATTGCTCCCTAGTCCACTCTGGTAGTAGCTGCTACGGTCCCATCTATGGGTTAGATAGAAAAAAAATGTGTTTATTAAAAAATTGAGTGTCCATTAAGAATGTATTTATTTCAGATCGTTGCCGGCATTAAAGGACCCACTGAGGTTGATGATACGCCGTAAAACTAGACAAACCTAACCACCCACGGCCAACAGGTGGCCCCATTATGGGCGTTTTTTTTTTACTTCTCTGCTGAAGTGCAGTCGGTGTATTCTACATCTCCAACTGACAGGGCTTAATCCAGTGTGGTTCGTTACCTTCATGACTTTGGCAAAAGCATCCAGAGTTGCCGAATAATGCAAAACTTTTGACTCAGATTAATAATTTTTGCGATGATGAAATATAGGTACTACCCATTTTCCCAGTGAAATTTACACTCCTCCCGCCTATATTTAACACAATTAGACTTGCATAAAGGTTAATATTATCTTAAATATTTTTTGTTCATTCGAAAGAAGAAACATTAAACAAACTCCTGATGATGTAAAAATAATGAAAATTGTAAACGAAAAACGATGTTTACATTTTTGCACCGTTAAATCAATTGAAATTAACGTAGCAAAAACAAGATGTGACTAGAGGCTTTAAAAAAAATTCTATGAAAAATCAATTAATGGTCCGATTTATACGAGCATTTCCATAATTACTTACCTTTTGAGGAAAATATGTCTGAAATAGTTTTTTTCTAAAATATATCAGGGGAAATATTTTTTTACGAGGGCTACCCCCTCCCCTATTTTATTTTATGAAATATGAAAAAAGAACCGACAAAAAACGATTCTTACTTTTTTTCTATAAAGACAAGAGTCTAAATAATTATATCAGAAGATGTTTATAATTTTCAATGCCAGAGTTTTTAGTAAAAGAACCATGTATACAGAAATCAGTTTAAAAAAATATCAATAAAGAAACTGGCCATGTCGTAAAATAACGGACTGTTTTACTTATTTTTCAGGATAACGTTGAGTGATTTTTCCCCAATCGGATGATTCGATCTTTGAATTAACTGGTTCTTTTTTGTTTTTTGTAACAACTCTTTATGTTTATTATTTCTTTTTTGCGAGATTTTTTTTTAAAAGTTCAAAAATATTTACGTTTCTTCCTTCAATATGGCCTAAACTGAACACGTGACCTATTTTGGTGCTACCTAATGAAATATAACTTGTCAACTGAATTTAATCGTTTAAAAAAAAAAGAGATAAATTAACAATACTGAGACATTTTCACTCTGACTAATTGCTTGTCTGAATCGGCTGTCCGAAAACTCCTGACAAATCAACACAAGTTTATTACTTGCCACATTTCTTTTCTTTTCTTTTTTTGTTACTTACAATCGCTCTGGGCAATATTGAAGCAATGTAACTGAGACTTCCGTGAGTCAGCCCACAGTTAACGCTGACGGATCTAAAACACTTTATAACACTTATGTACTTAGCCAAGTTACCTTATCTGTTGCTTTAGTTATGCACACATTTTTCTTTTAATTGACAGGACGTTTTTGTTGTGTTTATGGTTATAGGAAAATTGAACTCAAATGTTCGTCTTTCTTTCTCAGTGCTAAAGCGATTGTTTCACTATTCTTTATCTTGTAACATGACGACCCAATTAAAGAGAGCCCTTTTTTTTTAAATAAGAAAGATTGATATTAAAAAATTCAATTCAAAAACCAATTCAAAAAACACAGAGAATACGTGTTTATGGCAGGTGTCACCACAGCAATACTGAGGATAGATCACTATATAAAATTGTGAGCGTATCTTAAAGTGTTTAGCCCTGTCTGCAGTGTCTGTAGAATACGCTAATTAAATATTTATAGGGGGGGGGTAAAATCCCCCTATTTTTATATTATACATGCTAGAAAGAGCTGAGGGTCTCAGTGTATTGGGTATGACGCTAAACTGCATCTAGTGATGAAGTTACAATTCTGGAGCTCTGTGGAGTGTGGAGTAACTTTCATTGGCATTACTCTCAGGTCGACTCTGACCCGGAGTAGTAGTACTTGTCAGAAATTCCATGGATGCGTTAAATAGATCTGATTGCACTTTCACAAATAACGACAAATTAAAAAAAATATTTTGTTTAGATTGATAGAGAGCGAACATATGAGATTAATTAGGGTCGTATGGCAAATGACATAATAGAAATTTGTTTAAATGTCTACATTTGGAAACCAGAAGAGAAGTTTTTTTTTCATCTGGACGCCACGTGCATTAAGACCTAAGCATGTTTATGTCTTTAAATATAAGTCTCACGTTATAACATTCCATTGCGTGAACACGCATCATGTTATATAAACGCTGTACAAGCCACTTTTTCAATATTTTATATTTTTGACCGTCTAAAGATTGCGTAATATGCATGAAACTGCAGTTATAGAAAATTAACACCATAATATTTCATCTCTGATTATATATATATATATATATATATATATATATATATATATATATATATATATATATATATATCAACCCCCTCTGCACGAGCTGGATGTGACACAAGGTCAATTCCTTAAGCGGACTTTAACAGGTTTGAATTCAGAGTTTTCCTAGGTTTTCATGGCTAAAGAGCCAAGCCTGCCCTGCAATTTATCAACAGCTGGAGGGAGTATTTGGATGCATACCTTTCCCAAGGGTATTAACGTTATTTGAAATGCAAATAGCCTGTCCAGGATTAGAACTCGGGTCGACGAATTCATTTCCTACAACTCTAACCATTGCACCACACACACACACACACACACACACACACACACACATATATATATATATATATATATATATATATATATATATATATATATATATATATATATATATATATATATATATATATATATATATATATATATATATATATATATATATAACAAGACCATTGAAATGGTAAAAATACACCTCTATTAGTGTATTCATATATACACATTCTATTGACTTTAATTAAGATAAATAACGTTTAACATATACTGATAAAACCATATTTAATCGCTACAGACTCTATAATAATATAGTGAAACCTCATCATTGTCATAAACCAGTAAAACAATAGCATAAAGCGGATTTCTAACAATGTTTATATTTTGATCTTTAAAAAATGCATCTTCCGCTTTTTCGAATTTTTTGAATTTTTCGAATCTTGAATCGGCGTTCTTTGACTGCGGTCCCGTAAACAACCATTTATCGCAAAAAATACACACGTGCAATCAATAATTTCATTAATCCAGTGGATTTAACCCTGAAGATCCTTATGTTGAAACTCGAGTAGCTTATTCCCGTGTACCATTATTATAATAAATTTGCTCTACCAACGTATTGAGCACTTTATATTTGTTATATCGCTGGCTTATCATTGTGAATCTTGCATCAATTAACCATTGTGACCTGTTTCACCGGTAAGTCACCTTTTCCGCAAATACCATATATATATATATATATATATATATAATATATATATATATATATGGGAGTAAAAAGGGCAAATCAATCCGACAGTACGTGGAGAAATTATGCAAAGACGGGATGTTATACTGGATGGAGATTTATTACTGGTGGTGATAACGTTTCGGTCTTTCAGACCTTCTTCAGTACAAGAGCTGAGTTCTTGTATTGAAGGATTCAGTTATCTTACTCATTCGTGTCTCGCGGTCGTGATTGGGAGGAGGGTGTTGATCAACTGCTGATGATGTGGTGTGAGTGTTTGGGAAGATAGTAGGGGTTATATGTAGTTGTTGTGTTGGGGATTGTATGTATGGGGGTCACGTAGTTGATTTGGGGTAAATGTTCGGGGTGGAAGTGGACTATAACCAGCTTATTTTGATATAGCTTCTTGAGACACGGAGCAAAACATGGATAAACCTCTTGTGCCCCTAGTCTGAAGATGGTGTAATGAGCTAATGTTAAATTATTGAATTATTACATGAAACAAATTTAAAGACTTTTTCTTCATTTATTCACACACACACACACACACACACATATATATGTGTGTGTGTGTGTGTGTGTGTGTGTGTGTGTGTGTGTGAATAAAAGAAGAAAAAGTCTTTAAATTTGCTTCATGTAATAATTCAATAAAGACACACACACACACAAAACACACATATATATATGTGTGTGTGTGTGTGTGTGTGTGTGTGTATGTGTTGTTGTGTGATAAAGGTGGATGACATCTGAAAAATTTGAAAATGGTTGATTCTATGAAGAAAGCGCCATAACCGATGTCGGCCTAGTGTTAGTTCTATTTTGCGTGAAGATTTTCTCAAGAGACGATGAAAAGTGTGGAGTGTATCATAGGGACTCATGGATATGAGACGTTGAGGATCTCAATTGACAGAAAATATTATCATTAAACTATAGTGAGAGAGGTTTCATACTGTTGGATTTAATTCGCTATTTACTCCATATATATTATATATATATATATATATATATATATATATATATATATATATATATAAAATGTTGTTCTGGTTCCAACGGAAGAAAATTCAATATTTTATAAAAAAAGAAGGTCCGCAAAATGTATAATATTTTCAGAAAAAATTTTTTTTTTAAATTCTTTTTATCTTACATATGCAACACGTGTTTCAGATCTTCTGGTATCTTCTTCAGGCTTTGATTTATCATTCAAAGCCTGAAGAAGATACCAGAAGATCTGAAACATATGTTGCATATGTAAGACGAAAAGAATTTTTTTTTAAATTTTTTCTGAAAACATTATACATTTGCGGACCTTCTTTTATAATATATATATATATATATATATTATATATATATATATATATATATATATAAGATTATAACATTTGAACTGTCTAATGATTAAAAGTACGCATGAAACTATAGTTACGGGATATTATATCCATAATATTTAACCTTTGATTTTAAAACTGCTCTGCGATTTAGCATTGAGCACCTCCAAAAGCTAATACTTTTCATATTCATTTTCCATTTTATATATATAATATATATATATATATATATATATATATATATATATAACCGTTTTGTGGTGGTATCTTCCCATAGTTGTGTTGTTCTTTAGATGGCGTTATTTTGGGGTGATTTTTGTGGTGTTGGTTTTTTTTTTTATTGCGTCTTGTATTTAAACTATTCTGACTTCATATGAGTCAGTGAAGATTTGTTAGAGATTTTCTATAAGAGCAAATTAAACATTATGACAGGTCACGGAGAACTTGGGCAGTTAATAAAGCTAGCTAGACTGAGCTCTTCTAAACCTGCACACTCCCAGTCTGTCTATTCTAGGCACCACCCACTCGCCGGGTGAGACAACGGAAAATGAGTGCAAATCTGAATTACACAGACTACTATATGTAACTAGCTACTATTAAAAAAAATCAAAATATTACATACATTTTTTATTTGAGTGGGTATTGAGTGGGTATTTTTTACGACTACGGAATATTTCTTCTTTATGATTTTTAGGTGTAGAGGTTCAAGTATTTTAGTTGTTTTTCGTACATCGGGATCTAAATGGAAAATTCTCATATTTTTTATCCAAGCGCTTTCAATCATTTTCCTGGTAATTCTTGGCGAGATTGTTGGTTGTAGTTTTACTAGTTTGGAAAATGATAAAGAAGAAATATTTTTACTTTTTACAATATATGTTTAAATGATAACTTGCTGCCAAATACACAATATTCAAACATTTTTATTTGGCTATAATAATCCTTTGTTTACACACCCAGTTATATGGTTTCAAGTATTCCTATTCAATAGAAATAATTTTTTCTTAGTAATTTAATTATATAGTTTCAAGTAACTATTCCTAATTATTATAATAAAGAAAAAAAAGAAAGAATGAATGAATGAAAGAATGACAGAAAGTAAAAAGTAAAAAGATAATTAAAGAAAGAAAAAACAAGAAAAAGAAAAAAGAAGTGGTGGGGACGAAGGAATTAAGAGAGAAAAAGAAAGAAAGAAAGAAAGAAAGAGAGAGAGAAAGAACGAAAGAAAAACGGACAATTGAAGAAAGGAAAATGAGGAAAACAAGAAAAAGAAAAATCACAGGAAAGAAATAAAGTAGGAAATAAAACAAAACAAAGAGAAAGTGTAAAAGGAGAAAGAAAGAAGAAAAAGAAAGAAGAGAAAAAAGAAAGAGGGATTAATGAAATAATCTTAAAAAATAATCAAAGAAAAAGAAAATAATAATAATTATTTGTTTGCACACAGTTATAATGATTTCAAGTACTCCTATGTGAGATCCTAATAATTTTTAAACAGATCTATTTAATGGCGATATTTAATTCATTTTTAAATGTTTGATTATAATGATAAATTTATATATCAATGTTCCATTGTAATATTTACACTTTTTATTTGATTATTATAATCATTTGTTTGCATACACAGTTTTCAACTATTCCCAATTGAATACAAATAATTTGTATACAGTTATATTTGTTGATCAGACAATATATTACAAATAAATCTCACTAGAAATCGTTGCTAACTATTACACTACGTTAAATGTTCTTATAGATAGTTACTAGACGGTTAAATCGAACTTAACGGACCTAAATTCCACCGAAGGAAAAAATACCAAAAATCAGGGAATAACCGAATTTAATGAAATTTTCAGTGTTGATATATTATTGAATAAAAGATATAATACACCAGTTATTTTATTTAAAAACTTTTACATTTTTTCAGGTCAGTTAATTTGAACCATGTATCTTTGAGGCGTAACATAGATTCTCAAAAATATTTGGTTCAGAGTTAACTGACCTGAAAAAATTTAAAAGTTTTTAAATGAAATAACAGCTAAATTATATTTTTTATTCATTAATATATCAACACTGAAAATTTCATTAAATTCGGTTAATTCTCTGAGTTTTGGTATTATTTTTTTTTCGGCGGGGTGACATACGATGGTGGAATTTAGGTCCGTTAAAACCGTTCGTTAAGTTCGATTTAACCTACTAGACTTTGTTTTGATTGACATACAAACCTTAATTTTCTTAAAGCGCCAGCTCTCTTTTTAAGTGGTCACCCATCTTAGTACTGAATGAGCTCAGGAATTCTTAATTTCGATGATTTTGAAGGAGCCGGTGCTTTTATGTGATTGTACCATTAGTAAAAAAAAAAAAGTAATGTCAGCGGAGTGGCCTATAGTCGGTCAGCGAGGGAGTCTATCCCCTTTTCAATAGCGCTAGACTAGGGAGATTGCGTTTGAGTGGATCATCACCATCTTCACCCCCACTTTACCGCAAACATCCACGCCGTACTATTAATATGCTGACTTGTCGAAGGCCGGTATCGAACACGGAACCTTGTCGTTCCGAAGCGGGTGCTGTACCGACAACTAAACCAGCCCCGTGAAAACTAAACTTAGATTTGATACAAAGATGAAAGAATGGGGTAACTCGTGGGTTTCGAAATCACTATTCTGTTCCCATTGATATGCAGGACTAGCTTGTTAACCATTACATGTCGACGAGTTTTTCCCTTTGTTTTAATCTTCTTTTTTTGAATGCATCGACTTTGTGACATTCACTGGCAACGAAAAAAAAGTCAGTTCTCCAATTGTTAGATTGGTTGATTGATAGGTTGATTTTAACGGCATGTCAACCTGTCTGGAGAAATAACGAACTAACCAGCTAGCGGCTTACGGTAGGATCGCAGGGCTGGTTAGAGTAAACGCATGCTGGAAATGTGACGATAATTCCTCTTCTTTTGTCGTTGTTTTTTAGTTGTCTTTTTTGGGGGGAGGGGGATACTGACAGCTCCAACAGGCAAGGCTGTTCCACCCCGAATTTAACATACGGGTAGAAACATTTGATCATTCTTTTGATCTCAGTACACATCGTGTTCGGCATGCGCATTTTCTCACATAATTTGTCTCTTACCTTTTTGAAATGTCGTAATAACATCTCAGAACTGTTTAGAACTGTCAGTTCATATTAGTGTCATACAAGGCCAGCAAATTCTGATTGTAAGTAATGATGAACAACACACGTTTAGTCATCGCAGCGGGTAACTATACAGTAAATATACAGTAAATCTTGTATATATATATATATATATATATATATATATATATATATATATATATATATATAGGTGTGGCAAAAAAGTATCGAGATGTTTTGTACTTCTTGTCACTCCTGGTATTCTGAAAAAATTAACGTTCATTCATTGTTCATTTCTATATTGGTAAATACAGCATCAAACTCGGCAATTATATGACATACCTTGTATTCTGAAAAAAATTAACCTTCCATTCATTGTTTATTCTATCTTGGTAAATACAGCTTCAATCTAGATACTTTTATGACACGTGTATATATATATATATATATATATATATATATATAATATATATCTTTTATGACACGCCTTGTATATATATATATATATATATATATATATATATCAGCATTAAACTCGGCACTTTTATGACACACCTTGTATTCTGAAAAAAAAAATAAGTTCCATTCATTGTTTATTTCTATCTTGGTAAATACAGCTTCAATCTACATACTTTTATGATACGCCTTGTGTATATATATATATATATATATATAATATATATATATATATGTGTGTATATATATATATGTGTGTGTGTGTGTGTGTGTGTGTGTGTGTGTGTGTGTAAAGATACCAGACCTAGTATTAATTAACAAGCATAAGAAAACTTGACAACTCGTAGATTTTGCTGTTCCGGTGGATCACAGAGTGAAGTTGAATGAAAACGAAGAGATAGACAAATACTTGGCGGTGGCCAGAGAGCAGAATAAATTTGGAACATGAGTGTAAAGGTCGTACATAGGTGAAACATCTTGTAATTGGGGCATTAGGAATGCTTCCCAGCGGTTTGGAAAAGAATCTGAAGAAATTTGAAATCCGAAGAAGAATCAAGACCATCCAAACAACAGCATTGTTAAGATTAGCTGAAATACTCAAAAGATGATATTTCCAATGGAACATTCATTTTAATGGCATAACTTGATGGGTTATTCAATTCTAGAAGAACAGTAGTGGTACTATTTAACCCATAGCTAGGGTGGGGGTTCATACCTTTCCCAAGGGTATTAGCATGGAACTGAAAATAATAGCGTGACTGTGGTACAAACTCGCTAACTAGCCTCCGATACACGTAAAGAATGCCGTAGTGTACAGCGAATATAGTACCTGTGACGAGAACAGTAAATAAGAATGTAAATAGGAATAACTTCCCATCCAGTTACTTCCAGGTCCACTCTGGACATTATAGATATTATATATGATTAAAAACGGATATCGTTAAGCATTATTTATTACCAAACTTTACAGCACTGAAACTCTGTAACAAAAAACGTACAATACTCAGGTATTCCCACTGCAGCATCTGTACTTACATGCTATCAACTGTTTTCGCTGGAATATATTTAGTCATATAGTTATTTACTAAGCTTAGCTTAGATGTGGCATAAGGCCGAATGTAAGGAGCACCCAGTGAGGCTCGAACTCACTAGTCATGGTTTTTACCAGTCTACCTTGATAACTATTACACCGCGAAAGGTACCTATTTTTGGTTATATAGTTATATACTAAGCTCAAGGTCAGAAGTAGGGGGCGCCCATGAGAATCGAACTCACTAATAATGGTCTGTAAATCTAGTTTGCTAACCATTGCACCACGAGAGGTACCCATTTTTGGTTATATAATGTGTGCTGGCTGTCACAACTTAAATTTATTGACTCTTCAAGGCTGCATGGACTGAATCGACCAATCAACACGCTCGAATACGTGGTTGGTTAACTATTTAAAGGCCTTGATGAATTGGTGTTCAGCTATCCATGCTTAACACGAACGAACGAACGAATGTACAATGATTCTGATTAACACAGATCAAACTTAATGCCACAAGGGATCTCCACTGTAATGTGCTCTCACCTGCAGCCTAAAAATGGCCACACGAATCGTAACAGTATTCTTTGAATATTGAAATTTGATAGCAATATATATATATATATATATATATATATATATATATATATATATATATAGGGTGTTCGGGATAAATTCGATATACTTATATTTGGTTATTTTTCTTGGTATTGACGCACACTACGCATCATTTAAAAGCTTGAACCCTTCTTCATTCATATACTTGATAACAGAATGGATGACTGAAACCCACCTGAATCATGTAAGAGAATAACTTATATCATGATGATCTGGGCTTGCCATCAAAATAAGGAGATTATGGTTGCTGCTCAATGCTCCCTGAACACTGTAAAAACAATCAGGCATGAACCGGAGAATTGCAATGAAGACTAGGAGGCTGTGGCTAAAAGAATGCAACATAACACACGATCCGATTGCGTTTGTACAGTAGAATTCCTCGAAAATCTGCAGAAAAATGTGTTGGAGGATCCTGACATTGGAATTCGGGCTTTGTCGCGTGAATTGAATGTTTCAGCCTCTACCATGAAGTTTGCACTCAATGAAGACCTTCGCTACTACTCATACAAGCGTCGCAGAGGTCAACTGCTCCCGGAAAAGGCCCGTGAAAATCGTCTGACAAAGACGAAGAAACTTCTGAGCAAAGTGAAACAACCTGCTGAACCACAAACAATCTGGTTCTTTTCTAATGAGTAAAAAACTTTTGCCAATATCAGAATAACAGATGGCTTGCATACAGTCCACGAGACACCCCTCGTTTCCTGCAGACTAAATTTCCCAAAAATCTTTTCGGATTGTTTTCGGATGTGTCGTCCGAGGGTGATGTGATGCCTCCTCATTTTTTCATAGAGGGTACCAGGTTTAATTCAGATGCCTACGTGGAGTTGCTAAACACTGTAATAAAGCCCTGGATAACAAGGTAGCCAATGGTAGGCCTGTGGCGTTACTTTCGTATTTTGCCTGGAGAGTTGTCTGCCCGTTTAGTTTACTGGTGCCCGCTAGGGGCCGGTTATATTTTAGCGGCTGGTTTGAACGTCTCTTTCTCTCTTTTCCGGTTGCTCGACCCACGAGGCACGACTATGGGTTAGACTCTGGTCTACCCCCCCCCCTCTTGTTGGGGCTTTTGGCCCTCCTTACATTACTGTAAGTGATTTATACAGCATGGACTATTCTTAGTCTCATGTCTGTACTTTTATGTTTTTCCCTTCTACTTTTGTATGTATTTTTATGTACCTCTATGTATTATGTACCCTGTTTACCCTTGTGCTGTACCATATTAAATGTTTTGTCTAATCAATCTTTGTCGGAGTTTGTATCATCAAGCCCATATCACTCTTAACCTTACAGGCCATACGTCTGGGAAAAAGTCAAAAATGATTGTCGGCGAATTTTGTACGACGACACAGTCCCAATATTTGGCCTCCGAACTCCCCAGATCTTAACCCCATGGATTATTATGTATGGGGCGCTGTTGAGAAAGACACAATAGCCGTGCCAGTACAACAGAAGCCCAGTTAATCGACAGAATTAAAATAGTTTTTGAGACCCTTCTCAGGGAAACTATAACATCAGCTTGGTTAAGGTTTCGGAGCAGGATTGAGGCTATGATCGACGCTAATGGCGGTTATTCTGAGTGAACCGTGTTGACAGTAGAGTAATTTCCGTGTCTGTTGACTTTCTTTACAATCCATTAAATTTTGTACTTACCAATCACTTTTTTCTCTTTCCTTATGAAACTGTCAAATTTATCCCGAACACCCTGTATATAAGTTTTGTGCATCTCTGGGTGCTTACATGCCTTTATATCTGTTTTTGAGCTCTTGTCTTTGCAGATTATTTTGTATTTTGTTTTTCTTTTATTTGTATCTATTAGACACATAAAAGTCTTTACCTGAGATAGGGTGTTTGTCTACGTGTGCACGCGCGTGCATGTGTGTGTATGCGTGTCTCTGTGCGTGTGCATGTGCGTGTTTGTGTATATGTGAATGAGTGTTTTTTGTTTTTGTTTTTATTTTTGTTTTTTGTTTTATTTGTATCTATTAGAGATATAGAAATATTTGCCTGAGAGAGTTGCGTGCGTGCGTGTGTGGGCGTGCGTGCGTGTCCGTCTATCTATGTGTGTGTGTGTGTGTGTGTGTGTGGTGTGTGTATGTGTGTACACGTATATGTGCGTGTTCCTGTGTGTGTGTGTGTGTGTGTGTGTGTCATAAAGGTACAGCTGTCAAATTTTGATGGAGCCAAGTAATCTACCGGGCATAGGTGTCACTAGATTACATACAAACTCATAGATATGTAATTCCAGCGAGTTATAAAGATGTCCGCTTTGAGGCGTCCACCTCCACCCCCACACTCCCACATCACAAGTCGAACCCCCCCCCCATTCCACGGCCTTCCACCCTCCTCTCGTGCTCTAACCTCGAACATAATTTCAGAATTGTTTAATTCATTTGGCCAAAAAATGTTGGCTGCGTTAATAGAATCGAAAAAAATATGTTCGCTGTCAGGCCGACATAATATTAAGTGCAGTTTCTAGCGGGGCGAGGGGGGGGGGGGTTCTGGACCGAGAACGATAACAGAAGGGCGGCAGAAGAAAGAAAGGGATAGGGATAGAGAGAGGGGGAGGGGAGAAGATAGAGATAGAGATGAATATAAACAAGAAAAGAAAGTGAAAGACTATGTTGAATTGAAAGGAAAAGAGAGAAAAGAAACATGAAAGGGAGATATGGATGTTGGTGAAAAAGAAAAAAGAAAGAAAGAAAGAAAGAAAGAGAAAAAGAAAGAAAAAAGACTGTATAAAAGAGAAAGAGAGAGAGAAAGAAAGAGAAAGCGAGAAAGAAAGAAAGAGAGAATTGATTAAAAAAGCAACTTAACAGATAAGAGAAATAAGAAAGAAAGAGAAAGAAAGAAAGAGAAAGAAGAAAGAAAGAAAGAAAGAATATTGAGATAGGAAGAAAAAGTGAAAGAGGAAGAATGAAAGAGAAAGTGAGAGTGAAAGGAAGAAAGAAGTTGGCGAAGGCCGGTATCGAACCAATGTAAGTGCTCTACCAAATGAGCTAAATGAGCTAAATATTAAAGCGCATATATATATATATATATATAATATATATATATATGTATATATGTGTGTGTGTGTGTGTGTGTGTGTGTGTGGAAAATTTAGAAACAAACACGGGATGTTATGATGGATGGAAATTTATAGTCGATACTCGAGCATGGAAATCTTCATCAGGACATTGAAAATGAGAAGAAAAACAAGGATTTATGTGGATAAAAGATGATGGATGTTTTGTATGCGTTGAATTAAAAAAATGTGTGGTAAAAAGGTTCGTTACCGTTAGTTGGGTGGCGTTTGTAGTTGAATGTTGATGACGTGATTATTGCGTGCGAAAGCGAAAATTAATGATAAAAATCGAAAAGCCACGCGTGATTGGCCCACGAGTAGATGTTGCAAAGATGTGACGTATCCCTTATAAATATCAATGCATAGAAACGAAAGAAGTATTAATTGTTAAACTATTTAACACACAAATACACACACACACACACACACACACACATATATATATATATATATATATATGTGTGTGTGTGTGTGTGTGTGTGTGTGTGTGTGTGTGTGTGTATTATGTTGTGTTGTTATTGCTATGGCGGGGTTTGTAGTTTTGTAGGTATTACTTATTGATTTACCTAGATGTAAGGACATGTTAAAGAAACTAGGTCTATAATTAACATTCTCTATGTTACTTATAGCACTAGCCTCGAAGATTTGTCTCAATCTTTTGTTGTGGGTGTAAGCTAACATGGATGCATTATTGAAATCGAAATTGTGTTTACTGTTTAAAATATGCTGGAAGAGATAAATGTCGAGGTCACCTAATTCAATGCTGCGTTTATGTTCGCAGAGGCGGTTTTTTTTTTTAGGTTTCTGCATGTTTCACCTATGTATTTTTTATGGCAGTCAATACATGGTATGATGTACACGTCTGCTTCATATTTTATATGTTGTCGAGAGTTTTTGTTGGATTATGTTGTGTGTTGTTTTAGAGGCTAGGGTGACAGTTTTTATAGGTGCATTTTAACATAGCTTAACATATATATATATATATATATATATACACACTAATACACACACACACACACACACACACACACACACATATATATATATATATATATATATATATATATATATATATATATATATATTAGGTGTATTTTTCTGCAGCTTAACTTTTTCCTGTAAATATTTTTTAATATATCTTAATTATCATACTAATATTTGACATGTCCGCCGACAATTATACATTTTACTAAAAGGGATTTTCACTGATGAATGAATCCAATAAACGTTTTAAATGGTATTTGACTAATAAAGAAATAGGTAAGTAGTATGTAACAGTTCTGAAAGCCCCACCTCCCGACCCCAACCACCAAGTGACAGTCTCGTTAAAATTGGCACTAATCTTCACTAATACTCTTGGATTTTCCCACCAACAGAAAATATAGCGACGATGAATAGACAAACGGTTTGTAATCGAGTACGGATTAAGTCCCTCTTATCTGATTTATATATATATATATATATATATATATATATATAATATATATATATATATATATATATATATATATATATATATATTATTTTGAGTAGGGAGCATCTGGTTTTAAAGATATCAATTAAGAGATTTCGGTAGCGCTGAAAAGCCGACAGTAAAGTGCTGAGAAAATGTTGTCGGGAAACGGATATTTGAATCATATTTTGAAAAATAGTCATTTGCTAAGCTTATTTTGGCACAAGGCCAGAAATATGGGGCACTCATCAAGACCTAATTTGGCTTGAAGGATGTGTTTGTGGTGTAATGGTTAACATTGTATGAAATGGGCACGGCGACATGAATTCAAATCCTGGACGAGGCAGGTTGTATTTCACATAGTGTTGATACACTTAGGAAAGGTATTCATCGAACTATTGTACCTCCAGCTATGAGTAAATAGTAGGACCGACTGGACTCTTAAACCTTGGTATTGCAACTGATCTAGGAGAAGAAAAGCTCGGAATTTAAACCGGCTAAACTGTGCTTAAAAAATTACCTTTTGTCACATCCTGCTCGTGTGGAGGGGTTGGTAAATACATATATCTCATAGGAAGATATCAAATATGTATGAAATTGATTGGTTGGCTGGATAAGGAAAAGGGTTTACTAAGAGAAGATACAAGGTGAATAAATTAGCAATTGCTAGGTTGAATTAACAAGTCACGTGATGTATCGTTTCTCTCCTCCAAGGTTTCACCAGATATTATTTTTAGGGAAAGTAGATGGTTCCATTTCCTTATTTAGGTACTATATGTCATCTCCCTTTTGAGATTTAACTTCCTTGCGGCTCATAACTTTGCCCTTTTTAGTTTATCTCATCCTCATCGCCAGCAGTTGTAAGACGAGTATTGGAGTTAACAGAGAAATAATTGGAAGAAATACAATAAGTATTTAAGATAGGGAAAAATCTTTACTAAGCAAAGACACAATATGAACAGGGTAAATAGTAATTGGGAGGTTGAATTAACAAGTCCCGTGAGATCTCGTTATTTCATTATTTATTGAAGTATAATACATCAAAATGTTCACAGAGAAATAAGAGGAAGAACCACCATGAGTATTAAGGACAAGGAAAAAGTTTTACTAACCAAAGATACAACGTGAATAGAATAATTAGCAATTGCTAGGTTGAATTAACAAGTCCCAAAAGATCTCGTTGTTTCATTATTTATTGGAGTATAATTTATAATACATCAAAGTGTTAACAGAGAAATAATAGGAAGAAACACAACGACTATTAAGAACAGGGAAAAAGGTTTACTAAGAAAAAATACAAAGTAAACAGACTATTTGGCAATTTCTAGTTTGAATTAACAAGTCACGTGAGATCTCGATGTTTATCTCTTCCGAGGTTTCGTCAGACAATATTTAAAGGAACAACATACGATTCCATTTCTTTATTTAGGTAATATATGATAAAACAACAGTATCATAAGTTAACAGAAAATTAATAGGAAGAAATACAACGACTATTAAGGACAGGGAAAAAGGTTTACTAAGAAAAAATAGAAAGTAAACAATGTAATTAGCAATTGCTAGGTTAAATTAACAAGTCCCGTGAGATGTGTTGGAATTTTGTTGTATATAGTTATTTACTAAGCTTAGCTTAGATATGGCACAAGGCCAGAAGTGTGGGGCACCCAGTGAGAATCGAACTCACTAACAATGGTCTGCGAATCTAGCTTGCTAAACATTACACCACACGTTGTATATAGTTATTTACTAAGCTGAGCTTAGATGTGGCACAAGGCCAGAAGTATGGGACACCCAGTGAGAATCGAACTCACTAACAATGGCCTGCTAATCTAGCTTGCTAACCATTACACCACGTATATGTATATATATATATATATTTACCAACTCCTCCACATGAGCAGGATACGACACAAGGTCAATTTCTTAAGCGTATATAAGGTATGAGGCGAGTAGTCACTTCTACTTATAGACTTGTTGACTATCACGTGACCCGAGAAAGATTCTTATTGTCCAATCACTGGCAGTGCTGCTGCTGCTGTTGTTGTATTTATACTAGTCTGATTCTTAACCTTGGCTTATTGCTATTTGGATCATCTTGGACGACGGACTTACAAAGAATACTATAACACCGGATACTTATTGGCTTGCTTACTTATTTACTACATCTGGAACTAAGGATGGCGGCCAGATACTCGTTGTTTCTTTCTTCTGAGGTTTCTCACACATTATTTATACACAAATATACACTGTAGATTTTTAAAGAGATTCTCAATGCAAGGATCTGAGATTGATAGTTTTATGTACATGTGTTTATAATAAAAGAGTAGTCTTGTTTTCTATTCATTTTTTATTTTCCCTTATATTTCTTTCTTTTTAATTACAATATAATTTAATTCTACCTGTAATGTTTATAATTGATATGATTTGATAAGCAGGGACTAAAATTACTGGCTAATTAAAATCAACAATATGAAATCACAGAAAGTTCTGAGGTTAGTGTTATAGGGAGGAAATTAAGATTAATTTACTAATTAATCAAATTAGCGAAATTAAAATAATAAGGTAATTAAATGAGTTAATCTGTCATAACTAACTGATTAATAATTACAGAAATAAATGTTTTGGTTGGATGGTTTGTTCGTTCGTTGTACCTTCTCATAACTATTCTTGATGCAAATACTTTTCATACAGGTAAACAATTTTATATATTTCTATCTGATATCAATATCAATATCAATATCATCTATCTATCTATCTATATCTATCTATGTATACTATATATATATATATATATATATATATATATATATATATATATTAATGGTAATATTATGGATTTACACTCATAACTTAAAGTTTCATGGTAATGCAATCATCAGATGAGTCCAATGATTGAGATCTTAAAAACCAGTGGTGAAACGGTTGAGATTTTAAAAACCAGTAATTTTTTAGCTAAAAAATTACTGGTTATGAGTGTAAATCCATAATATTACCATTGATTATAAATCTGCTCTGCTTTATTAGCATTGAGCACCTTTTCATGCCAATACTTTTCTCATTTTTTCATTCTCTATTCATTATATATATATATATATATATATATATATATATAAGTATTTTCTTATTGGGGAAGGAAAATAAAGCGCTCGATTACAGGTATAAGTTATATTCATCATTGTAAGCTATAAAATCAAAGGCTTTTGTTACCACTGATTTCAGAAGTTCTCTCTCTCTCTCTCTCAGATTCTGTTTTTTTGTCACCATTTTCAAATTATAATATTTTGCACTAATCCTAGTGAACTATATGCATTTAATTTCTCCGGGCATGTTCTGCTTTCGTTTGATTTGTTTAATTGGAATTTCACCGCAACGACATACACAGGACATGCAGACTCTCATTCACCACATTCTAGAACATATATGATAAAAAGGGTTAGGGATTGTCATAAGGGCAATAGGATTGGGGCTATTATATAGGTTTTAGGGCTTGATGTGACTAGCCGATTGATCGGACTGGGGCCTCTCTAACCGCCCCTACTGCTATAGAGGAATCATACTGATACCTCAGATAGTATAAGATGATTAATGAGCGTAAGTTTGTGTGCTCGATTCCCCGTGGGTGCAACATACATGGAGATTTGATGTATGTCACTACCAACGTCAGTATTCCCATAGATATTTATGTTATATTTCCAATGCATCACGGGTCACTACCTACAGCCAACAGATAGTCCCATTTAGTGGGGGTGTTCTAACCACTTTGCAGAGGTGCAGTCGGTGTATTCTAAAACCCCAGTCGACTACTACTCTTGACTCTCTCCACATTGAATTAGAGTCAATGCTAATGATTTTTCCAAGTTTGTTTAGTTCATTCTGCCTTTTAATCAATTAATGAAATTTACGTTGGTGGTATTGTCAGTTGCTAGGAGATTGGAATGAAAAAATGCAATAGATTCATTACACTGGTTTACAAAAAAAATTTTTTCCCTAAGGTAAGAATGTGAATAGTGTTTTTTTTTACTAATTTGGGTGTGCTGAATTCAAATTTATAAACAGTTTTGCTCTATCACCTCTAGTTTTCTGTCTTTTAAATAGTCACATTTTATTATATACTGAGTATAAACGTGCTTATTTCAACAGTTGCATCAGTTTATTACAGATAAAACAGGATAGATAAAGAACATTGACGGAATAAATATACTTGGATGACACAATGTACACAATTCATAGTACCGCAGACAGAAGTGTGTTTTCTTAGATGATCTGCTGTATTTTGCCCCCGGGATGTCAAGCAAGAGCATTCAGCAGAAGTCTCCCATCATGCCGGGGTTCCACTTGCCTTGGTAGTTGCTCTCCATCTTCGTAATGTCTTGGTGGAATCATTCTCCGTGCTCATCACTCACTGCTCCAAGGTTTGGAGGGAAGAAGTTGAGGTGGGAATGGAGAAAATGAATTTTGAGTGACATTCGGCATCCCATATCCTCATAAGTCTTTAGCAACTTCTCAATAGAGGCTTGGTAATTTGGTAGCGTGTTAC
The DNA here is from genome assembly GCA_023376005.1 of Doryteuthis pealeii. NCBI lineage: Eukaryota > Metazoa > Mollusca > Cephalopoda > Myopsida > Loliginidae > Doryteuthis > Doryteuthis pealeii. The sequence goes on along the minus strand of CM042144.1, from coordinate 66,329,895 downwards.
CAAGGAAGCCACTACAGACTGACGTAAATGCTTCCCATGCTCTCAGTTTCCTGCATAATAACTAAAAAAGAAGGCATAAGTCACAAAATATCAAAAGTTAACTCTGCATGCATATATGCCTTCATGTACAAAATGTACAGTATGCATATCTTAAAAAAACTAGAGGTGATGAGTAAAAACGGATTTCAAATCTGAATTCAGCACCCCCAAATTAGGTTAATACAGCTATTTTGTGCTTGCCTCTATTTCTTTTTAAACTGGTGTTATTAATTCCTCGTTTTATTTAATTTTGCTAGCAAGAATATGCGCCATCTGGGCGTAAGTATTTAAATTTTAATGTAAGGAAATATATAAGATTAGAAATACTAACGAAATTAGATAAGAACGCATATACTAATTTCAATTATATTCTAATTGGTTTCTATATAAAACAACATTAGATATAAATATGTATAAAAAAGATTACACTTATTTTAATTATATTTTAATTGATTTCTATATAAAATCCTTCATAGGATTGATTTTAATACGTTGGAGAATACAACAATGATATTAGGGAACAATAACACCAAGTATTTATCTATTAAACCTGGTTTTGTTGAAACCAGAATGTAAATTAGCCACACCATATATTATGTAAACCGTTATTTCTCAGTAGAATATAATATACATGGCAGGATTTTAGATGCACTAATAACATAGACAGTTTTGAGGCAAATCTTACTCAGATTCTCATAGAGACATTGTTAATAAACAAAATCGATTCCATGAATTAACGAATTTGATTATAAATTACTCATTGATAAACTTACACAATTATGGGAATATTGTGATGTAAGCAGTGACGTATTTTCGTTACAGATAGACAGACAGACATCAAATCTCCATTATAATAAGATCTATTAAGATTTCCTTAGTCTTTGCATTAGGTTAATTATTTACTTACTGATACTAAGTCGTCCCCTATCTAAGTAGTAGGCATACACATCGCTGCCTAACTTAAGTGACCAGTGGAAAACTGGTTAATAGATAAGCTACTACAGTGTTGCGGGTCAAAGTTTAGGTACCGAGCATGTATGCCGAAGTGTGTGTGTGTGTGGGGGGGCATTAAGAAAAAATTGTGATATGGTAAAGAGTACCTGGTACCTATTACTTAAGCAGAATATTTATTATCTAGACAAGTTGAAATATGTACTTTATGGGCACAAAGTTTTTTATATAATCAAATATTATATTGAATTAGAAAGACTAATACAATTAAATAAGAACACACAAAAAATTATACTATTTTATTTATTCTTATTGATATCAATATAAAATTATACATTGGATTGCTTTCAATACGTTCGGGAATAAAACAATACTATTAGAAATCAATAACACCAAGTAATTATTTATCAAAAATGGTTTTGTTAAAACTGGTATGCAAATTATTCATATCATATACTATGTAAACATATATTTCTTAATGATATATATCACACATTGCAGGATTTTGAGGCAAATCTATTTTAGCTAGATGTTTATAGAGACATTGTTAATGAATAGATGCTGAATAATAATAATAATAATAATAATAATAATAATAATAATAATAATAATAATAATAATAATAATAATAACGATAATGATAATGATAATAATAATAATAATAATAATAATAATAATTATTATTATTATTATTATTATTATTATTATTATAACAATGATTATTTAATAACCATTGAGAATTTAACATGAATAACTAAGGGAATCGTAACGTAGGTGGTGACGTAGTTTCAGTTACAGACAGAAAGACGCATGATCTGCATTATGATAAGATGTAGATATAATATAAATAATTTATTTATATGTCCAGATAAGGATAATTAATTAGAATAATTCTATCTATTTTGTAATTGTTAAAAGAACTATGATGGTCAAAAATAACAATTGTACTGGGTACGCGCTTAGTTACCTCATTTTGGGAATGCACTACTTAGAGCTACCAGGTTCTTTTTACAATATCACAGTTTTTGCCTTTCAGCATACATGACCGGTACCTAAACTTGGACGCCCCCACCCCCCGGGTTACCAATAGTTGACAAGCTGTGATACTGCCAAAAAGCGGAGAATATGTTCCTCCTCAATTGTCCTCTTGGATTGGTTGTTTGGTTTGTTGTTTTGTTCATATTCAAGCTTACTCAGCATTTGTTCTTTTAACTAGCAAATATAAGCACCTTTCGGGTGCAAGTATATATATATATATATAATATATATATATATATATATATATTATTTATATGAATGCATGTATCGAATAAGATTCGATAATTATAAAATAATCTTGACAAGAATATATATATATATATATATATATATATATATAATATATATATATATATGAATAAGATATAATGAAAAACAAACGA
>CM042144.1:66279984-66322484 GCA_023376005.1 Doryteuthis pealeii | reverse complement strand
TGCAAAGGTAATGTCTCTGTATTTGAATTTATGTGCTCAGGGTCGTCTATGTTATTTATTTAGTCACTCAGAAGATAGATTCATAGATGTGATCTGATTATATATATATAATGGTAGCGTAGACAGGTAGTATATATATATATATATATATATATATATATATATATATATATATATATATATATATAAAAGGATATGAAAACGCACATTGCTGTTAAAATGAAAATATTTTTTATCATATTCATACCTAATATTGAATAATATTTCGATTTATAAAAATCTTGTTTTTAATCCGGACTCATCGAGAGAGAATCAGAAAATTCAAATTCAAAATGAAAGCATTGATATTTCAAAAAGCAAGGTAGGGTGGACATGGACTCAACACCTGGTTACTAATGTTACTAACATACGCCTATGTTGACTCTAAGTCCACGCTACTTTCGCTCAAATATAAACGCTCTATCAATGATATTGGCCTATATCAGCTTAGTAACATAGTGCCCATATCATCTACAATATATATATATATATATATATATATATATATATATATATATATATATATATATATATATATATATACCAAAACTAATTATTACAAGATGCAAATCTAAGTTTTTTCCTTCATTTATTCTCATATATATATATATATATATATATATATATATATAGCTTTAGAATATAAATTTATTTCGATATTATTGTCTCTTAAGTTCTATTTTTATTGGTTTTTGTTTTAAATATTTTACCGTCGGTCTCACTAGTGTGATATTCCCGTTTCTTTATTTTTGTTTTTTTCGCGTTTTGTTTTTTTTGTTTTTTTTCAAAATTCTGCGTTTGTTAGATACGCCATTTCATGGGCAGGCGCACACTCGCGATATCTATAAACTTCATGGTTTGACCGTATATGTAAAAATTTGATTGCGTATAAACGTTGTTCTTGGGAACGTTGCTTTTTGGTATTATGAAGCATGGAAATGAACAAGTGAAAAAAAAAAAAAAAAAAAAGAAACCGAACAAAAAACAGAGTTTCAATATCCAGCTGTTGTTCTGTCCCTGGTTCGATTTATTCCGATATTTCGGATGAACGTTCACCCTTTATCAAGGTATGATGACTGTGTGTGGAAAAGTGAAATCCAGCAAATATGAGTAAATTATATATATATATATATATATATATATATATATATATATATATATATAGATTTGGGTGTGTTTAATGATTGCTTAGTTTGTTGTACGTCATGTCAACTCTTGTTGGGTTATTATATGCCGAAATCTATTTAACAATTTTGCTTTGCATTTATATGAAGTAAAACAAAGTTACCTCTACAATAAAATGGGTTGGCACTTGATACTTAGTTGCAATATGAATGTTTTAAGAGCCAATTTATTAATTAAATTCAAAATCCTTTTAAAACGATAAACACTTCATTCATAATTGCTATATCAATGTTTTAAGAGCCAATGTATTAATAAAGTTCAAAATCATTTTAAACTGACAAACACTTTAGACTTAATTGCAGTATCAATATTTTAAGAGGCAATGTATTAAAGTTGTCCAAAATCATTTTAATCACTGGTAAACTCATTATAATTATTTGCAATACCAATGTTTTAAGGGCCATTGTAATAATGTTGCTCAAAATTATTTTAATCATAACCTTAAACAGATCTATTTGAATTACTATTGGAAACACTGAATTTTTAAACAAATTAAATTAAATCTTAAATGAAGAGATAAAATTGACGTTTAAACTGGCAAATCCTTTATATTTAGTTGCAATATCAATGTTTTAAGATCCATTGTATTAATATTGCTCAAAATTATTTTAAATTAGTAAATACTTTATATTTAGTTGCAATACTAATGTTTTAAGAGCCATTGTATCAATGTTGCTCAAAATTATTTTAAACTGGAAATACTTTATATTAAGTTGCAATATCAATGTTTTAAGAGCCATTGTATCAATGTTGCTCAAAATTATTTTAAATTGGAAATACTTTATATTTAGTTGCAATATCAATGTTTTAAGATCCATTGTATTAATATTGCTCAAATTTTATTTCAAATTAGTAAATACTTTATATTCATTTGCAATACCAATGTTTTAAGAGCCATTGTATCAATGTTGCTCAAAATTATTTCAAATTAGTAAATACTTTATATTCATTTGCAATACCAATGTTTTAAGAACCATTGTATCAATGTTGCTCAAAATTATTTTAAACCGGAAATACTTTATATTAAGTTGCAATATCAATGTTTTAAGAGCCATTGTATCAATCTTGCTTAAAATTATTTTAAACATAAACCAGTGTTTCTCAACATTTCTATAGATTTCTTTGATTCCTATTTTACTCAAATAGCCACCCCGTGGCCATTTGATTTTTAAAATTCATATTTTATTCTTATGATTAAATATTTGTTCTTAGCCTGAACCCCAAAAATGAATATATGGCCCTGCAGTTAAACAAATAAATCTAAAGCAGGGCTCGGCAAACCCGGCCCGCCGGCCACTTCAGGCCCTCGAGTGGTTTTCGTCCGGCCCGCCAACTTAACAGCTGGACTCTGACTATACAATTCGTATCGGATAGAAATACAGTAGTTCGATTCAGGTTAACTCATTAAAGACCAGAGGCCAAGATTTTTTATTCAAACCTACAAAAAAAATATAGACAGCTTTTTTTAACAGGGCGGTTTGAGTCCGACAAAATTTATTTGCATTATATTTAATACCATAGCCCTTCACCGAGGCACTGCATAGCCAATTGGTCCCCTCTCTCCAAAAGGTTGCTGATCCCTGATCTAAACGAACGAAACTTTTTAGCTTTTCTTTTTTTCTTTCCATTTTTGTTTTAAATATTTTTTTTTTTCAATATGGATATAATATGAAATATCAATATTTAGACTATATTTCAATAAAAGGAAAAAAAAGAGAGAGAAAGTATTCGCGTGGATTTGACATGTGTTAATATTCAAATAGTTCTGGGCGTTCTACATCCATTTTGATGGCGTTTTGGATTAACGACAGGAAAGGGAGAGAATCTGTTTTTGCATCAGGACACAGCTAATTAAGCGTATAATGAAGCCTGCTTTAAACTGTTTATGATCTCATAAATCTGTGCGGCTTCGTCAGCTCAGTTTGGTAAACATAACAAACATAGCTCTTTGCACACACACACACACACACACAGACACACACACACACACTGGGAGACTGGAATGCCTTTTTGCATATAGAGGAATGTATGTCTATTTATGTAACGAACTTCTCTTTACTCCTCCACACCTCTATCTTTCACTGATATATAATATATATATATTATATATATATATATATATATATATATATATATATATATGGTCTGCTGAAGTAATAACGCAGTCAATAATACTACTCAATACAAGTCTCGATTGCTTTTTTTATAACAAATTCTTTGGTAGGATTGTCTGTCTCTGTCTGTGTCTCTTCCGCGTATATATATATATATATATATATATATATGGGGGGTATCTCAGTGGGTAGAGCACTCGCCTAGGAATCGCTATGATTAGTACAGATAAAATAATCTGATCTGTGCGGTAAAGTGGGGAGATGATGGTAGGTGTGCCGCTCTACCTCAGCAAAAAACAAACTCACTGATCCAGCGCTATACGAAAATGGGGCAGACTCACCTTGCTGTCCGGCTGATATCGACAATATGCCACTCCGCCAACTTTACTTATTATATATATATATATATATATATATATATATATATATATGTGTGTGTGTGTGTGTGTGTGTGTGTGTGTGTGTGTGTGTGTGCGTGCGTGCGTGTGTGTGCGCACGCGCGCGTGTGTGTGGCGGTGGGGGAAAAATGTAAATGAATCCGACAGTATATAAAAGAGTAATAAGTAAAAGTAAAAAAATAGGATATGTAAGGATGATTTATTGATATTTGAAAAAATATATTTGTCGACACTAAGCATTTCGATTTACACAGTATCCAACATATATTTAAAATAAATATATATCATATATGCATCTCCAATCTTCTTCAGGACAATATATCTATCTATCTATCTATCTATCTATCTATATATATATATATATATATATATATATATATATATATTTATGGGTCGTGTATGTGTGTGTACTAATCATTATTAATTTTAAAATATTTACCCTGCAGGTAGGATTTAACATAAGGCCATGGGGCATCCAACGAGGATCAAATTCGCTTTCCAGTAGTAATGTTAATCAAAATCCACCCCTTCTCTTCCTTAAAGAACTAAACCACAATATATATAGTTCAACATCTGAATCATTTTTCCACTTGGTCTGAAGAGCGCATAGGCGAGAAACTGTCAGTAACCAGGTACCGTTGACTCCATGTCCAGGCTACCGTAACTTAGATATAAATGTTATATTCATGACTTAGATGTAAATGATATATCAACTGTTTACTTATAAGAAAGAGAGGGGGAGGGAGATAGAGGGGGGGAACAGACAGGTAGAGAGAGAGAGAGAGAAAGAGAGAGTATATGTGCGTGCATGTGTGTGTTTATTAATTCTTTTAATCCAAGGGTTTAACAGGATTTTAAGATTTTCCCTTATATACGGTTGATTAGCTACTTTTTCTCATATTTCCCCTTGACGATTGTGGGATCCGCATAAAACTTTAAGTAATGGACTTTAAGAGTACATAATTAATATATATATATATATATATATATATATATATATATATATATGCAAATTATATGTATGTAAATTATATGTATATGCAAATTATATATATATATATATATATATATATATATATATATATATATATATTTGAGGGTGGGGCGAGAATATGTGCTTAATTGAAGTCGTACCTAATTTTGAAAATTGATTAATTAATAATTAATTAATTAGGCGGGCATACCTATTCAAATGTAAGGCTAAACAAATCGAGAAAAATCAATCTCTGTATATCATGTATATCATGAGTTTAACTTTTTTTTTTAAAAACAAACAAAAGATGTTATATTTTGCTGACAAAAATCTGTTTCGACCGTTTTAATAGATCGGTCTTCATCAAGAGCAACATATGAAAGAAAGACGGGATATGTTACTCTTGATGAAGACCGATCTATTAAAACGGTCGAAACAGATTTCTGTCAGCAAAATATAACATCATAAATTCCCTATATATATATATATATATATATATATATATATATATATATATATATATATATATAGGGAATTTATGATGTTGCCACATATTTAATGTAACTTATTCAATATAGTCCCTTCTACTGTTGATGATTGACAATATAACTTGGGTAGAAAAAAGTAGAAATTGCAGAAGGTAAAAAAAAACACTGCTGAAACTAACCATTTTGGGGATCCCATCCGGTTGGGGTTCGGGCGTATGGCAAATCGGCCATGTAGATACAAAAAGTATACTACAGTGGTAGAAATAATGATAAGACAGCCCACAAATTTGCACATAACTTTATGGATATTGATTCAAAATTCATAAAATTTTCACCAAACAAAGATAAGGAAACTAGAAGTCAGTGCGTAATCAATTACTTTTTTTTATTTTGGTTTACTTTTTTTTTTATAAAGTTATGAGCAAATATATCGACTGTCTTATTATTTATTCTACATTTACATTAGCTGATGACTGACAATTTAACCTCCTTTTCAAAAGATCACGGAGGGTCACAAAACAAGCCACATAAAACGCTCCCCCCTATCGGAGGTTTCGGAGAAAAACGCGCTAGCTATGACTTCAGTGACCAATTGATTGCTTCCGACTCCGATTCCGACTCCACGATTCCAACTCCGACTCCAACGCAGCCCTACTGGCTGGGGCTTTAGAATACACCGACTGCATCTCTGCAGAGGGGTAAGACCAACCCCAATGGGATCACCTGTTGGCTGTGGGTGGTGACGCGTGATGCTTAAGGATGAAACCCAGGTATATGAGCAGTCCAAACATGCAACACTCCACTTTGGCACTTACTTAGGCTAGACGGCGGGTTGAAATGCCTCCCTCCGATTAATCTGTTTGTCACGTTAAGCCCTAGCACCTATAGGATTGTCCAAACCCGATTGCCATTATGTTCCAAACCCTTTTATTATATATGTGCTAGATGACATTGGCTGAGAGTTTTAAAGTCCTGTGTATGACTTTAAACTGTATCTGACGATGAAATTCCAATTCTGGAGCTCTAGGGTGTGTGAAAGTACCCCTTCATTATCATTCCTCTCAGGTTCTCTCTGATCCGGAGTGGTAGCACCTGTTAGGGTTCCATCTATGGGTTATATGAAAAACGTGAGTTTTAAAAAATCTGTTTAAGAAAGATTTAATTTTTTTAAAAATGCGTCTTCATCAGGAATGAATAAAACAAAACGTTTTCGGCATAAAATAACCCAGCAAGTATTGACATGCTGTAAAATCCATCCAACTAATTTTATTCATAAAATAATGAGCACATTCGTGGGCTGTATTTTCATTATTTCCACCATTGCAGTAGCTGCTGATTGACAATGTAAAATCAGATTTTTTAAAATGGCGAATGGTCACAACGGGACCCTCGCAAAAAGCTCCCTCCTAATCGGAGATTTTGGGGATAATACCCACTGGCTCTGTCTTCAGTGACCCTTTGGTTGCATCGGATTCCGATTCTAACTCCGGCTCTATACCCCTGTTGATAAACAGTTAAATGCGTGGTGTAATGGTTAGAGTTGTAGGTTAGAGTCGTAGGAAATTGACTTGTCGATCCGAGTTAAAATCTTGGACGAGGCAGTTTACATTTCATATAGCGCTAATGGAAAGGTATGAATCCAACTATTCTTCCTCCAGCTGTGTGTAAATTGTAGGACAGACTGGGCTCTTTAACCTTAGTTAGGCAAGCTCTCTAGGAGAAGTAAAACTCTGAATTCAAACCTGTAAAAACTCCGCTTAATAAATTGACCTTGTGTCGCGTCTGGTTCATGCGAACGGTTGGCGCACACACACACACACACACACACACACATATATATATATATATATATATATATATATATATATATATATATATAGGGTGTGTCAAAAAGTATCGAGATTTTTTGTACTTTTTGACACACCTTGTATTCTGAAAAAAAAAAAGTTCCATTTATTCATTTTTTTGCAGAATACAAGGTGTGAAAAAATACCAAGTTTAAAAGCTGTATTTACCAAGATAGAAATGAAGAATGAATCGAACAATATATATATATATATATATATATATATATATATATATATATATATATATATATATATATATATATACAGAGAGAGAGAGAGAGAGAGAGAAAACGTTTTAATATGCAGTAAAAAAGATCATCCTCTTCTTTCGTATAAGTGGCTTAACGAGCCGACATTTAAAATGGAACGCCAAACCTCAGACCCCTGACTCTCACTCTCTACCCCTGAGATGTATCTTGAAGCTTCTTAAAATTCTGTACAGACTGCATGTCTCGCCACAACTTTATCACAAATACTTTTGACTCTTGATGACCCTTGCTAAATTCTTTCGCTAAGCGCGCCCCACGTATTCTTGCAACTTTTCTTTCTTTCTTTTTTTTTTTTTTTTCAATCCTAATAAATCTTTCGTTTGAAATACACATGCACTTGTGTCGGTAAAAAGAAAACATTCAAAGATTGTTTTCCCCCACTTGTTTATTGTTAGTTTAGGTGTTGTTCTGTCTCGAACGAACATTCGGTCTGCAAAAAAGCTTCTTTGCAAGAAAAATGTTGTGCCACACAGACAAATTATTAACCAGCAACACTTTTTGTGTTTTCTTACTTGTATTTCAATTTGCGAAACATGGTTTGTATCAATCTCCTTTATTTTCTTTCTCCTCCTCCTCCTCCTCCTCCACCCCCTCCTTCTCCTTTCTTTCATATTCACCTCCTACTGTCTTTTTATTCTTCTTCCTCTTCCTTTCTTTCATATTCATCTCCTACTCCTTTATTTTTATTTTTCTCCCTCCCCCATTATTTTTATTTCTCCTACCCCTATTTTTCCTCATTCTTACATTTTCCAGATCCTCCTCCTCCTCCTCCTCCTCCTAACACAAAACGTTTTCGGCATAACATAACCCCAAAAGGGTTGACATGCCGTAAAATCCAGCCAACCAACCATCCAACATCCTCCTCCTTTCTTTTTTTTCCTCGATCTCTTTTTTTTTGTTTCATTTTCTTCTCCTACTTTCATTTTCCCCATTATTCTCCTCCTACTCCCTTTCTTTTCTCTTCTGCCCCTCCTCCTTTCTTTTTAGATATACTCCTCCTCTTCATCGTTTCTTTCTTCTCTTCATCCTTTTTTTTCCTTCTCGTCTTCCTTCTTTGATTTTCTCCATCATTCTCCTACTACTCCTCCTTTCTTTTTACTTTTACTTTTCCCCTTCCTTTTCCTTTTTTTTTTTTTTCATTTCTGCTTCTACTTCTCCTCATTTCTTTTCCTTCCCCTCCTCCCCCTTCTTTGATTTTACTAGACATTTTGTTTCTACCTAAACTCCTCCTCTTTTCGTTTTTCTCTTCCTTCTTTTTCTCCTGCTCCTCCTCCTTCTTCCTTCATTTTCCTCACGATTCTCCTACTACTCCACCTTCCTTTCCTCTCCTCCTCTTCCTTTCTTTCTTATTCTGCCCCCCCCCTTTATTTCCCCCTTCACCTCTTGCTTCCTTTTTCTTATCCTCCTCCCCCTTCTTTCATTTGTCTGATCATTCTCCTCCTACTACTTTTTTCCTCCCCCTTTCTTTTTATTTCTGCTCCTCAGCCTTTTCATCTTTTATTTTTTCTCCCCCCTCTTCTTTCACTTCTTCTTCTTCTTCTTCTTCTTCTTCTTCTTCTTCTTCTCTTCTTCTTCTTCTCTCTCTCTCTCTCTCTCTCTCTCTCTCTCTCACACACACACACACACACTAAAGTATATACACCCACGCACTCATACTCACCAGCATATATACGTTCTTCTTCTTCTTCTTCTTCTTCTTCTTCTTCTTCTTCTTCTTCTTCTTCTTCATAACATAATTTCCCACACACTTCTTCTTCTTCTTCTTCTTCTTCTTCTGTAAACTTACAACATATTCTATATTTCTATCCTCGTCTTTCTCTTTCTTTCTAGATTGTTTAGTAAAGCAAATATTTTAATGATTTTTCCACGTTATTCATTATTTCCACAACCCACCTGTTTATCTTGGAAGCTATTTTCATCAATGACTTCATAAGCACCATTAACATTTCTAATGCACATGTTAAACTTTAGATCTTTTTCTTTTTTTTCTTTTCTTTTTTCTTTTTTTTAACAACCAACGAGAAGATTTATTATCTGCCTGTCAACATGTATACAAAATTATCAAGTAAAATCGCCTACACTGACAGCAAACACTAAAAGTCAATGTGTTTGTCTGGGTTTTTTTTTTCTTTATTTCTATTTTTTCTTGAAATATGATACAAGGTCGGTCTAAGAAGTAATGAGACTGAATATGTAAAATGAAACAGTTATCATCAACTTAAAAATCAAATTTATCTCTTTGAAAATAAGAAAGCCAACAACAACGATGCAAGGTGTAAGGGTTACCGTTGTACAAAATGGACAAAGCGTGACAAATTCAAATCTGAGGCGTGACTGTTTGCATTTCACATGGTGCTAATACCACTGGAAAAGCTATGAATCCATTCTCCTTCCAGCTATGGGTATATACTAGGGCCGATTGGGGTCTTTAACCTTGGTATGGCAACTGATATAAGAGAAGGAAAATATTCTGAATTTAAACCAATGAGACTCTTTTCTCCTTATTCAAAAACTACTTTGTGAGCTCCTTTCCATCCTCAGCCCTGTCGGCTGGGGCTTTAGAATACACCGACTGTACCTCTGAAGAAAGGAAAGGCCTCCAATGGGACCACCTGTAGACCCTGGGTGGTGACCCGTGATGCCGAAGGATGGAATCTTGGTGGCTGCGCAACATGCCACACACCACTTTGGCCCTTACTTAAGCTAGACGTGCGGTCGATGGGTCCTCTTCGACGAATTGGCAGGTCACGTCAAGCCCTAACACCTATATGGCAATCCCAAATCTATTACCCTTATGGCAAGCCCTTAACCTTTTTATCATATACGTGCTAGCAGGCGGTGGCTGGGGGTCTTCATGTTTTGGTATAAACTTAATCTCTTGATGGTGAAGTTCCAATTCTTGAGCTCTGAAAAATGTACCGTATCTCTTCAACACTCTTATTCACAGGTCCACTCTGACCCGGAGTAGTTGTATCTTTTAGGGTCCCATCTATGGGTTAAATAGAAAAACATAAGTTTAGAAAAAATGTTGATTTTTTTTTTATTGAGTTTTTTTTTTTAATTAATACTCATCAAGAATTTTTCACTTAAGAAAATTGAGTACCCATCAAAGATGAAAACAAAAATGTCTTCGGCACAAAATGACCCAATGGATTAACATGCCATAAAATCCAACCAACCAAACTTCCCAACTTTTCTTTCCCCGCAATCATAAGCCCCAAGTTTTGTTGATTTTGTTCTGTATTAATGTTTATAATGTTTATAAGCGCCAGCATCCTTACTGGTATGTATCGGCCCATCTACTCCTCCACGAGCAGGATGTGGCACTAGGTCAATTTTTAAGTTGTGTGTATATTTATCAACCCCTCCGCACAAGCAGGATTCGACACAATGTCAATTTTTTAGTGAAGTTTAACAGGTTTGATTTCAGAATTTTTCTTCTCCCGCACCGGTTGTTGAACCAAGATTAGAGATCCCAGTCGACCCTACTATTTACCCATAGCTGGAGGGAGAATAGTTGGATGCATAGCTTTCTCAAGCGCTATGAGAAATGCAACCAAGTCCAGGATTTAAAGTCATTTAGTCGTGCCCATTTACTACGGTGATAACCATTACACATGGACGCCTCCTTGTTTAGCGTTGTAAAGCTGGTTTTGAATTCAGAGTTTTCCTTCTCCTTGTCGAGGCTAAAGAATGCATTCATACCTAATATAGCTCAGTCGGGAGAGCGTCCAACTAGGACTAGGTTTCTGGTTCGATACCGGCCCTCGCCAACTCAAAGTATGAGTAGCACAGGGACCCGTGCGGTAAAGTGGGGGGCTGATGGTTAATATGATGCTCCACTTCAGACGCCAAAACAATCTCCTTGGTCTAACGTTAGAGAAAATAGGATAGACTCCTCTGCTGTCCGGCTGATACCGACTTTAGACCACCCCGACTACTTTTCTTTACTTACTTATTTACCTATAGCTGGAGGGAGAACAGATAGACTCATACCTTTCTTAAGAGTATTACGCGAATTGATACATAAGAGTATTATGCAAAGTGAAACACAAACAGCTTGAAAGCTGTTAAACTCTACTCCAGAAATTGACCTTGTGTCACATCCTAATCGTGTATAGAGGTTGGTCTATCTATCTATCTATCTATCTATCTATCTATCTGGAGGTGGTTGGTAAATATGTATAACAGAATACAGAGGGAGAACTATTAAAGTTTAATGGTTCGTTTCACCGAAAAGGGAACGGGGAACTTAGTAAAAGTTAATGATGTAATAAAAGGTTTATTTTGAAATATTGGATGTCAAGTTGAAAGTGTTTGTTAGAAATCAGAAACTGAATGACAGTTGGAGCTTTATGCATGATAATGATCCGAAACCTGCTTCTTCTGAATTAGTCTGGATATATACTTTCCGGATAAGGAAATAAATGTTTTAGCCTGGAAGACACAAAATCCCCGGCCTATAACAAACTGAGAACATATGGAAGGAATTAAAACGAAATCTGTTATTGAAAGAAAACTCAATAAAAATCTGCAACAACATGAAGAGTCACTAAATATCCCAGCTGATGTTTGTTCGAATTTTTTCCAAAGTGGAAAAATGGCATTTTCCACTTTCAATTGTTAAATCATAAAATTGTAACCATAACCACAAACCCAACCCTTAAACTAACATTAACCCTAACGAGATTAAAATCTTGTCAAGTACCATTTTAAGAAATTATATTTAAGATAGATTGTTTTAAAGTTTGTTTGAATTGCACAAATGCTTTTTAAGCAATTCCCTTTTAGATTGCTTGTCAAAACTATCTTTTAGCTTTTAGCTTTTAGATAGTTTGAACTATATTTAAATATATTTCAAATGTATTTGCTGGTAAAATAGCCTGTGGTCTATTTTATTAGGACTGGTAAAATAAGCCTAAAAGTAAGTCTATTTTACTGAAACCGGCTAACTAGCCTATTCAAAAATATTATATAAAATTACCGAATTAGATTGTTTTATTTCTAAATAAATGTAAATAGAATAAAACAAATAGGAACCTTAATCTTCGTAAATGAAGAAATCTTCAGCTGTATGGTACGGCAGACAAATCTAAGCATCTACACATGCGTAAAATTGACATAGGTAAATTATAGAAATTGCAAAAAACAAAAAAAACAACCCTCATTTTTTGTGTCTATACTCAATAGAATCCAACTTATTTGGACAGTTTTAGAAAACTTTAAATTGACGAAATCCTGTGATTTTCTTTCAATAATCCAACCTGAGCTCAATGGGTGACCCAGCGGGTCATGTTTTTTTCTGGTATATATATATATATATATATATATATATATATATGTGTGTGTGTGTGTGTGTGTGTGTGTGTAAAAATGGAAAAGGAATTGAATCCGACAATATGAGGAAAAATGAGTAAAGAAAAGAAATGTAAATGGATAAAATGAATTTAATCGATATCACATTAATCGATATCACTTACACATGTGTTTCGGTCAGTTTATGTGTGTGAAAATATTTCGCACACATAGAAGAATCGACCTTCATAGGAGTGAACATTTATTTTGAATGAATAAATAAATGTTCACTCCTATGAAGGTCGATTCTTCTATGTGTGCGAAATATTTTCACACACATAAACTGACCGAAACACATGTGTAAGTGATATCGATTAATGTGATATCGATTAAATTCATTTTATCCATTTACATTTCTTTTCTTTACTCATTTTTCCTCATATATATATATATATATATATATATATATATAATTGTGTGTTTGTATCTTTGTTTCTTTGTGTATGTTTGTGTTTATTTGTGTGCATTTGTATCTATGTATTTGTGTCTGCTTGTCTGTATATTTGTGTGTGAGACTATTTATTTGCGCGTATATGTGTATGTGTCAGTGTTTATGTGTGTGTATGATAGTGTCAGTATCTATGTGCGTGCCTGGAAGTGTAATTGTGTGTTTATGTTTGTGTATGTGTTTTGTGTGTTTCTATGTGTGTGTTTCATTATGTGTTTCTGCTTCTGTGTGTGTGTGACCGTATGCATGTGCGTACATTTATGGATTTTTTTCAGTCTGTGTATGTATCTAAGGGCCGCTTTTGCTCAGTCGGTACAGCGTTCGGCTGGGAATCACAAGGTTCTTGGTTCGATACCGGCCCTCGCCAACCCAGCGTATGAGTAGCACAGGGAACTGTGCGGTAAAGTTTGGAGCTGACGATAGCTGTGACGCTCCATCTCAGACGCTAAAATGATCTCCTTGGTCTAGCGCTAGTGAAAGAAGGATAGACTCCCTCGCTGTCTGGCTGATACCGACTTTAGGACACCCCGACGACTTCACTTACTTTACTTATGTATCTAAGCTTGTGTGATTGTATTCTTGTTTTTCTTGTGTGTGTATGTGTGTGAGCGTATGTTTATATGTATGCTTGTGTTTCAGTGGGTGTATGTGAGTGTCTGTCTGTCTGTCTATCTGTCTATGTGGGTCTGGATTCTATATCAACCCACTGAAAGACTCACCTTGAACTAAGTTAATCTTCGTAAATAACAATAATAATTGACAGAAATAGAAATAAAAAAAATAAGATATATCTCAATCCAAGTTTGATATTATCAATTCTTTCTTCTTGAAACAAAACAACAACAAAAATGAGAGTAAAAACAGCAATAAACACAAATACTAAAGTTGATAGTGGCATTTTCCGAAGTTTTTATTCATTTATTGTCTTTTAATCGTCCCTATTGGGCGAAGTTCAATTCAAGCCGATTTCAAACGCATCAAAGAGAACCGCATCCAGTAATCGACGCCGGGAGCCTGACCCAGGTAACAACATAAAAAATGTGTGTATTTTTTTTTTGGGGGGGGGGGTAACGGTGATAAATAAAAACTAAAAAAAAAAAAGAAGAAAGAAAAAGAAAGAGTAAAGGAGTTAAGTACTCGCCTTTTATGCGTGGTTGATTGTCTTAAATACAGGTTGCTGTTCTTTGTTTGTTTGTTTTTTTGTTTTTTGTTTTGTTTTGTTTATTTTTTTTATTTATTTGTTTTTTGTCTGTCTATTGTTCTATATTGCGTGGCGATCAATGGCTGACATGAGAAGAGGAGTTAAAGATGGAGTCGGTAAGAGAAGGATTCTAGAAGTTTTGGGATGGAAAAGGTCTTGTTATTAACGCGTAATAAAACGGAGCAAAGAAAGAAGCAGGTTATTAAAATCGGACGCTTCCTATTCATTAGGCACTACAAAAAGAAATGCACGCGTGTGACATGCACGTGGAACCACACACACACACACACACACACACACACACAACAAACATATATATATTATATATATATATATATATATATATAAGGTTTGTTTAGAATGGCTTTTTGCCGATAATTTTTTGGAGAATAAGTGCTTAATTGGAGTCATACCATACCTTATTAGAATTTGCCGATAATTTTTTGGAGAATAAGTGCTTAATGGAGTCATACCTAATTTTGAAATTAATTAATTAATAATGAATTAGGCGGGAATACCTATTAAATGTATAGCTAAACAAATCGAGAAAAATCAATCTCTGTATGTACATTTCGGCCTATTAGGCCTCATCAGCAGAGCTATAGATCGGAAGACCGCCCTGTGCGTGATTTGAAACCGGACCGTCAAGCTGACAGGCCGATCCCATAACCCCAACACCAAACGAACTTCTTAGATTTTATGATATATATATATATATATATATATATGAGTTCACTATCCTTTTACCTACCTCATACTGTCGGATTCTACTACATCCATCCTATCTTCATATATATATATATGTTAAAAGGATAAATGGAAGAAATATATAAACCGGTCCCTAACACACACACACACACATATATATATATATATATATATATATATATATATATATTGGTTAGGAGGTTGATTTAGAAGGCTATCACAATGCAGGTGTAAAGAAAAAAAATAATACGGTAACAATGATGTAGTGTGTTAACCTGTATTTAATTCTTGAATTTTCGAGATAATATCACTTTTTCAAATGATCACTGGAACTGAAGCAGTCTAGTTATAGCATTTCTTTTTAATTATTGTTACCGTATTATTATTTTTTCTTTACACCTGCATTGTGATAGCCTTCTAAATCAACCCCCCAACCAATATATACACAATGCTTCAAGCAAATTATAAAACTCTCTATATATATATATATATATATATATATATATATATATATATATATATATATATATATATATATATATATGAAATGGTCAAACGGTGTGTTTGAAAATGGCGAATGCCGACAATTTGTGGGAGATTAGGTATGACTTTATTTAAGCATATATATATATATATATATATATATATATATATATATATATATATATGTGTGTGTGTGTGTGTGTGTGTGTTAGGGACAGGTTTATCACAGCCGGTAGAGCATCCGTATAATAAAAAAATAACTATACGTGGATTTTTTAAAATCTCCGTATACTTATTTTTATAATGCCTGACATTGTTACACCCAACATTTAAAATTCTTTTTTTATCTATATACTACCACACATCTATATCTCTGCGCATGAGTAGCACAGCTTGAATATGTTTGGTAAAACACTCCACTTCATACGCAAAACATATATCATGAATAATTCTAAATAGAATACTGTATGCATATTTTGTTCGAAACATGTGTCGACATATACCAATAAATAAATTTCATTCATAACAATATATATATATATATATATATATATATATATATATATATATATATATATATGTATTTTAGTGGTCTCCGTATGCTTCTTTCGGTATATATTTTTATGTTTTTTTTAAGTTGGGCGTTATTACGAAGCATCTAAAAATAAATGAATGAACTCGATGTTATGGAGTATTGGATTCACTTATTTTTTCATTATTATTTTTTATCATAAATTTTCGGGTTCGTTAGATACCCTTTATCAAATGACTGTTGTTCCTGTTCAACGGATCTTTTGTCTCTGTTGTTATTGACAGCGGCAGCGTCTGTAAAAGATTTATAATAAATAATTCTAATAGAACAAGCATTTCCAACAACGCAATCTCAAAAACAAACAGAAACTAAATGGATTCTAAAATTACAAACTCACGTGAGGGGACTGAACGCTGACATCAGAATACTGCCGCTGTCAATAACAACAGGGACACACACAGAATTTGGAAGACCCAAGACAGAACGAATTTAGCAGCCGCTAAGACAACTTCAGTTCCAGTATTCTTCTGATGATGGAATTTTTCATCCCGAAATATTAAAAGAATAAAATGACAGGTTAACAAAAAACATCATAGCTACCTTCTTTTTTTCTTTACACTCGCATTGTGACAGCCTTCAAAACCAACCAACAAACCAATATATACACAATGCTTCAAGCAAATTACAAAACCCTTTATATATATATATATATATATATATATATATATATATATATATATATATATATATACACACACGTGTATGTATGCATTTATGTGCTTTAAATACTCTTGATAAGTGCCCGGAACGACATAGCAGGTGTTATAACGATTCTTCTTGATTTATAGTCTTTTTTCAAATGCAATGTGTCTATTTATACCTGATTATGTTCGGGTTTTTTAAGTACTCAGTGTATTTTATATATAAACGAAGGTAACTCTAAAGGTAAGTTCTCCAAAATATTTAGAAATCACAGAAACTTTGGTTAAATCAAACTTAACGGACTAAATTCCACCATAGT
The DNA here is from genome assembly GCA_023376005.1 of Doryteuthis pealeii. NCBI lineage: Eukaryota > Metazoa > Mollusca > Cephalopoda > Myopsida > Loliginidae > Doryteuthis > Doryteuthis pealeii. Next base: position 66,305,423 of record CM042144.1, on the reverse strand, counting down.
ATGTCACCTCGCCGAAAGAAGAAAAAAAAATCAGGGAATTAACCACATTTAATGAAATTTTCAGTGTATGATATATTAATGAATAAAATATATAATGCACCAGTTATTTTATTTAAAAACCTTTACATTTTTTCTTGTCAGTTAACTTTGAACCACGTATTTTTGAGAATCTGTGTTATGCCTCAAAGGTACATGGTTCAAATTAACTGACCTGACACAATGATATTTTTTCAAATTGAAAATGTGTCCGCCCCATCACCAGCGACACCTCGGATATTCTGCTTTTTACCACATTAATTAAGCTGTAACAATGATAACATTTTAAAAGATTGAAAAATCAGATAATTTATGTTAAGAAAAAAAAGAAAATAAATAAAATACGTAATTCTGGACAATTTGATATTTTAAATAAGTGAAAAATCGATCTACCCTTCTGTTCATATATCTTAGAGCAAGATCCCTTTTCCTTGGAGTATATTTGTGTGCGTGTGTGTTTACTAGTGTACATGCTACCTTATATCTATTTTGATTTTATAGTAAAGTCATTTATTAAGCTAGGCTTAGATGTGGCACAAAGAAGTACGTAGCGCCCAGTGAGAATCTAGCTCACGTTCAAATCTAGTTGCTTACAATACACGTGCAATGCACTTGATTGATTTTAATATATAGGCTTACATCCGATTTTTGTTTGATTTTGCATAGTGTGTGTGTATGTGTGTATATATATATGTGTGTGTATGTGTGTGTATGTGTGTGTATGTATGTGTGTGTGCGCGCGTGCGTGTGTGGATTCGGCATAAAAGTCGGTGTGTACTCGAATGTTTATTTCTGTATGTGTTTGAGTTAATGATAGTGTTTGATATATATATATATATATATATATATATATATATATATATATATATATATATATATATATATATATATTAGGCATACCCAATTTGTCGTCTGCTAAACATTTTAAAAACGAATTAAAGTTAATTAAATCTATTATTTAAGGTCAAACATTTGTCTAAATCGAAAAGTAGTAGCGTAATGACCATCATTAAAAAAAGAAAAATATCATTACATATGCAGTTTATTTTTAGTACATTCAAAGGGATTTGCTTTGGTCAATTTCGACGCGATCCGCCATTCTGTTTCTTTTTCAATGGTTTTTGGGCGCTTGCTTACAATTTTAATGTAACATTCGCGATTGCAAAAAAAAATTCCCAAAATCAGGTAATTATCCGATTTTAATGAAATTTTGAGTATTGATTTATCAATTAATGAATTTTATAATGCATCAGTTATTTTATTTCAAAACTTTAATTTAGCATTTTTGCTATGAAAAATTGATATATAAAATTCATTTAAAATATGAAAAGCCTGATGTTAAGTTTAAATGTTATATTTTTACATTCCAAAGATAAATATCTATTTAATGCAAACCTTGTTTTATTACATCAACGTATACTTTTTGAAGAAAAACTCGATTGAAAATGTACCCCCCTTTTTAAGCAGAAAAATATCGATGTATAATTTTTTCTTTTATAAGATAATAGCCAATTAAATAATTATCGAAATAAGTAAAAAGAAATCTCCAAAAAATTAATTATTTATTATTTTTTACATTTTATTTTTCGATTTTCGGTACTTATTTTCTCATAGAAAAAGAAACCGTAAAGTTAAAAAAGAATTGTCTTCGGACAGCCGCACTGCCTGCTTTCTGTTATAGCGACACTAGCAGTTTAGTTAACAAAATCGCAGTCTATGCCGTTCAGCTCGGAATCTCTCGCGTATTAATGGTCCAATCTTTAAAATATTTATTTGGTTAGAAAGAAAGTAAAATAATCTTTCTAAATATGTATGTGCTTTTATCCATTGAATTATTTTTTACAGCGAGTTAAAAATATTTTGCTTCGGACAGCTTAGAATTCGTAGTATGATTTTATTTTTTCATACTAATTCATAAAGAAAATCAAATCTTATTTATTGTAATCTTTTTATTCCTATCTTTAAAAATTCATTTGTTTAGAAATGAAATAAAATAATCTTTCTAAATATATAATTTGTATGTGTTTTCATACATTGAATTATTTTTTACAGCGAATTAATTACAAATCAAACGAAAACTTTTAAATTGAATTTAAGTTTTTGTTTTATATAAAAAAAGGTTGTTTTTTTTAAATATATTTAAAAACACTCAAGTTAATGAATACATCTTAAAAAATGATATTTTATATGTAAACAAAAAGAAAAATATTTCCCAAAATAAACAAACATTGTACTCTACAAATTATCAGCGATTTTCTGAATTTCATTAAACATTTTCTCTCTCTTACTCCAGTTTTCTCTTTCTCCTCCCTCCTCTCTGGTGTTTCTAATATTTTTTAAAGTCCGGTCATGGACCAGGTACTTTTGCTAGTATATATATATATATATATATATATATATATATATTATATATATATAGAGAGAGAGAGAGAGAGAGAGAGAGAGAGAGGGGGGATCTTTGCATCTGTCTGTCGTTAGTGTGCTAGGTTACGCGTAATAACACTGAGGGAATCTGTAAAAAAAAACAAATAAAATAAGAAAAAGAAACTAGTTGCTTTGCCACCAGGCACGCGATGAAGGCTATCCTGAACTCTGTGATATGACCATCCATCCTACCTGGCGCCTGACTCGGGGGATGTTAAGCATAAAAGGCCGGGCCCCATTTGTATATATACAGTTGACCTAGACACGCAGACCTGAGGGACCGAAGCAGACGCTTTGCTGACACTGGGGTGACCAACTGGCACTCGATGCGTACCTAATATCCCGTAATTGCCCTCGTAATGATAGGGTTTCTTCTTTCCTTCTCTGTGGTGGGTTGCGCATTCAGCGGCATGTGTGGGATCTTATCTTGAAGCGCTTGGTTTACTGAGTTTTATAGTCCCTTTGGGAGGGTCATTTGAAGGTTTCGCCTTTCTCTATCACTACCTATTTATTCACAATAAAAATCCAACCAGTTAATTGACTAAAAATAATACTCTTGTTCCTTAATCTTCCGACCGTTATCATCTTGCAATACCCTTTGGTTAAAAATGAGACCGTCCAAATCGTCCAAGATGAAATGCAAAAATGTAAATCCCGATTAGTTGGTGTTGCTTATCTGTCGAATTCTTGTATTCTTATGAGTGCCGTCACCTCAGCTAAATAATGGAACATTCCGTTTTTATCATAAATAAATAAAGGGAAGAAAAATAACATGCTACACAGATAAATATAATAAGAAATACAGAAAAAGAACAGGGCAAAGATAGAGAAAGGGGTGAGCGCACGGAAGTGATTACGCCAATCTGTTCCAATGGAATATAATGAAAAGATGAAGAAAAAAAGGAAAGAGAGTTAAATCAAGATTATATATACTTTTTTATTTTATACTTTTTACATATTTCGCATTAACCTTTAAGTAAACATATCAAATGTTGTAATAATTAAATTATCATACTGTGTTATATCCAGAGGTCCTGCTAGTTGTCTAAAAATGTCTGTGTTTTTTAAAACTTGTGTGCCCTTTATACAAACGCCTCCTATAATATTTTGACTTAAGGAGTATCGTTTATGTGTATTTAAATGTGGATTCACTCTTTCGTTATTATTACTCCTAGGTCCACTCTGACCCGGAGTGGTAATACCTGTTACGATCCCATCTATAGGTCAAATAGATCTGTTTGAAATTCAATACTATTAGATCGGAATACTTGAAACTATATAGTTATTTACTAAGCTTTTCTTAGATGTGGCACAAGGCCAGAATTACGAGGCGCCCAGTGAGAATCGAACTCCTTATCAATGGTCTCATAACCTAGCTTTCTAACCATTGCATCACTTGAAACTATACAGTGTGAACATTATTTATATCAAGAATAATTATTTGAAATTATAATTTGTAAAGGGTTGATATTATTAGTTAGTCGAAACTATATATTTGCTTGAAATACTTGAAACTATATAACTGTGAGCAAATTATTTGTATTAAACATAGTTTCTTAAAGCTAAAATTGTTTACAAATTATTATTATTATTATTTTCACTCTTCTTGAGTTTTTCACATCAGCGTTAGCTGATGGTATTTCACTGGAGGCTGAGTGACAACAAGTCTCTTCAGGTCTCCAGGACTCTTCTGAGTATTCTAGCCGACTGCAGCAGTGCAGTAGTCTGGATGGTCGCAATTCTTGCTCGGATTTCCAGATCCTCCAGTCTTTTCTTCCAAGTTTATTGGGACTGTTCCAAGTGCACCAACTACAATTGGGGTTCCAAGTGCCCCAACTACAATTGGTATCACTTTCACTCTCATATTCCACAGCTTTTTCAATTCTCTGGCAAGGTCCAGGTATTTATCTATCTTTTTGATTTTCCTTCAGCTTCACCCTGTGATCTGCTGGGACCGCAAAGTCCACCAGTTGATACGTTCTCTTTTTCTTTCTTTCTTTTTTTTTTCACACATACAGTAGCCGGTGGTCCACTGGAGGCTGAGTGAGAGCAACTCTTCTCAGGTCTCAGGATTCTTCTGTAATTTGGATGGTCTTGATTCTTCCTCCGATTTCCACTTCACCCAAATTCTTTTCCAGAGCTTTGGGGACCGTTCTAAGGGCACTAATTACAATTGGTACAACCTTTACCTTCATGTTCTACAGTTTTCTCAGTTCTCTGGCAAAGTCCAAGTATTTGTCTACCTTTTCGCTTTATTTCATTTTTCACTCGTTGGTCGGCCGGGACGGCAATTTTCACTTGATGCGAGTTTCTCACACCAGTTATGGTCCTATCTAGAGGTGAAATAAATCTATTGGAAAATTATTACTATTAGATTGGAATACTTGAAACTATAGATAAATGAGTAAATTTGTATTTTAAAATATTCATTTGGGGGATGGGGTGGGGTTACACACTTTGTAAGTAAACAGTTTCTATAATATACTGATACCTTGACTTACGAGTTTTATTCGTTCCTTGGCCGAGTTCGTTACTGAATTTCCTTATATATCAAATCAATTTCCCCTATTAAAATTAACTTAAATGGCATTAATCCGTTCTACCCCCCCCCCCAAATACCCATTTTTTTGTTTTATTACACTAACAATAATAACACCAGGTTAGAAGTGTAAGGTAGCCGGTGAGAATCGAACTCACTAACAATAATAACACCCGTTTGAAGTGTGGGGTACCCGGTGAAAATCGAACTCACTGACAATCATAACACCAGGTTAGAAGTGTGGGGTACCCGGTGAGAATCGAACTCACTAACAATCAAAACATCAGGTTAGAAGTGTGAGGTACCCGGTGAGAATCGAACCCACTAACACTGCTAGCTTATCTTGCTCACTACAACACCACACGAGGTTCCGTTAAGAGACTGTATACATTGTATATCAGAAATCTTTCTTTTTTTTTACTTTGTTTATATATTTTGTGAAATAGAAATTGAATCCTTAAGAAACCTCCCAACCCAAATTTCTCTCCAGTGAAAGAAGTTGTAACTATATCCATAATAACCCCATTAAGGTTCGCCCTCTCGTATAAATACAATTCCGTTCAAGGTTTTGAGGATTCCAGCCGTACCACGCCGACATCAATCTAACACCGGCGAATGACATCCGAATATGCGAGAAATTTCACTTGCAGTTCCACCACACGGCCAACATTTCAACTTGGAATGTTTCTCTCAGATCCAAACTGATAGACTCTACTACACGGGGATGACCGGCCTTTAAAAAAAAAATTAAGTTTGTTTTTTTCCTTGTCTAATGGAGGAAGGCAATGGGGAACACAAATCCGTCAGATGAATGGTGGAGTAAATACCAATATATACATATATATATATATATATATATATATATATATATATATATATATATATATATATATATATATATTTGGAGGATATGTGCTTAATTGAAGTTATACCTAATTTTTGAAAATTAATTAGTTAATAATTAATGAATTTAGGCGGGCATATATGTTCAAATGTAAGGCTGAATAGATCGAGAAAATGTCAATCCCTGAATGTACATTTCGACCTATTAGGTCTCATCAGCAAGGTCGAAAAATTCAGGGATTGACATTTTCTCGATCTATTTAGCCTTACATTTGAACATATATGCCCGCCTAAATTCATTAATTATTAACTAATTAATTTTCAAAAATTAGGTATGACTTCAATTAAGCACATATCCTCCAAAAATTATCGGCTAAAAGCCATATCAAATAAACACGGTGTTTATTAAAGTACTTTCATATATATATATATATATATATGTGTGTGTGTGTGTGTGTGTGTGTGTTTGATCATGACGTCGCACTTTTTACGTGTGTTTATGTGTACGTGTATACCAGCATACGCACACCTACGTACAGAACAGGCGGATCCAAGCTTATAGCACACGAAAACACGTAAACAAACAAGTGACACGCGCATACAGTTAAACAAACGCACAATAGATTTGACCATATTTTTATCATTTTCAAAAAATCTTTCGCTGCACGACGATTTCTCCGCTTAAACAATTAAGTTTGTATAGCATAAAACCAATGGTAGAAAACCTGTTTCCATACAATTAAATACATACTATATATATATATATATATATATATATATATATATATATATATGCATATATATGCACTAGAAATAATCGGGCGTAAGTATTTAAGTTTTAATGTAATTGAAATATATCAAATTAGAAAGACTAACAAAATTAAATAAGAACGCGTATAAAAAAAGATTTCAGTTATTCTAATTATATATTAATTGTTTTCTATATAAAATCATTCATAGGATTGATTTTAATACGTTGGAAAATAAGCCAATAATATTAGAGATCAATAACACCAAGTAATAATTTATTAAATCCGGTTTTATTAAAATCAGTATACAAATTAAGTACATCATATATTAAGTAAACTTGATACTGCCAAAGATGACGTCACAGCTGCATTTATATCTTAAATCTATCTAAAATAAATCTAACCCCATACCCCCACTCCCGATTGAAAAAAATCACAAAAAATCAGGGAATTATCCGATTTTAATGTAATTTTTTTCAGTGTTGATTTATCAATAAATGAATTTTACGATGCATCAGTCATTTTATATCAAAACACTCCGATTTTTTCAGGTTACTCAACTTTTACACCCACCCCCACCCCCACCCCTATTTTTCGGACGCAAAATATCGATGGGGTTATATACTTTGCAAACTAATTACAGAATAAATAAAAAGACAAAAGACCGAAAGTGTGAATAGAAGAAAAAATATAAAGTCAGCGATTCTAGTAGAAAATAAGTACAGAAAATCGGAAAATTAAATAAAAATTAAATAATTTTTAGATTTTTTTTCATTTTTTTTACTCTTTTCGATAATTATTTAATATTGAACATCAATATCTGTTCTGTTTAAAAGTGTGGGGGCCTACATTTTCAATTGCTTTTTCTCAAAAGATTATTAACAAAAATGAATTAAAATATTTATTAAATACATATTTGTTTTAGAATATAAAAATGACATTTGAAAATTAACATTAAGCGATTCATATTTTTAATGAATTTTATCTATCAATTAGATATATAAATTGGTGTTTTATACCCTTTGTGATCCTACCGTAAACACTTGACAGCGGCTCACGCACGTGTCACTTATTTACACTGACAGGTCATTACGTGAACACTCCTGCCATCTTTTGTTTTGTCTGAAAAAACAACCTTGAGACTAGTACTTGATCCTTTTTCAATAGCCCATCATACAGGTAAAAATACCAAGAAAATTTGGTATATTCGTGGGGAAATTTGGTAGGCATATATATATATATATATATATATATATATATATATATATATATATATATATATATGGGATCGCAGAGGTGGGAGAGCCGCTGTGAGCAACTTGAAATATGTAAAAGTTTGTGGAAAAGTTCCAACATGTAGTTTATGTGGAAGAGTATGTCTCTCCAGGGCTGGCCTGGTGAATCATCTGAGAAAACCCAAGGATACAGTGTCAAATGCTACTGGCACTCAACTATGAAAAAAAACAACAGGAAATGGTCTTACTCGAGCACGAGTTGACAACCAACAATATATATATATATATATATATATATATATATATATATATATATATCGTAAACAAGCAAAAACTAATATATATATATATATATATATATATATATATATATATATATCGTAAACAAGCAAAAACTATATATATATATATATATATATATATATATATATATATATATATATATATAGTTCAATGAGAAATCAAAACAAATAAAAGTTTTTGCTTTTATTTATTTAATTACGGGAACGGTATTACAACCAGCGGTTTCTTGCTGAAAGCATTCATCGGGTAAGACGAAAAGTTCCTTTGAAAATGACAGAAATTGTGTAAATGGTCAAATGTGTGCGTTTTTTTAAAACTGTATTCTCGTGTTTACGTGATGCGGAATGTTTTTTTGCTTCTACGTGTGCGTATTTTTGTTTGTGCGTATGTGTATGATGTCATGCGCGTGTGCATGGAAATGCGTGAAGGCTGTGATGATATGATTGTGTCCACGCGCGTGTGTGCGTATTTTTGTTTGTGCGTATGTATGTGATGTCGTGCATCATATATATTATATATATATATATATATAAATCTCGTAAACAAGCAGAAACTAAATGGATTCTAAAATTACAAACTCACGTGAGGGAACTGAACGCTGACATCGGAACACTCCGTTATTATAAAAAAATTTACAGACGCTGCCGCTGTCAATAACAACAGAGACAAAAGATCCGTTGAACAGGAACAACAGTCATTTGATAAAGGGTATCTAACGAACCCGAAAATTTATGAAAAAAAAAAAAATATAAAAAAAAAAAAAATAAGTGAATCCAATACTCCATAACATCGAGTTCATTCATTTATTTTCAGATGCTTCGTAATAACGCCCAACTTTAAACACACACACACACACACACACACACACAATATATATATATATATATATATATATATATATATATATATATATAAATTGTGAAAAAATATGGATTAAGTCAAAAATTGACAATTTCAAGCAGACACTATAGTGTTTCGAATTTTCATTTAAATCATTTTTAATCATTAATCGTATAAAAGGAAAACATGTAAAACGTTAACAATATATAAAAGAGAATCATGTATATACATTTCTTTCTTGATATATATAGGCCGGTTTAGCTGATAGAGCGTTCGCCTAGGAACCACAAGTTTCCTGGTTCGATACCAGCCCTCGCCCACTCAGCGTTTGAGTAACACACGGATCTGTGAGATAAAGTGAGGAGCTGATGGTAGGTGTGGCACTCCATCTCAGACGCTAATAAAACAATCTCCTTCGTCTAGCGCTATTGAAAAAGGAATAGACTCCCTCGCAGTCTGGCTGATACAGACTTTAGACCACCCCAACGACTTATTATATTATATATATATATATATATGTGTGTGTGTGTGTGTTGTGTGTGTGTGCGTGTATATTTTTATCACCTTCCACATACCAACAAAAGCCCTGAAGATGATCTAATTAATAGATCGAAACACTGCAGCGTCGGCCAATAAACTCACCACTTAACTCCTTTAAACGTGTGTTCCATTTTTTATTATACTACATACCGTCGGATTCACTTCCTTTTATTCACACACACACACACACACACACACATATATATAAAATATATATATATATATATATATATGTGTGTGTGTGTGTGTGTGTGTGTGTGTGTGTGTGTGTGTGTGTGAAGAGAGTTAAAAAAAACAGACTGAAGAGGTTTTAGATGAATTGTTAAAAGTTTGAAATTCCCTTTCATAAATTCCCGAGTTTTTCTTGTGTGTTTACCGGATGAGCTAAGTCACTCGTTTGACTGTTAGTGGTAATTGTCGGCCCTTTTCAACTACGGTTCACTTGCGATCGGACTCACTCGTTTTCCTCTTGAAGCGAATGAATCATTCAAAAAATTCCAGGAACATAAAAAAATGAAGCATTTTCCCTTCCTTCCTTTTTTTTTTATAAAAGTCAGGGGAAGAAAATAAAGAAAGAAAAAAATGAGAAGATAACAAAACAGCAAAAATAATGTAGATTTTTGTTAATTTCTCGCATTTTTGCTTCAAGGTGAAGTAGGATCTATTAGACGGCAAGTTCATGGCCTTTCCTAAATAACATGTTTTTTTTTTTGTTGGTTTTTTAGGGGGGGGTCTGAAAGGGGGGGGGATACAAACTTTCTTATACATCATTTGGTGAATAGAGATCTATTGCAGTAGATGTGTGATGTTTAAATTGGTTATTTTCTATAACTCCAACATGAAAAAGGGGAACCACTCTGATTGACTGATAAATTATTTATTTATTCATTGATCTACTAGGAAAAAAGAAGAGGGTTAGGGTTAGGGTTAGGTTTTAGGGTTAGGGTTAGGGTTTGGGTTTAGGGTTAGTTTAATGTTAAAATAAGGGGTAGATTAATTAACAGATAAAATTCATTCAGACAGCGAGGGAGTCTATTCCCTTTTCAATAGAGCTAGACGAAGGAGATTGTTTTTTTAGCGTCTGAGGTGGAGCGCTGCACCTACCATCAGCTCCTCACTTTACCGCACAGATCCGTGTGCTACTCAAACGCTGATGCAATTTAAAGCCATACCCAGGACACCAAGACTCTCAGCCACCACCTTCTAGTACATATATGGTAAAAATGGTTGGGGGGGGGTTGCCATAAGGACAATAGGGCTTAGACAATTATATACAGGTGTTAGGACTTGCCGTGACCAGCGGTTGGATCGAGGGAGGGCCTCTCCGACCGCCCGCCCGCCCGTCTAGCCTTAGTAAGACCAAAGAGGAGTATTGCATGTCACAGAGCCACTTAGCACCGGGATCACGGACTGCTCAGTAGGGTAGTTCGATTTTGGAACTGTAACGTATCACATGTGATCATAAAGAATTACCGCACAAAATATTTTTTTCAAAACTTTGCCTTTATTTGAGGAAATAGATTTCAATCTTTTAAAATGTTATCACTGTTACAGCTTAATTATTAGGTAAAAAGCAGCATATCAGAGGAGACGGTGGTGATGGGAGGCATATTTTCAATTTTAATTCTAGTTATATTTTATTCGCTTCGTTTGAAATAACGACTATCTCTGTTTTGAATATTGAAATAGCTTAATTTTCTTATCAATTTCTCAGCTAAATGTAAAAACGAGGATTTTTGGTGCATTTTAGTAGACGATCTTTGATGCTATTTCCTCAAACAATCGTGCAAGTGAGAGATCTAGTTTTAGGTATTAGTATTCATTATACCAACTAGCAAATATATGCACCCTCCGGGTGCAAGTATTTAAGTTTTAATGTAATAAAATATTATATCAAATTAGAAAGGCTAATTAAACTAAATAAGAATGCAGATAAAAAGATTTGAAACAGAGGGCAGGTATAATCGATAAATAGAACAACTGAAACTTACTCTTCTATTACTCTCGTCTTTCATTGTTATTTTTTCTAATTTAAGTATTTAGTTAAAAGAGGAAGTAAAGAATAAAATGACAGTTATTTTTTCTTGTTAATGGATTTCATTTAAGATTCATTGAAGAGACTTTTGCTTATATTCATTAGAATAAAACCAAACAATTAGAAATCAATAATACTAAGCACATATTTATCAAAATCAAATTTGTAATATCAATATGCAAATTAGCCTTCCCGTTCACATTGTAAACCACTATTTTGTTGTATATATAAATATAATTGCATGTTGTTAGTATGTAGATATGGTCAACAGTGGCTTCGGCCTCTGGACCATTGCTATAATTAACGGCGTCGATCCCAGGGGGCCATCCCCCCATGCAACACCTGCCCCCTTGATTTAAAGGGGCAGGGCTGGGTTTATTGCCCAGTGCCTGAGGCGCCCCCCTTGAGGGGGAATGCCGACGGGATCGACGCAATTTTTCACCTGCCACTCCATGAGTCTCGGCTTGTGGGTGGTCCCACATAAATAGGGCCTTGTGCCTGACCCGTACAAGTGGGATACGTGGAAAATATCATGTAGATATGGTTAACAGTATTAATAATGTAAAACAATTTTATTAATAATTGAGGTTTAAATTAAAATAAAATCATTGAGAAAGGGACATTAATAACTAAGAGAATTGTGACTTGAGTAGTAATATAGTTTCGGTTACAGACAGAAAAACACATAATCTCCATTATAATAAGATACACAATTTGAGAGAATTTGAAAATTTTTAAAAAGTGAAAAAGCAATCTACCCTACTGTTCAGACACCACGTTCCTGTGCTCAGGTATTACACGATGAACAGATGGACTCAGATGCAGTTGGCATTTTCTACACCCCCAGATGACAGGGCGTAGTCAACCGAGTATCTTATCCATTATGGGAACGTGTTTCCTTTATGTTAACCTGTGCAAGCACCTGTGTGCGTCTGTATTCATTTTGTGTATTCAAGCTTTATATAACATTTGTTTATTTGAAAATTCGTTTGTCTGCAAAGTCCGACATAAAAAAAATCACATCTTCTTTCTTTATTAGTTTTTGGCGTGACAAAACTGAATGAAATTTGTTAAAAAAGATGAGAATTCTATAATCTTGTTTCATTCCTCATTTATTTCTAAATTATAACAGAGATATTGATTACTGATGAAATATATACTTTATCTTTGTGTGTTCGTCTCTCTATTCATGACTCTTTACTCAGTTCAATAAGGAAAAAAAATGATCTGGTAAATTGTTAAAGACGGTTGAATAAATTCAGCCTACTTACCATCTTGGAGACTTTACTTTTGGGATTATCCTCGTGTATATATTATATATATATATATATATATATATATATATATATATATATATATATAAGTAAAGAAATAACAAAAGACTTAGAGATTTAGCATTATAGTCTATTTTAGGGAGCTTAGACAAATAGACTAATTCTCCCGACTCATCAGATGCGAATGATCATTTGCATCTGATGAGTCGGGAGAGTTAGACTATTTGTCTAAGCTCCCTGAAATAGACTATAATGCTAAATCTCTAAGTCTGTTGTTATTTCTTTATTTATATATTTGCTCTGTGACTCTAACTTTAAGAGCACACATTGAGCTCTCAAACTGCGACAGGTTTTTAAATAAAACTCTTGTGTCGTAAGGAAGATTTCTTCTCTGGACTTTTGGATTATATATATATATATATATAATTTTCTGTATTTTGACCGTTTTAACTTCAAATATCAAACATTTTACCCTGAAGAAGTCCATTTTACTTTGCATACTTAAATATTTTATAATTTTCTATTATTATTATTTTATTTCATATTTAAAATAAGAATAAATAGAATACAATGCGTACATGAGCAAACTCCTGACCGAAACACGTGTTGGTAATTCATTAAATTAATTTTATCCGTTCAATATTTTCTTTCCTTTATTTATTTATCCTTTCAAGATTTTGTCGGATTCATTTCTATTTTTCAACTTACACACACAAACACACACACACACACACACACACACACACATATATATATATATATATATATATACATATATATATATAGTTCGGGGTGGCGTAAAGTCGGTATGAGCCAGAAAGCGAGGGAGTGTATCCCCTTTTCAATAGTGCTAGAACAAGGAGATTGTTTTGGCGTCTGAGGTGGAGCACCACATCTACCATCAGTTCGGGGTGGCCTAAAGTCGTTATCAGCCAATCAGTGAGGAAGTCTATCCCCTTTTCACTAGCGCTAGACTAAGGAGATTGTTTTGGCATCTGAGGTGGAGCGCCACACCTACCATCAGCTCCTTACTTTACCGCACAGATCCGTGTGCTACTCATTGGCTGATTTGGTCAGGGCCGGTATCGAACGCTCTAACAACTGAGCTAACCCGGTCCTTCATTAATAAAAAAAAAAAGTCCAATGCGACCTTATTATCGATATTTGGGTTTACTTGGGTATATAAATATGAGAGAGAGAGAGAGGGACAGACAGACAGACAGACAGACAGACAGAAATAGAGACAGAGTAGAGATGATGGTTAGGGGTTATTACTTGTTTCCTGCAGCTAATTCGTCGGCCATTTTATCAGGGCTGTTTCTACGGGTTGATTTCTTCGGACTGGTGTTCTCTTATTTTAATGAATTAATCAATCAACAAGACTTGTTTTTCTTTAAGTCTTTTATTAAGAACAAACCCCAGCCCAGGACCACGCAGAGAGAGCGACATTTCGAGAGCTAACGACGGCGACTTCTCTCGGCTAGTAACTGGTCACAACTAAACTAATTTAAACTCTTAAAATTGTCACACGCTTCTAATGGCGCGTTTTCGGAAGGTGAAGCGGAATGTCACCACATATCAATCATAACCATAGGGTAATTTTCCACTCAACCCCCGTTATTTTGAATCTAAAGAACTCTGATTCAAAATATCTATCTACATAATTCCCAAGTTACCTATGAATAATGGAATAATTATTTTGTTTCTTTACCATTGTGTGTTTTCCCTATTTCGAGTAATTTGAAAAAAAAAATGTCCGGATTATTTGGACTATTGTCCTCATCTTTATTGTTATCTACAAAACGTTTCGGCAGATGTGCCTTCCGGTTTTTTTCATGTGTTTACTGTCGAACAACGGGAACCTTATCGGACACTGGAACCTTATCTTCGAACTCAGAAACCTTCTTGTCGAACTCGGGGGCCTTTCTGTCGTAATCAGGAGCTTTCACGGAACTTCGTACCGAACCCTTTATTCAATCCACGAGGATAGAGTGTTCTTATTCCGTTAACTCCAGTAAAACAGAGTTCTTGAGCTTTAAAAAATAAAGGAAACATCTCAACACTCAATGGCAAGCCTCTTAAGCCAGTGGAACAATTCACTTACCTGGGAAGTAATATCTCCTCCACAGAGAACGATGTTAATACGCGGATAGCAAAGGCATGGTTGGCCACAAATAGATTATCAGTCATATGGAGGTCCGATCTCCCTAACAAGCTGAAGCGACAGTTCTTCCAGGCTGTGGTTGTGTCGGTGCTGCTATATGGCTGCACCACCTGGACCCTAACTAAACGTCTTGAGAATAAGCTAGATGGGAGCTGCACAAAAATGCTGTGAGCAGTGTTGAACAAGTCATGGAAACAGCACCCCACAAGGAAACAGCTGTACGGTCACCTGCCCCCCATCTCACAATCTATCCGAGTGAGACGGACAAGGCACACAGGACACTGCTGGAGAAGTAAGGATGAACTCATAAGTGACGTTCTCCTGTGGAAGCCAACACATGTTCATGCAAGTGTGGGGCACCCAGCAAGGACCTACATTGACCAGCTATGTGAAGATGTTGGCTGTTCCGCAGAGGAGCTTCCAGGTGCAATGAATGATAGGGAGGGTTGGCGTAAGATTGTTGTCGATACCCGTGCTACATGCGCGACATGATAATGATGATGATGATTCCGTTAACCGTGACCGGGTGCGAGTGTTTAGCTGTATTAAGTATTCTATGTTATCTTCCAGCCAGGATTGAACTTGCAGCCTAGAGATGATTATCACTTAGAACAGTATTAACTCAACCCTTATATACGTTGCACCATGTGTCCAACATAAAAGAATGTGATTTTAAAAAATTGAGTTCGAAAAAATTGAATACCCAACAATAATGAATAAAACAAAATGTTTTATTATTTGTATTATTCGGACTATTATCCTCATATTTATTGTTATCTGTACAACGTTTCGGCTGATAATACAAATCATCGAGCTTCATCTAAATAAATAAATAAATATATATAAATAAAACAAAAAAAATATGAATATATATGAACAAAACAAAATGTCTTCGGCATAAAATACCCTAACAATGGTTGACATATCGGAAAATCCAACCAACCTATTCATGGCGGAGGGGCTGGGTAAATACAAACATAGATATGTTAAGAAGAGGTTATATTTCAAAGGATCGTCGCTGTAAAATTTTGTAATTATTTTTTCTTCGTCTCTGATAACAAAGCAGTTCGGAGAAATAATTTTTCGAATTTAACACTGTTGATAGAAGCATTTTGCTTTTCATTTGTTTTTTTTTTTTTGTTTTTTTGTTTTTTTTGGGGGGTGGTGGTGGTTAGGAGGGGGTGAGTGCTTTAATTTCTTTCTCTGTTTTTGCGATAAGTACGCGTCTTTATTATGCATGGAACATTAACCCCGTTGATTGCCTTATTGAGCTAGTCAGTTTTTAGAACTTTGTGATAAAAACCCGATTGACTAAAAGATAAATGCACAAGAATAAATTGGAATAATTTTACAAAGGAAATTGACAAGATAATATATATCTCACGAGGGTGAGTCAAAAAGTAATGCCATTTTCTTTATTTCATGGGAATTCTTTTAAATAAAACTAAGGCCTACATCGAGACCCTAACGAGATTCAGAGCAAGAATCCGATGAGTAAGACCCAACTTGTTAATCGACAATGTCTTCTTTCCACGTGACAATGCTCGAACACTTACAAGCATCAAGACAAGGAATAAATCGCCTCATTCGGGTAGACAACTTTACCGCATTCTCTATATTCACCAGGTTTAGCGCCTTCAGACTATCATCTGTTTGGCCCCATGAAAGAGGGTTTGAGAGGCAAACATTATTCCAGTGACAAGGAAGTGAAATCTGTAGTGAAGAAGTGGCTCAAAGTACAGTCAACAGAATTCTACGGGGCAGGGATACATGATCTCATTCGATTGCTATTGCGATAAACGGTGACTTTGTGGAGGATTAGGGGTGTGATCCACAGAGGACCAGCTTCATTTTGATGTATGATATATGTTCCTGTGTTGGTAATTATACTTGTCCTAAACAAAATGGCATTTTTTTTTACTTACCCTCGTATATATATATATATATATATATATATATATATATATGTATACGAGGGTATGTATATATATATATATATATATATATATATATATATATATATATATATATATATATATTGGTGGTAAAACATAGAAATAAATCCGACGTTATGTAGAAATGTAAATAAGAAAAAAACTAAATGTTCAAAAACATAATTCATTTGTAAATAAAGTTAGTCGACGTTAAAACCTTTCGGTTTGTTATAAAACCGTCATCTGAACAATTGGATGAGTAGTGTGTTGTCTTACCTAAGTTAAATTTCTTTTCAAGATGAAAACTAAAAATGAGTAAATATTAGAGAAAATGTTCTTTCCATGGGCAGCGTTCTATCTTAAAAACATAATGTGACGTGATTAGTATTCGAAAAAATATTGTAATGCATTTTTCTAAACGAATTAATATAAATAGATGTAATCTAAAAAGACAAAGAAAAGAAAGTTTGCTAATCTACTTACAAATGTATTCATTAATACATTTGCTTAATAATATTTCAAGTTTATAAACTATATTTATTACTACATATGTTTATTAATATAACTAGCAAATATATGCACCCTCCGGGTGCAAATATTTAAGTTTTAATGTAATAGAATATTATATTGAATTAGAAAAACTAAGGAACTAAAATAAAAATGCAGATAAAAAGATTTTGAAAAAGAGGTGGGGTATAACCGAATAATAGAATAACTGAAACTTACTCTTCTATCACTCCGTCTTCATTGCTAAATTTTCCTAATTTAAACTATTTAGTTAAGATAGAAAGTAAAGAATAAAATGAAAGTTATTTTATCTTGTTAATGGATTTATCCCCGATATTTTTGCTCATATTCATTAAGATAAAACTAAACAATTAGAAATCAATAATACTAAGCATATATTTATCAAAATCAAATTTCTAATATCAATATGTAAATTAGCAGGAGTCACGAATAGGATGCAACACACGGTCACCCTTCAAGCGGAGTACTGCTGGCTGGAATTCAGAATTTTCCTTCTCCTATATTGGTTGCCTCACCAATTATTTCTCCATGGTCTCATGCCTTTTCCCAAGGACATTAGCATCAAGGGAAACGCAATTTGAACTCAGATCGCCGATTACATTTCCAATGAGGATAACCGTTACGCTAAGCACGTTGTATCTCTTAATGTGAGTAGGTAAATTCAGCGGAGGGGCCTATTGTCGGTATCAGCCGGACAGCGAGGTAGTCTATCCCCTTTTTACTTCCGCTAGACTAAAATTCTTTTTGGGTCTGAGATGGAGCGTTTCAGCTACCATCCAAGTTGTGCCACTCATGCCTGAGTTGTCGAGGCCGGCATCAAAGCTGTAACCTAGGCGGACACTCTGTCAAACTATCTAAATCGACCCTTTTTTTTACATGTACTTCTAAAAGTTTAGTGTTCTATTATAAAATTAAGCAATACTTTAATGATGAATTTAGTTATGATTGATTTTTAGTGTGAAGTGTGTATATGAACCCAGTTCTTCCATCACTGACAATGTGCGACTCAAGGTCAATTTTAAGCGGAGTAAAGCTGGTTATTAATTTATGCGATTATAATAAAATTTTCAGGGTTAATTTTCAATGAATGAATTTTATAATGCATCAGTTATTTTATTTCTAAACTTTCTGATTTTTTTAGGTCACTTAACTTTGACCGCCCACTCCTTATTTTGGGGGCGCAAAATATCGGTGGGGTTATATATGATTGATATTTTTTTTTGCATAAAAAAAAGACAAAGGACCGAAGGTATGAATAGAAGAAAAAAAAAGAAATCTGCTCTGGTAGTAAATAAGTACCGAAAATCGGAAAATAAAATTAAAATAAACTAAAAAATAATTTTGGAGATTTTTTTTACTCATTTCGATAATTATTTAATTGGCTATCATCTTATAAAAGAAAAATATACATCAATATTTTTTGTTTAAAAGGGAGGGGGGTGCTAAATTTTCAATAGAGTTTTCGACTAAAATTTATTAGTGACTGATACTAAAGTAAAGTAGTTATTAAAACAATGTTTTTAGAATCTAATGATATGACATTTTAAATTTAACATCATGCTGCTCATATTGTAATTGAATTCTAATTTATCATAGCAGATATACCTAATTAAATCAGAAAGTTTTGAAATGAAATAACTGATGTATTATAAAATTCATCCATTGATAACTCAATACTGAAAATTTAATTGATAACTCAATACTGAAAATTTTATAAAAATCGAATAATTCCCTGATTTTTGGTTAATTTTTCAATCACGAGTGTTAAATTTATTTTGTAAACACGGATTTTAAAGCAACTCACAGCGGCCATCTTAAGATATATTTGATCAAAATTGACCAAAAAATAGTATTAAATGTATTAAAAATAAATTACATGTGTAATATTATTTTGCTTTTTTTTACTAATGTTCGTTATGTTACTACTTTTCGACTTAGACAAAAATTTTACCTTAGATTTAATTCGTTTTTAAAATTGAAAACAGACAAAAAAATTCATATCCTAGTTTTTCTCAAATTTAGATGATAAAAATATGCGAAAGCCAAATCTATATACGAACCAAGTTGGCAACAGTGAGTAAACTAAGAGCTTATTAAATATAAAGATATTTTAAATTCCTTTTTGTTTTTTCTTCTTCTGTTACAGAAGACTTTCTTTTTTTGCTTTTTCTTCTTACGAGTATTTCTTCTTTTTTTCTATCAGTGGTTTTTCTTTCTTTCTTTCATTTTATGTGTTCATGTTTCTTTTTTTTCTTTCTTTTCTACGTGCGTCTTTCTTTTTTATTTGATGTGTTTTTCTTTTTCTTTCTGTTTTTTTGTGAACTTTATTTATTTCTGTTTACGTGTACTTCTTTCTCTCTTTTTTTCTATTCAAGTGTACTTTTTTTTCTTTCTTATTATATGTGTTTCTATCTTGCTTTCTTACTATGTGTGCTTCCTTCTTTTCTTTCTTTTTATGCCTATGCCTACTTCTTCTTCCTTTCTTTCTATGTGTTTTTCTTTCTTTAATTTCATTCTTTCTATTTTGTGTGCTTCTTTCTTTCATTGATTTTCTGTATGTTTTTTCTTTCTTTCTATTCATATGTACTTTTTTCTTTCTTTCCATGATTACTTCTTATTCTTTATTATTTTTTGTATTTATTTATTGGTTTATTTATATGCGTAGTCCTTTCTTACTTATAATACGGGGTTCTTTTTTTCCTTCTTTTTATGTGTACTTCTTTTTTCTTTTTCTCTATGTGCTTTCTTTCTTTATTTCTGTGCACGTGTACTTCTTCCTTTCTATGTGTACTTCATTTCTAATTGTGAGTGCTTCTTTCTTTCTATCTTTTCTTTCTTTCTTTCTTTCTATGAGTGATTCTTTTTCTCTTTTATTTTATGGTATTTCTTTCTTTCTCTTTATGGTACTTTTTCTTTCTTTTTTCTTTCTTTTTCTTTCTTTCTTTCCTCTTTCTTTCTTTTTTTCTATTTACGTGTACTTCTTTCTTTGTCTTTCATGTCTGACTATTCATCTTCTTCCTTTATTTTTTTTCTTTCTTACTATGTGTGCTTCCTATTATTTTCTTTTTATGTGTACTTCTTTTCTTTCTTTCTTTCTTTCCTTCTTTCTATGGATGCTTCTTTCTTTCTTTTCGTGCCAACTTCTACTTTCTTTCTTTTTATATTTACTTCTTACTTCCTTTCATTCTTTCATTTCATTTCTTATTAAAGCTCTTCTTTTCTCTTACTATTCTTGAATTCACCCACACACACACACATACTCCACCACTTTTTTTCTGAATGTCTCTTTTTTCCATCTAAACACACAATCCATTTTTTTCAAAGAATCCACAAAATGAGCGCTGACATTTCGTCATCCGAACGATTGTGACAATTTCTTCCAACAACATAATTGCGATAATTAAAAAGGTACACACGTTATCAGAAGTCCACCCTGATCGTCGACTGGATGAACTCGAGTAAAAATAGAAATTCGGGATAAAAAAAAACAGAAAAAAAGAGGAGGAAAATGACGGAAAGAACAGGAGGAAAGATGAAGGGGAGGCCATGGCGGGCGTCATGGACACTGTTTTTTGTAAATGACCTTCTGAGCGAGGGAGTATGATCCCCCGGTATTCATTTGGTGAAATTTAAGTAGACTTAAAAGCGGTGAAGAGAGTACATGAATTAAGGAAACTGTCATGAGCAAAAAGAAATGAGAAGACGGACGAACTAGCACAGATATGGATATACCTAGCTATCTTGCTACTGGAAAATAATAATAATAATAATAATAATAATAATAATAATAATAATAATAAGAGGATAATAATAATAATAATAATAATAATAGTAATAATAATAATAATAAGAGGATAATAATAATAATAATAGTAATAATAATAATAATAATAATAATAATAATAATAATAAGAGGAATGCGCAGAAACCACAATCCAACAACTTGAAGATTACACAAGAAAGAGCAAAGACAAACTACTTATGGCGGCCAATAATAGTAGAAACGGCAGATGGACAAACAGAAAAACGACAAAGACTAGAAAACAAAAATGGGAAGAAAAACAATTATATGAACGCTTTAAACAACAAATAGAAGAGGTTGGTACATGAAAAGACTTGGACATGGTTAAGAAATGGAACCCTCCAAAAGAAACAGAATCACTTATAATTGCTGCACAAAATAATGCGATAAGGACAAACTACATCAAAGCGAAAATTGATAAGACCCAACAAAATAGTAAATGTAGACTTTTGTGGATAGAGATGAGACTGTATATAACCATATACTCTGCGAATGTAACAAACTAGCACAACGAGAATACAAAACTAGACACGACTGGTTGGGAAGGTGATCCACTGGGAATTATGCAAAAAATTTAATTTTGACCACACAACAAAATGGTATGTGCATAAACCTGAATATGTTCTTGAGAACGAAACGCACAAAATTCTCTGGGACTTTGAAATTAAAACGGATCACCTTATCTCCCAAGCAAGAAGACCAGACCTAGTGTTGATAAACAAAAAAGAAGAACTTGTCAACTGGTGGATTTTGCCAGTTCCAGCAGATCACAGGGTAAAGCTAAAGGAAAATGAAAAATGGACAAATTATCTGGAACTTGCCAGAGAACTGAAAAAGTTATGGAATATGAAAGTGAAAGTTATACAATTGTAGTTGGTGCACTTGGAACGGTCCCAAAAGGATTGGAAAAGTGTTTGGAAAGTTTGGAAATCAAAAGAAGGATTGAAAACCATTCAGAACACCGCACTGCTGCAATCTGCCAAAATACTCAGAAGAGTCCTGGAGACCTAAAGGAGACTTGCTGTTACTCAGACTCTAATGAAGACCATCAGCTAACACCGATGTGAAAACTCAAAAGGAGTAAATAATAATAATAATACAACTACCAAAATCAGGACACTATAAAAATCAACTTGAAGAAAAAGAAACATACAAATACTCAGGAATTTCAGAAGCAGACAATATCAAGCAAACAGAGATGAAAGAAATATTTAAAAAATATGAATACCTCAGAAGAACAAGAAAGCTATTAAAAAGCAAGCTCAACGCAGAGATCTTTATCAAAGGAATAATCTGGGCCGTCCCGTTATAAGATATTATGGGCTATCCTTAGAATGGACAAAAGAAGAATTCAGACAGATCGACCAAAAGACTAAGTAATTGGATGACGATGCACAAAGCTCTTCACCCTAGAGTAATAAAGAGAGACAATATGTTTCAAGAAAAAGTAGTTGAAGAGGTATTGCCAACATAGAGGACTGTGTAGAGTGCCACAATCCAAGGACTAGAAGAATACACAAAAGAGCAAATAAAGATTACTTATGGCAGCCAACAACAACAGGTGTAATATATGGACAAACAGAAATACAACGAATACTAGAAAAAAAAATATGAAGAAAAACAATTATATGGACACTTAAACGACAAACCGGAGAGGTTGCAAATAAAAAGACTCGGACATGGTCAAGAAGAGGAAACCTCAAGAAAGAAAACTGAATCACTAATAACTGCTGCACAAACTAATGCCATAAATATAAATTATATCAAAGCAAATATTGATAAGACTCAACAAAACAGTAAATGTAGACAGTGCGGTGACAGCTAGAACGACTGGATTGAGAAGGTGATCCACTGGGAATTGTGCAAAAATTAAATTTTGACTAATATACCAAAATGTTATGTGCATAAACCAGAATCTGTTCTTGAGAATGAAACGCATACAATTCTCTGGGATTTGAGGTAAAGACGGATCACCCTATCCAGCCTGGAAACCAGACCTAGTGTTGATTTAACACAAAAAAAGAGAACGTATCAACTGGTAGACTTTTCGGTTCCAGAAGATCCCAGGGTGAACGCTGAAGGAAAACCAAAAGATGGATAATATTCTGGACCTTGCTAAAGAATTGAAAAATGCCGTGAAATATGAGAGTGAAAGTGATACCAATCGTAGTTGGTGCACTTAGAACGGTCTCCAATAAACTTGGAAAGAAAGACTGGAGGATCTGGAAGTCAGAGGAAGAACTGAAACCATCCAGACTACTGCACTGCTGCAATCGGCTAGAAACACTCAGAAGAGTCCTGGAGACATGAGGAGACTTGTTGTCACTCAGACTTCAGTGAAATACCATCAGCTAACGCTGATGTGAAAACCTCAAAAGGAGGTGAAAATAATAATATAATAATAATAATAACATAATAATAATAATAAAGAAAAGAAAGTGGAAGGGGTCTCCGACAACATTGAAGTTAGGTAGATACGACAATTCGGGCAACTTGATGAATACACTAATAAAGTAAGTAAAGACTAATTGCAACAGCTAGGATAAGTAACTGCAATATATTGACAAGCAGAAACACATTTTTAAAATGCATCACAAAATATTAAAAAACTAAAAACAGAAATGGGAAGAAAAACAACTACATGGCTACTTCAAGCGACAAAGTCAGAGATATCACCTCAGAAGACATGGACATGGCTAAGAAGAGGAACCTCAAGAGAGAAACTGAATTTCTTATAATCACAAGCATTGGAAACCTGATGAGACTTACTGTCACTCAGCCTCCAGTGAACCATCGGCTACGGCAGGTGTGAAAGTCCATGATAATAATAATACTCAAGAGAGAAAATTGAATCTCTTATAACCACAGCACAAGACAAACTATATAAAGGCCAAAGGAGATAGGACGCAGCAGAATAGCAAGTGTAGAATGTGTGGAGACATAGACGAAACGGTTAATCATATAATAAGCGAATACAGCAAACTAGCCAAAGAGAGTACAATAGTTGGCACGACTTGGTGAGAAAAGGTGATCCACGGGAATTGTGGAAAGATATTTCAATTTTCACTATACAACTAAATTGTATATGCACAAGCGTGAACCTGTCCTTGAGAATGAGACGCAATAAAAATTCTCTGGGACTTCGAAATACCAGACGGATCACCTTATCCCGACAGGAGGACCAACCTAGCATTGATTAACAAGAGGAACCTGTGATCTCGTGATTTTGACATTCAGGCCGATCACCTATTGGAAAGTGAAGAAAGAGAAAAGATAAACAATACTTGGACCTTGCCAGAGAACTGAGAAAACTGTGGAACATGAAGTTGAAGGTCCTATCAATTGTAATTTCTGCCCTTGGAACGGTTGGCCAACGTTCTGGAAAAGAAATTTGGGTGAACTGGAAATCCTTGGAAGAATCAAGACCATCCAAACTACAGCACTGTAAACTCAGAAAGTCCTGAAGACCTGAGGAGACTGCTTCCACCTCGCCTCCAGTAAAACCACCGGGTACGGCAGGTGTGAAAAATATATTATAATAATATAATAATAATAAATAATAATAATGATAATTAATCATTATTGTTATTATTATTATTATTAGCAGGACCTGTGGATATACACGTTATGATACCACAGTATGATAATTTAATCATTACATTTGAATATCTAAGGGCTATTGCAATTGACGTAATAAAAACACTGTAATTTACCTAGCGTGGATACGATGTGTATTGTTATGACATTCATTGTATGAATTTGGGTTATTTCTTTTCACTTAGTTTACCATAAAGTAAGTAATATAAAGGATTAGCAGGAACTGTGGATATACCACAGTATCTTAATCACTTTTTAAATCTCTTTTCTATTTCGTTCGTCTTTAATTTTTAATCGTTTTAATTTTGTACTATTGGCAACCACACCAGACAATCAATCTATATCAGCTAGGATCAACAATAATGTTGTTTTCTTTTTAATCAAATTCCTTCCATCTTTATTTTTTTTTATTATTATGCACCTCAAGTCGGGACATCAATCTTTCGACCGCGAGGATCGAAAATATTTCTTTTAAATTTTTTCCTTTTTTAATCTATGTTCACTCATGCATGTGAAGTGTTGTGGGGCATTTGTTGCTTATTTTGTTTTCTAATACTTTCGCAAGTTAAATACTAGTTTCATTTTTCTGGGGGTGT
>CM042144.1:66269465-66279884 GCA_023376005.1 Doryteuthis pealeii | reverse complement strand
CTGTATCACTGTAGATCAGGCAGTCGGCAAACTTTTGGAGAAGGCTTAATTGGCTATGCAGTGTCTCGGTAAAGGGGCCATTGTATTAAATATAGCAAATAAATTTTCTCAGACTCGTGCTTCATCATTGTCTTCACCTATGGGAGCTAGAAAGCAGTAGCAGAGTCTTAGAGTCCTGGGTATGACGCTAAACTATATATGGTGGTGAGATTGCAATTCTGGAGCTCTGAGAAGTATGAAGTGCCCCCCATTGGCATTACTCCCAGGTTATTCTGACCCGAAGTGGTAGTACCTGTTAAACCTATGGGTTAAAAAGCTGTCAAAAAAAGGTTTTGTCGTTTTTTATTTTTATTTTTAAGGTTTAATTTTTTTATAATCGCCTCTGGTCTTTAATGGGTTAACCCGGATCGAACTAGTGTATTTCTATTCGATACTAATTGTCAGAGTCCCAGTTGTTAAGTAGGAGGGCCAGGCGAAAAAACACTCGAGGACTGGATATGCTCACGGACCGGGGATTGTCGACCTCTGGTGTAGATGTATAGAAATAAGTTTGGGATGGATTCTGCGTCCGTGCGAGAAAGACTGACGAACGAACGAACGAACTATCTATCTATCTATCTATCTATCTATCTGACATAATGTCTAAGGTGATGGATTATACTGAAGACGTTTTTATTTTATTCAGTCTTATACATTCATTTTTAAGCTCTATTTTTGAAAAACTCATTTTCTATACTATTTAACCCATAGATAGGACCCTAACAGGTACTACCACTTTGGGTCAGAATGGACTCGGAGAATGCCAATGAAGGGACATTCCACAATTCTCAGAGCTCCAGAATTGCAACCTCACCACCATATATAGTTTAGCGTCATACCCAGCTCTCTAAGACTCTACCACTGCTTTTCTAGCTCGTATAGGTGAGACCAATGAATGAAGCTTATCCAACTTCTTCCATAAATGTGGCGGATATAAGAAGGACGAAATTCCTAACCTTATTTCTCAGCGAACGAAGCATAAGGGGAAAAAAAAAAACACCGAAAGTCACTCTTCTAGTCTATTAGATATTGAAATAAATTAATCAAATAGCGAAGTGGCATAACATTTCCTCGTATTTAGAACATTTTTGAGAGGGGATTTAGTCGGAATTTAGCACACTTGAAGCTGTCGCTATGTTCCACTTAGAAAACAGACGCCGTGTCTCGGTTTTCCACTGACTGTGCACAGATTATTGCACATGATGAAATTTTATGAGATTGATTAAAAGGCTCCCGTGAAACTCCTTATAGCGGTGAAATTGGAACGCAGATCTTGTAAAAAGAAATTATATATATATATATATATATATATATATATATATATATATATATACTTGCGAAATCTTAATTGGAAAAAAAAAGAAAGGAAATGAAAAAAATGTTTTTAAAAAATGGTTTTGTGCTAGAGTCATTTCCCAACATGGATCAATTTTAACAGAATCCTTGATAAAGAATTTGGAATCCGAAAATTAATTAGGTCTTTTCCAATTACCGAGGGTGAGTAAAAAAAGAGTAATACCATTTCTTTATTTCATATGAAGTTTGTTTTTATAAAACTGAGCCTACATTGAGATCCTAACGAGATTCAGAGCAAGAATCCTACAAGTAAGACCCAACTTGCTAATCGACGATGCTCAGCTACACACATGCATCAGGACAAGGAGAAAATCGCCTCATTCCGATGGACAACTTTATCACACCCTCCATATTCATCAGATTTTAACGCCACCAGACTGAATCATCTCTTCGGCCCCATGAAAGTGGATTTGAGAGCAAACATTATTCCGTGACGAGGAAGTGAAATCTGTAGTGAAGAAGTGGCTCAAAGTACAGCAACAGAATTTTACGGGACAGGATGGCATGCTCTCATTCGAAGGTGGAACATTGCTATTGAGAGAAACGGTGACTATGTGGCGAAGTAGGGATGTGATTCACAAAGGATCAGCTTCATTCTGATACATGACACATGTTCCTTTGTTGGTAATTATACCTGTCCTAAACAAAATGGCATTACTTTTTTATCATTTTATTATGCTTTTTTTGCCTTTTTTTTGGGGGGGGTCAATTTAGAAATAGACGGCTTGTGATCCCCTGGGGTTTGTGTTATAATTTTGGTCCATTTTAGCTCAGTCGGTAGAGCGTCCTACTAGGAACCACAAGGTTTCGGTTTCGATACTAGCCCTCGCCAATTAAGCGTATGAGTAGCACAGAGATAACGCTAATCTGTTTCAACCAAACATAATGAAAAGATGAAAAGAAGAAACGAAAGAAAAAAGTAAGAGAGAGCTAAATCAAGAATATTATACTTTTTACTTATTGAAGTATTTGCAATAGCTCTTAAGTAAACATATCAAACGTTGTAATAATTAGATTATCATACTGTGGTATATCTACCGGCCGTGCTAGTAAAGAGTGTTAAATCAATATTATCATACTTTTTAGATATTGAACTATTATCAATAGCTCTTAAGTAAACATATCAAACGTTGTAATAATTAGATTATCATACTGTGATATACCTACCGGTGGTGCTAGTAAAGAGTGTTAAATCAAGATTATCATACTTTTTAGATATTGAACTATTAACAATAGCTCTTAAGTAAACATATCAAACGTTGTAATATTTAGATTATCATACTGTGATATACCTACCGGTGGTGCTAGTAAAGAGTGTTAAATCAAGATTATCATACTTTTTAGATATTGAACTATTATCAATAGCTCTTAAGTAAATATATCAAACGTTGTAATAATTAAATTATCATACTGTGGTATACCTACCGGTGGTGCTAGTAAAGAGTGTTAAATCAAGATTATCATACTTTTTAGATATTGAACTATTTTACCAATAGCTCTTAAGTAAACATATCAAACGTTGTAATAAATTAAATTATCATACTTGGTATACCTACCGGTGGTGCTAGTAAAGAGTGTTAAATCAAGATTATCATACTTTTTAGATAATGAACTATTATCAATAGCTCTTAAGTAAACATATCAAACGTTGTAATAATTAAATTATCATACTGTGGTATACCTACCGGTCGTGCTAGTAAAGAGTGTTAAATCAAGATTATCATACTTTTTAGATATTGAACTATTTTACCAATAGCTCTTAAGTAAACATATCAAACGTTGTAATAATTAAATTATCATACTGTGGTATATCTACCGGTCGTGCTAGTAAAGAGTGTCAAATCAAGATTATTATACATTTTACATATCGAACTATTTTACCAATAGCTCTTAAGTAAACATATCAAACGTTGTAATAATTTAATTATCATACTGTGGTATATCTACCGGTCGTGCTAGTAAAGAGTGTTAAATCAAGATTATTATACATTTTACATATCGAACTATTTTACCAATAGCTCTTAAGTAAACATATCAAACGTTGTAATAATTAGATTATCATACTGTGGTATATCTACCGGCCGTGCTAGTAAAGAGTGTTAAAT
This sequence comes from Doryteuthis pealeii, assembly GCA_023376005.1. NCBI lineage: Eukaryota > Metazoa > Mollusca > Cephalopoda > Myopsida > Loliginidae > Doryteuthis > Doryteuthis pealeii. The sequence goes on along the minus strand of CM042144.1, from coordinate 66,276,384 downwards.
CAAGATTATTATACCTTTTAGATATTGAACTATTTTAACCAATAGCTCTTTAGTAAACATATCAAACGTTGTAATAATTAAATTATCATATTGTGGTGTATCCACCGGTGGTGCTAGTAAAGAAAGTTAAATCAAGATTATTATACTTTTTAGATATTGAACTATTAACAATAGCTCTTTAGTAAACATATCAAACGTTGTAATAATTAAATTATCACACTGTGGTATATCCACAGGTCCTGCTAGTTCATAATATACTCATTATCTCTCCCCGTTTGGCCGGAAATGGTTGTTTTGCCCCGAGGTTGACCTAAGAGTATCTCTAGTGACCTCGGAAGTTAGCACGACCGATCCCACCCAGGTTTATCCTCAAATTACCGTTTTATTTTCAACCCCCAGAGTCCAACCGTTTGGCCGCCCATAACGCGCGTACAGCCAAGAAATCACTGGCTTTCTAATCCCCCTTCCCGAAACTACAAAATTGTTGTTTGTAGAAACTTAAACTCATTTAAACTAGCTAGAATATGCGCTTTTCGGGTGTTAGTATTTAAGTTTTAATGTAATGAATTATATTGAATTAGAAAGAGTAACAAAATGAGATAAGAACGCATATAAAAAGATTACACCTATTTTGAATTATATTTTAATTGGTTTCTATATAAAATCATCCATAGGATCGATTTTAATACGTTGGAGAATAAAACAATAATATTAGAGATTAATAACACCAAGTAATTATTTATTAAACCCGGTTTTGTTAAAGCCAGTATGCAAATTAACCATACCATATATTACGTAAACCTTTATTTCTTATTGATATATCAGGCACATTGCAGGATTTTAATCGCACTAATAACATGGTCCTTTCGGGCCTGTGTTTGTTAATGTAAATTAAAAGCGTTGATCCTAGTGGGCTAACCCACAGGCAAAACATGCCCACTTGATTTAAAGGGGCAGAGCCGGGTTTATTGCCAAGCGCCTGAGTCTTTTTTAAGATAGGAAAACTTAAATACTTATATCCGGACGGCATATATTCTCGGTAGTAGGTATAATTGCTTGTAAAAACAAGAACGACATTAAATAACCCAATAAAAAATAACACAGCAATATTTCTCTGATATTTTTAAGAAACGTTGTACAGATAACAATAAAGATGAGGACAATAGTCCGAATAATTTAAATAATACTAACCACCAATATTTATTACTTAAACCAGAAAAAAGTCCCTAACTATTATGATACTGTGGTTGTTAGCGAAACAATTTCTAGAGTTGATATTTCTTTGTCGCCATGTTAACCGACACCATTAATTCAGAAATGAACTTTATTTTTAGTTTGAAGCCGAGTTACGCCAAGATTCCTGCCTCCATTGTTTAAAAACACTCACACACACACATACACATACACACACACACACATCTGGTAAGCAGGAACAGCCCATAAAACTTCATCACGCCCCTCCCTGCTTTATCATGTGATTAGGCGATAAAATAACACCTAATATATAAACCAAACAAAAGGAGTTCGAGAGTGAAAGGGAGTAGATGAAACAAAAGTATTTCAATGTTGACCAAGACTTATTGTTGGGCCCACCTCGTATAATGTCGTGAAGATCCTCTGTCACAATACCACATTTGTACGTACGCGCAAACGTCTACGATGTGAATATTACTAAGAATCTCATTATGTTTGTATATATGCATGTAACTGTAACAGAGTAAAGACATCACATTACAGTAAGATTTCTATTAGAGCAATACTCTTAGGATTATCATCATCATCATCATCATCATCATCATGTCACGCAGGCGGCAAGGATATCCATGACAACCTCTCGACAACCGTCTCTGTCACTCATAGTCCCTGGTAGGTCCTCTCAGCAGCATCCAGTATTTGCACAGAGCTGGTCTATGTATGTCCTTGCTGGACGACCCACACTAGCATGTCCATGTGCTGGTTTCCCAGGAGGACGTCACTTATGATTTCAAATTTAATTCTCCAGCATGTCTCGTCCGTCTTATTCGGATGATTTGTGTGATAGGGTACAGGAGGCCATATAGCTGTTTTCTTGGGGGCACTGTTTCCAAGCAGCATTCTTGTGCATCTCCCATCTTGCCTATTCTCTAGGCGCCTTGTCAATGTCCAAGTGGTGCGGCCATATTTAAACTGAGAGAATAAAAATATTTCCAGTCGTATCCTGGGTATGACATTAAACTGCATCTAATGATGGAGTTTCAATTCTGAAACTGTGGGGTATATGGAGTATCCCAGGCCCACTGTGACCCGGGGTGGCAGTACCTGTTAGTGTCACATTTATGGATTAGACAGATTTTTTAAAAATGAGTATTAAAAATGTGGTAAAAATTGAGTTTGAAAAACAAATGAATACTTATTAAGAATGAATAAAACAAAATGTGTTCGGCATAAAATAACCCAACAACGGTTGACATGCCGCACAAATGTTCGCAGTTGTTCTAAAATATACAAATTGTTCCTGTACTCCGTTTTTGTCACACTCTGGAAAAGCAGCCTTGCATAGGTATGTTGACGGAAATGGGAAAAGCATAATGAGAGAAATTTCCGCTAGTTGATATTTTTAGAAATATAAGAAGCACGGGTTTATAAAATTACACGCAGGTTGCAAGAACCTCGACGATCTAGCATGGTGAGGTAAGCCTAGAACTGTAGATTCTGAGGTCGTGCCCCAAGCCATAGAGGTAAATCCGGTGAGTATCACTGAGAGTATCTGTTGAGTTCGGCATCATTCTTTGCTTGCGTCGAATCTTACGGTATGTCGACCTTTCTTGCGTAATTTTATATCAAAGACATTTGAGTGAAATTTGTTGACAGTAGTGTAATTCCTGTGATTGCTGAATTTCTTTACAATCCATTAAATTTTGTAGTTACCAAACACTTTTTCTTTTTCCTTATTAAACTCTCAAATGTATCCCGAACACCCTGTATAATGAGAGAGAGAGAGAGAGAGAGAGAGAGAGAGAGAGAGAGAGAGAGAGAGAGAGAGAAGGGGAGTAGATATATCATAGATCAAAAGAGAGCGATCTAACTCTTTGCAAAAAGCGCTAAAATAGAATGTAAATTAGAACGTAATAAATCTGTCCACGTAACAAGACCGTAGAGGCGGCAAAACATCATCATTTGACTCCCCCTCTTGGTCTCCCGTCTGTCTGTCTCTCTCTCTCTCTTTCTCTCTCTCTCTCTCTCTCTTCTCTCTCTCTCTCTCTCTCTCTCTCTCACACACACACACACACACACACACACACACACACACACCATTCTATATTTCTTTCTATATCTCTTAAAATCTACTGTTTCTTTTAGTCTTTTCTAACTTCTCTTCTCTTTTCTTTCTTCTTTCTTCTTTCTTTCTCTATTATTGTTTCGAAAGTGCTGTAGACGATAATTCAGCATGTGTTTCGGTATGTCTGTTGAATAACGTTTGATCTTGCAAAGCCCATTCCCTGTTGAAATAGACAGGCTGACAACACAGTAAATATAATGTTAGTCTCAGTGGCAAGTCATTGATGAAAAAAAAAAAGTGCGTAATCCGAGGTCGAAAAGATAAAGAACAAAACGACGGTAAATCTTGGCGCATGAAAAAGTCCCTTTCAGTGGCATTCCTGTCATAGACACAAGAAAGACATCTCGAGAAGATCTGTTCGCTGGGGTAGACTTGAAATGTTGGGTGTGCCGAAGAAGAAGAAAAAAACCTTTACTTACAACGTCGTTACTTCAATCAATCTCACCCCCCTCCGACCCCTGCTATCTATCTATCTATCTATCTATCTGTCACCTTCTCGTTTTCAAGCTTCCTACATCTATGCCTACATCCTACCGATGTCTCTCTTCCTTATATATATATATATATATTATATATATATATATATATATATATATATATATATATATATATGCCGCGCGTGCGTGTGTGTGTGTGTGTGTGTATGAACAGTCTTGATTAGAATATCTTAGAGAAATATAAAGAGACTTGATAATGGTTCAGAAAAGTGCCGAAAGTACTTGTTTTAACAATAACTCTTTCGGATAACGCGTTTCAAAATGATAAAACGAAAAAAAGTGTTAGAAAATTTGAACGAATAAAGAATAACTTTAATTCAATAAGAATTCTAAGAATTTCGACTAAATTTGTTTGAATATATATATATATATATATATATATATATATATATATATATAATATATATATATATATATATATATATATCCATTAACTACAAAAAGAAATTTACATGTCTTAACCGGCAATATACCAATTACTATAAATCTCCCAAGTTCAATATCACTTACAATGCCAATTCTAACATGACTGGTAAGTCATTTATATTTCTTAAACATTAGTCTAGTTTGAACACCTACACATTATTCATGCTTAAAAAAAAACTCAGTATTTTTATTCTATAAACTTTATTTGTATAACAAACAAGTGAAGCATACATGAAAATCCTTACACCTTAAAAAAATATATTTACAACAAAAAAAACGTAAACTGTTTTTGTTTTTGTTTTTTTGCTTTTTTTTGGGGGGGGGGGTCAAAGTCGCACTTGGATCCGAAAGTATCAATCATTTTATTATCTTTAGAACTTACAAAAAAGCAAGTTTTACGCAGTATTTTCCCTCCTCAATCCAATAAGCATGGTGGTATATCATATACTGCTTGGGGTACCTTGGGTAGTGATAATAAATCTAAGGCCCCGAAACCATGTTTGACCCATGGTCATCATATGATGAAGGCTCTTTTGGGACGAACACAAATTATACCACATATCATTTCTAATTTTCTTAAAGATTTAGGTAAAGACAATCGAAACAAGATACCCCCAATCAGCATGCCACCCCCTTTCCCCATAAACAAATTACACACCAATACCTAACCTCCCTTAATACCCTACATACAAACAAATCAAATATTCAATTTACCTACGACTCGCCACAATTTAAGAATTATCCAATTTACTTTCAGTTAGAATATTAAATCCCTTAGTAATCCTCCTTAGTAAATAATTTTCTAAATTTTTTAACACATGAACCATCTTCGAATAAAAATCCATTTACTTAAAAAAAATTACATCTGCCTTAACCGGCAATATAACAATTACTATAAATCACCCTAGTTCAATATCCTTTATAATATCAATTCCAACATGACTGGTAAATTATCTATATTTTTGTTTCAAGTATTCCTATCTAATACAAATAATTTGCACGCTGTTGCAAGGTTTCAAGTATTCCTATCTAATACTAATAATTAGCACAATGGTGTATGGTTTCAAGTATTTCTATGTAATATAAATAATTTGCACGCTGTTGCAATGCTTCAAGTATTCCTATCTAATACAAATAATTTGCACACAGGTATATGGTTTCAAGTATTCCTATCTAATACAAATAATTTGCACACGGTTATATGGTTTCAAGTATTCCTATCTAATACAAATAATTTGCACACGGTTATATAGTTTCAAGTATTCATATCTAATACAAATAATTTGCACACAGTTGTATTCCTATCTAATACAAATAATTTGCGCACTGTCACATGGTTTCATGTAATCTTATCAAATACTAATAATTTATACACAATTATATGGTTTCAACTATTTCTTTGTAATAATAGAAATATTTTACTTGTTCGCACATTTACTAATAGTTTGTTTTGTCATTTTCTTCTTTCACTCTTTTTCAGGTTATTTTCTTTTCACTTTCTTCTTCCTATGCTTTTCTTCTTTGATTGGTTGGTTGGTTGGTTTTTACGGCATTGTGTTATTTTATGCCGAAGACAATGTTTTATTCATTCTTGTTGGGTAATCAAATTTTGAAAGTCTTTTCTAAAACTCATTTTTAGATAGGATTCTAACAGGTATTACCAGTCCGGGACAGAGTAGACATAACATTAATGGCAATGAAGAAGTAGTCTATATTCCCCAGAGCTCCAGAACTGGAACCTCACCACTAGATACAATTTGACGTCATACCCAGAAATAAGTCCCTAAACCACTGCATTCAAGCACAAATATGATGAAAAGGATTCTGGGATAGCCATAAGAGTAATTTGGTCGGGAGAATAATATAGGTCCTGGGGTTTGATGTTTCCAGCTCCAGATTGATCAGATGGGGGCCTCTTCGATCAGCCTTCTAGTCTGATTAAGAGCCAACGTGGAGTGTTGTATATCATAGACTGCTCAGTCACTAGTATTCTGTCCTTAAGCATCACGGGCTTTTACCCACGGACAATAGGTGGTCCCATTGTTGGGGGTCTTATCCCTCTGCCGTTGTCTGTTGAACTTCTATACAATCCATTAAATTTTGTAGTTACCTAGCACTTTTTCTTTTTCCTTATGAAAGTGTCAAATTTATCCCGAACACCCTATATATATATATATATATATATATATATATATATATATATATGTGTGTGTGTGTGTGTGTGTGTGTGTGTGTGCGTGTGTGTGTGTGAGGAAAATATGGAAGTAAATCCGACATCATATAGTTATATAAAAAATTGAAAAAACACAAGTCTCATTACGAGTGATGTCAATAAGTAAACGCCGCAATGTTTCGGTTTGTTTGACAAACCTTCCCCAGGGCCTTCGTTTGTTTAAAGAAAAAATGAATTATTAGTCAAAACAAAACATGAACTATGGGCAGAACGATTCTGATTTCCAAAAAGGTTTCATACAAGGACTAATCGACGCAATCAGTACTTGTATAACCGTTGACCCAATCCTGCCTCGGAGATAAATGGCTGCTTTAAAAGGTTTGTCAAAAAACAAAAACATCCTTACCACACACACACACACACACACACACACACACACACACACATACACACACACACACACACACACACACACATATACAGGGTGATCCGAAAAAAAGGAGA
>CM042144.1:66249465-66264465 GCA_023376005.1 Doryteuthis pealeii | reverse complement strand
AAATAACTATTATTAACATAAATAATTTGTACACTGTTATACAGTTTCAAGTATTTCACTCTAATACTAATATTTCACACAGCATGTGGTTTCAAAGTATTCCTATCTAATACTAATAATTTGCACACTGTTATATGTTTCAAGTATTCCTATCTAATACTAATAATTTGCACACTGTTATATGGTTTCAAGTATTCCTATCTAATACTAATAATTTGCACACTGTTATATGGTTTCAGTATTCTTATCTAATACTAATAATTTGCACACTGTTATATGGTTTCAAGTATTCCTATATAATACTAATAATTTGCACATTGTTATATGGTTTCAAGTATTCCAATCTAATACTAATAATTTGCACACTGTTATATGGTTTAAAGTATTCCTATCTAATACTAATAATTTGCACGATGGTTTTAAGTATTGCTATCTAATACTAATATTTTGCACACTGTTATATGCTTTTAAGTATAATAATTGTAAGCTTCCCCACCCCTAAAAATTAGTTTATAAAATAATTTTAGCCAAAGTAATCAAAAAATGCTATCGAAAAGTCTTAGATTTAAACAATTTTAAGTTATTAATGATTTCTGATTTGCGAAATTTTAACTGATGTTGTAGCTTCGGTTTTGAGCAAATATCAAACTATCTTCTTGGTACAAATAATGTTCAATATATATGAAATAATAATTGAAAACAAATTTATCATAGACGCTGTGCAACATTGGGATATTGTTCTTGCTAAGAAAAATTAGAAATCATCAATAATTTAAAATTGGTTTAGTTTAAGATTTTGGTGATGGCATGTTTGGATTCTTTGTGCAAAATGCTTTTATAAACCAGTTTTTAGTAGAGAAGCTCGAGAACTCATTTTACAGATAAAGATAGGTTACGAAAAGTTGCCATTTTTCGCCAACCCCACCAAATTTGGTGAGCTAAAAATCTAAATAACTCCGCCAATTTTTGGAATTGGAAGCTCAAATTTTGGAGATTGTCTAATGTTAAAATACTCCGCACCTGAAAAAATGAGAAAAATTGAAGGGGTGGGTGACAATTTTACTTTTGAATTACCCATATGTTAGTTTCTCTGTGAGACTGAATAGAGAGATTGGAGAGTATAAGAGGGAGAATCAACTTCAATCTCCCTCGCACACTCTCCAATCTCTCTTTTGACTGTCACAGAGAAACTAACCTATATAAGGAGCAGTTAATAAAGATATATATGGAGAGAGGGAAAGTGACCGGCCGAATGTGAAGGAAGAGACGCGTCAGATTTTTGACTTAATTGCAAATTATAGCAAAATGTTTTGTTTTTTTGTTTTTTTAATTTAATTTGCTTTGCAAACACTCTTTTTTCCTGATAACAATTATCTACCTAGATATATATATATATATATATATATATATATTTATATATATATATATATATATATATATATATATATCGAGGCAAGTGTTATTAAAAACGACATAATATTTTTTTCATGATCTTTATTACCATATATATATATATATATATATATATATATATATATATAACCTGCATCAATCTGCTCTGTGGAATTCTGGACGCTGCGCAGAAAAGCTACAGGGAGCGAAGATCGATTGGCGAGAAAGTGTCATGGGAATCAGTGCTGACTTGCCGACATGATGATGATGATATGAGGAAAGGTACATTTATCTTGAAATCGATGCTATCATTGCACTATTGATAAACTAAATCATCATCATGTCGATGATGAGGATGATGATGAGGATGATGATGATGATGAAGACTCTATTTTGCTGACCAGCGGTTGTGACTCCGGTTTTTAACGGGAATAAGTGTCTCAAAAAATAAATGGTGGTAACAAGAAGATGAATAAGATCTAGACCGTCTGAATGGCTTCGAGACTTAACATTGGGGGTGCGGGGGCGACTCCCCCCTTTTTTCCGTTAATATTTTACACGACTCGAGCAGACCATAAAACGTAGTTTACACCTGGTTATTGTGTGACGGCAAGGATCTAGTTATTCCCTGGAGTTTTATTTGACGCATAATTGGTCTCGCTTAGGGCCTCAACATCCTCCCCCGCCCAAACCACACGTCCGTTTCAAGCAGCCGATGATGGGCCCCTTTGTTAAGATCAGGGACGCTATTTTTCATCCTCGGGACGCACGGTGGCGAAAGTCGCTACAAGATCTTTATATGGCAGACTTCATAGATCATGAACGAAAATTTAATGTAGGTTTTATATTTTTATCCTTTTTTTTTTCTTTTCATGCACACTTCAACTACTCTATCACAAGCGTTGGCCATTTTTAAACCAATATATTTCAAGCAATAAATAACAATTATTAACAAAATGAAAAACTTTATCGACAATAAAACTTGAACGGTGTAACACGACACCGTTCTTTGCACACGTCGCAAGTGCGTGCTTGTCGTGTGTTTTTCCATTGCTCCGAGGAAAGGTACATTTATCTTGAAATGGATGCTATTATAGCGCTATTGATAAAAAGAATAAAACAATCCAAGTCCTGGCTTTTACTAGAATAAAGAACATAACACCGTTGACGTTTTAAATCCAACATGACTGCTATATCCAAAACCAGGGATCACTAAACTTTTTTCACGGTGGGCCGGATAATTGAAAATTTATTATTGTGTTCAATATTTGCTAGCCAGAACGAAAGCTCTGAGAAAAAAAAATGCAAAACAAACTTTATCTTTCCATTTTATATTCATGGATGAGTGGCGTAAAACAAATTCAACCAACATATTTATTTTCAAAACATTATCAAAGAACGCAACATTCTAATGCCGTCGGCGGGCTTGATAAAATGCCTTCATTCGGGCCACGGGCCTTAGTTTGGTGACTCCTTAGTTTAGGACTTAAACAAACAAAAGGAACAAACGAAAAATAACCTTACTAATTTAAGGATTGATCTAAAATAAACTTTTGTATGAAGAGATATTCATGAAGTTTGACTTACCAAGTTTAGTTTATCGACGAACAAGAGGAAATATTAGTATTATCTGCGTTATTCGGACTATTGTCCCCATTTTCATTGTTATTTGTACAACGTTTTGGCCGGTAAACCCTCCGGCCTTCTTCAGAAGGTTCCCGAGTCCGACAAGAAATATCTGAAGAAGGCCGGAGGGTATATCGGCCGAAACATTGTACAAATAACAACGAAGATGGGGACAATAGTCCGAATAACGCAGATAATACTAATCTTCAAGCCTCATCTCAAACATTCAGAGAAAGAGGAAATATGATTGAAGTGTATAAATATGCTCATGGATTTTATTCAACAAAATTTAAACTATTGAACAAAAAAATCATAATTTAAAACTTTCAAAAAAATTTGCAAAACAATTGCAACACAATTATTTTACTAACAAGGTCGTAGATTCATGGAATAAACTACCATCATCTGTTGTGAATGCCCCATCGATGAAGTTTTAGAAGAATATGAATATTCAGTGGAAATGAGATAAATGTTTTAATCTAAGAAATAGCTGACAGGTCTCAGACCTAATATATTTAGCTGAAAAATATATTATTTTTATTATTATGAGTTTTTAACACCTGTCGTAGCTGGTGGTTCACTGGAGACTGAGTGACAGCAAGTCTCCTCAGGTTTCCAGGACTCTTCTGAGTATTCTAGCCGATCCCAACAGTGCTGTAGATTTGATGGTCTCGATTCTTCTTCTGATTTCCAGTTCACCCAAATTCTTTTACAGGGCTTTGGGAATCGTTCCAAGGGTAGCAATTACAATTGGTACGACCTTCACCTTCATGTTCCAAAGTTTATTATTATTATTATTATTATTATTATTAGATATGCAAGATTAGATTACCTGTCATCAACATCATCATAATCATCATTAAGGCATGCCGATAGCACGGGTTCGTTAACCTCCCTCACTATCTCTCTCTCTCTCTTCTCTCTCTCTCTCTCTCTCTCTTATCTCTATTCTCTCTCTCCTCTCTCTCTCTCTCTCTATCTATCATCTATCTATCTCTTCATTCGTCTCTATCGGTGTACGCTTTTGGCAAGTCTATTAGACGGCATCCAGTATCCATACAAATAACAAGACTTTGCTGGTCAACCAACACTGGTGTGTCCATGCGTAGGAGTCCATAGGAGAATGTCGCTTAAGAGTTTGTACATGCTTCCCCAATAATGTCCAGCATCTCAATTGACCTGACCAGCTGATTGATCGGAGGGAGCTTCTCCTACAGCCCACCTCGCCCAAGTAAGGGCAAAAGTGGAGCGTTGCATATCATAGACTGTTCAGCCATCAGGATTCCGTCCCTAAGCATCATGGGGTACCATCCACGGTTAATAGGTGGCTTTATTGTGGGTGTCTTACTCCTCTACAAAGGTGTAGTCTGCGTATTCTACAGGCCCAACAAATTCTCACTATACTAAGACATAAAAAATCGTGTACAATGTTTAGTATCACATCAGACCAATTGATATGCGTCACCTAGTGAGGATCAACCTCGTGTCTCAGTAGGTCTACAAGACTAGCCCACTACGCAATACACCATGATTAGGTGGCAGCCACACACCCTAAAAAAAGAAGAGTAAGCATTGCTTAGATATCAGACCAAAAGTATCGGGCACCCAGTGAGAACCAAACTCTCTTCTTAGGAATAATTGATCTAAGAGACTAGCCTACTAGGCCATATACCACAACGAAATACCCCTCAATTATCCCTCAAATGAAGAGTATGCATAGATTAGAGATAAAACTGATTGCTATGTGTCACCTAGTGAGGATCAAACTCACTTCTCAGTAGTAATTGATCTGAGACTAGCCTGCTAAGTAATGGACCATGATGAGGTGCCAGACTCCACCTCGTATAAAAAACAAAACATATAGCTTAGATAGAAGATGTTAATTTTAGCATTTGGGATTGGAAAGTTTGGTTTGTTTTGTTTTACGGCATATCAACTTCAGTAGGTTATTTAATGCCGACAAAGTTTTTGAAATAAATTCATTCTAATGGATACTCAATTCTTTTTATAACTCATGTTTCTATTTTAACCCATAGATGGGACCACTAACAGGTATACCACACCGGGTCAGAGTGGACCTGGACAATGGTGATGAGGGGTGCTCCACATTTCCCAGACCTCAAAACTGAACCTCACCACTGATAGAGCTTAACGTCATTCCCAGGACAGGGGAAGACCCACAGCCAACGCCTTCTAGCACCCTATGATAACAGGGTTGGGGCTTGCCATAAGGGGCAATAGGGTGGGAAATCATATAGGTGCTAAAGCTTGACGTGACCAGCCGATGATTCGGAGGAGCTTCTCCGACCCCGTCTTGCCTAAGTCAAGGCTAAGTGGATGTCGTTGCATGTCATGGACTGCTTATTCACCAGATCCCGTCTTAAGCATCCCCCGGGTCACACCCACGACCAAAAAACAGGTGGTACCAACTTTTTTTTGGGGGGGGGGTGTAGTCGGTTATTCTAAAGCCCAGCCGACAGGGTGAGGGATTGGAAAGCTGATTAGAGTAGGTTTTCCGCATTTTACAAGGGGCATGCCAACGATTTCGATGTCAAAAACACAGAAACTGTTCATGAAACATTAACATTTTTGTGTTGCAAATCAGAAGTCGAAGTGTGGTTTCATTTGAATTGTTTAATAATGATTACTTATTTGTCAAACCAGCCACTTGAACAAGGCAAATGCAGAGTTTAAATATCACAAAATCAAGAAGATTTATCACTCGGAATTTGTTGAAAACTTTATTGCAAAGATTTGAAAACGTGTAACAATGTTTAAGGAAGTTTCATGATATATTGAGTAAAGGTTGTTAAAAAAAACGTTCTCTAAGTGTCCTATATTTAATCTTTGAGAGAAAAATAAATAAAGGAATAAAAGCCCACTTGAAACAAACATTTCTTAATGAAAATCACGCTCGCCACACACAACACACACACCACACACACCACACAACATTGAGGTTTGTTTCGATGTCTTTTATCGTCAACACAAAAAGGCAAAGGTTTATACACACACGTGGAACCACACACACAAACACCTAAAAATACACAATGCTTTTTTCAATACACAAACTCACACTCTCTCATACTCCACCGGTAAAAGAGATATTTGACGTCATATTTCAAAACCCGTCCTTTTTCAAGCGTCCTTTCTTCAGACTTCAAATTTTGAACAGACTGATAAACAAGGATATCACTTGCTTTTCTCGTTATTCTGTGATAAAACATTTTTATCACCTTCCATATACCAACATGCTCTGAAGATGATCTAATTAATGATCGAAACACTGGCAGCGTCGGCAATAAACTTACCACTCAACTTTTTAAACCTGTGTTTTTTCAATTTCTTAATATACGCACATATATATCCAACACAAGATATTTTACATACTGGATCATACAATATTCAGTATACTAGTAATCTAAATAAGTTTGCGCCAGACATAGACGCTAAACATTCGCGGAATGGTCTGTAAACTTCACAGTCTCAGTAAGTAAGTCATTGGGGGTGGCCTAAAGTCGGTATCAGCCAATCAGCGAGGGAGCCTATCCCCTTTTCACTGGCGCTAGACCAAGTAGATTGTCTTTGCGTCTGATGTGGAGCGCCACACCTACCACTAGTTCCTTACTTTACCGAGCATATCCATGTGCTACTCATACGCTGAGTTGGCGAGGGCCGGTATCGAACTAGGAACCTTGTGGTTTCTAGCCGAATGCTCTATCGGCCGAGCTAACCCGGTCCTTTAATCACCCCGATGTTCTAAGATAGCAGCATACAAATAGTCTTGGACCAGCTCTTCTACTGTCTACGAAAGGTAAGCTAGGCTAGTCCACAACAGATATATGGTTTCACAGTGAAATGGTGTTGGGGTTGGAGACATTGAGGAAGCAGTTAAGGAAAGAAAGGAGATGGGTCACTCAAGAACGCAACACAGGTGGGAGTTAAAGCGTTAGACCATCGTCTGAAAAGGGAAGTGAGAGTCGAACATTGAGAGAATTTCGAAGTATATATTTATAAAGATAGTTTATTGTGCGTACAACATTTTAGAATTCGTTTTCTGAAAAAAAAAAAATTTTTTGTTTATAACTCTTCGGATAAATTTCGTAGGATAACCAAAAGGAAAACTGCAGAAATGTGAGCGTTTGGCGAGGATATCAAAATTCTCCGCAAGTTGTGTAAGGAATTTGAAACGACGCTTCCTCAACGACAAGATGGTATGACATGGACATACAAAAACTGCCACAGCAACTACAGAAAGGCATCGACTGTAATGTGGGTTATGTAGAAAAATAGATAGATGTTAAAACTTTAAAATGATGTAAACACCATTGACAAATGAATTATAAAAGTTTCTGTGATTTCTAAATATTTTGGAGACATTACCTTTTGGGATTTATTTATTATCATTTATTTTAATAATATTATATTATTATTTATTTCTTTTTTTAAATATTTTATTCTCCAAGCGGAGATCCTTGGTGTTAAGCAGAGCGCGATCCTTAGTAAAGAATCCTTTGTTTGTTCCTTGGTGTTCCTCTGTATTGCAGGTCCTTTATCAATGATTGCAATCCAATGATTGGACGTCTCTCAGTATCAGCGATTAAGTAGTTAACCAGCCACGTATACGGGCTGTTGATTGGCTGAGGTTTAAACCACGTGATCTCACTTAGTCTATAAATTTCAGTGGTGTACAGTAGCACACATTATATATATTCCAACACGATTTTATGCCTACATTTATTTAAAACCCCTGTTATTCAATTGATAGATTCTCTAGCATTTTTATACGTAGCTTTTGCGAGGTTTTCCTTGATGCATAATAAGCAAGATTTATCCACTGCCTCATACATCCCATTTTAAAATAGGGTATTTCCCTAGTTTATTTTTTCTTTTCCACACTTGATTGGGTAAGTTTTTTTTATTTCTATACCATATACTATATATATATATATATATATATATATATATATATGTAAGTAAAGTAAAGTCGTCGGGGCGATCTAAAGTCGGTATCAACCAGTCAATAGCGCTAGACCAAGGAGATTGTTTTTAGCATTTGAGGTGGAGCGCGACACCTACCATCAGCTCCTTACTTTACCGAACAGATCCCTGTGCTACTCATACGCTGAGTTGGCGAGGACCGGTATCAAATTAGGAACCTTGTGATTTCTAGCCGAACGCTCTACCGACTGAGCTAACCCGGCCCATATGGGTAATTCCACGTGAAATCATCCAGGCCATGTCACCCAGCCTGTTCAATGTTTCTGAAATTTTGTCCAAGTATGGATTATAATTAGGTTAGACAATCCCCAAAATTTGAGCTTCCAATTCCAAGTTATGTCGGTTTTTAGCTCTCCAAATTTTAGGGGGTTCGCGAAAAATGGCCGCTTTTTGTAACCTATTTTTATTAGTAAAATCCGTTCTAGAGCTTCCCTAATCCTAAAAATTATTTTATAAACGTATTTATCCCAATGAATCTGAAATGCTATCAAAATAATAATAGAAAAAAAATTGCCTTAAAATTCTACCCCATTTAACGTTATTGATGATTTTATTTCATAAGCAATATCAATATCCCGATGTGGCACTGCATCTACGACAAAAATTTTTCCTATTATTATTTCACATTATTGGAACATTGTACAAAAGATAGTTTGAATATTTGCTCAGAAACCGAAGCTACACATTTTGCAAAAATTTGTTAATATCTATGCACTTCAATTTTTTTTAAAAAATTTGTCCGGCTGTGGACTATTGAAATCCCCAAAATTTGAACTTCCACTTCCAAACATTGGCAGAGTTATGGCGATTCTAAAAATCGATAAAAGCATTTTAACCCAAGGAATCTGAAAATTCGATCGAAAAGTCTTGAATTTAAACGATTTTAAGTTATTAATGATTTCTGATTTGCAAATTTTTTACTGATGTTGTAGCTTTTGTTCTGAGCAAATATCGAACTTTCTTTTTGGTATAAGTTATGTTCAATATATGTGAAATAATAATAGAAAAAAAGATTGTCATAGATGCAGTGCCACATCGGGATATTGGTCTTGCTAGGAAAAAATCAGAAATCATTAATAACTTAAAATTGGTTGAATTTAAGACTTTTTTGATAATATTTTTGGATTTCTTGAGCAAAAATGCTTTTATAAACCAATTTTTCGGAGTAGGAAATCTCTAGAACTTATTTTTCAGACAAAAAGTCGCCATTTTTCGCCAACCCCACCAAATTTGGAGAGCTAAAAATCGATATAATCCGCCAATGTTTGGAATTGGAATCTCAAATTTTGGGCATTATCTAACGTTAACACAGTCCACACTTGGAAAAAAGCAGAAAAATTGATGGGGGTGGGGGACAATTTTACTTTTATCAGGATGATTTG
Organism: Doryteuthis pealeii; assembly: GCA_023376005.1. NCBI lineage: Eukaryota > Metazoa > Mollusca > Cephalopoda > Myopsida > Loliginidae > Doryteuthis > Doryteuthis pealeii. The sequence goes on along the minus strand of CM042144.1, from coordinate 66,255,064 downwards.
ACATGGAATTAGCCATATATATATATATATATATATATATATATATATATATATATATATATATAGGGTCATACACACACACACACACATATATATATATATATATATATATATATATATATATGTGTGTGTGTGTGTGTGTGTGTGTGTGTGTGATAATTTACTGTGTGTACAAAAGCTGATGATAGGTGTGACGCTCCACCATAGTAAAATCAATCTCTCTGGTATAACGCTAGCCAGGCTCCCTCGCTTACTGAAACCCATTCACAGGATGAAAACAAGGTATCCTTTAATCGCTGGTTTTAATCGAGATATTTCCTTCTCCTAGTCTGGTTGCTAAAAAGCCCAGTCTTTGCTACTATTTACCCATACATGGAGGGAGAAGACAGGGGTTCATGTATATGTGGAGGGGCGTGGTCTAATCATTAGTCGTAGGAAATGTAATCGTCGATCTGAGTTCAAATCCTGGACAAAGCTACAGTTCACAGAGCACTAATACCATTGGGAAAGGTATGAATCCAACTACTCTCCCTCAAGTTATGGGTAAATAGTAGGACAGATTGGACTGTTTAATCTTGGTTTGGTAATCAGTCTAGGAGAAGGAAAAATTAAAACTTGTTAAAAACTCCGCTTGGGGTGGTCACTACTAGAATAGACTCAGTCCTAATTAGTGATCTATTTCACTAATAATATCTGTGTGTATAACGTAAAACGGATCGACTCCTCGTTGTCCGACTGAATACAAACAATGGCACTCTATCGACTTACTACAAGACTTGTAAGGGATCTGCAAACCAAGCTTGCTGAACCATGAAAGAAAGACAAATAGAATAAGTTGATTATAACTCTATAGATTTGTGAAGGAGTCAGTGATTATTGTAACGTAACAGCGATGACTTAGAGAAAAAAGAAGAAAGAATTCGGCGTGTAAATCTAGATACTGAAGAAGAAACAAAGAAAAAGATGAAAAAGAAATCTATATAAAGGCAATTGGTATGTATGTATGTAAGTATGTTGTAACCGGTACAGGCCATTATCACATAGACTGGAGAATCATGTGGATGATGCTGTCCAGTTTTGAGAGTGAAAGAATTGACATGAAACTTCAAGCGTCAACTCGAAAAGGAATAATCTTCATATTGGAGAGAACACGGAATGGTCGGAAATGTAACAGGTGGTCGAATTCTGCATCTGAAGCTGATATTGTATAATAGGAAATCTCATCAAGGTGACATACTTCATGCAAATTCTAATGACAAACAACGTGTCTTGTGAAATCTGTAAAAAATTCTGTAAGTCAGCTTTCTGGTCTTAAGAGACATATGGTGTTGCATAAGCATAAAATTGTATCACCTGTTTCCAGACATATACACGGGGAAGGACATCCTTCTATGTCATATTTGATCAAATTTGTGGATCTGCGCGGCTGTGATGAGTCATTTGAGGGATCATGAGAGAAAAGGTTATGGTGGTGGGGTTATAAAATTGTGGGGATGGAGTGATCTGTAAGAATTAATCTATTGCTAGTATGTAAGTCGGATGAAGCTAAAAAAATACAACAATAGACAAGGTAAATATATAAGGATCTTAAATATCACGTTTTCTTGCTTTTTGTGCAAGGATTATGAAGATTTGATTTATATTCACGAAGATATCTAAAGATTAAAATATACATAATAAATGGATCTGCGCGACTAATTTGCTAAACACTATTCACATTTTTATTTGTTTCCTCCTCTACCCAGGGGATGCTAGCGGTAGCCCGCTTTCTAAATAATGAATAAGGAGGAAAAATTTGCAATGAATGTAGAAAAGCAAAGAAAGAAAAACACAAGCAAAAGTATGGAACAAATCAAATAGATAAAAATTTGATATCAACAGATGTTGAATAATTGAATAAGAAAAGAAGCAAGAAAGAAGAAAGAAAGAAAAGAAGAGCTGAATAAAAAAGAAAGAAAGAAGAAAGAAAAAAAGAGCAGACGTAGAAAGAAAGAAAGAAAGAGAAAGAAGCAGACGTAGAAAGAAAGAAAGAAAGAAAAAGGCGACATGAAGGAAGAAAGAACAGAAAGAGATAAATCGAAAGAAAACAACAAAGAAAGAAGAAAGAAAAAAGAAAGAAAGAGCTGATATAGAAAGAAAGAAAAGAAAGAAGAAAGAAAGAAGAAAAGAAGTATTTAAAAAGAAAGAAAGAAAGAAAGGAAAATAAAAGAAGAACAATAACTTGAAAAAGAAAAGAAGATCGGATTAAAAGACGTAGATAACCAAAAAGAAAAGGAAGAGTAGAACAAGAGAAAAAGAAAGGAAAGAAGCTGATGAAGAAAGAAAGAAAGAAAGAAAGAAAGAAGCTGACGTAGAAAAAAGAAAGAAAGAAAAAAGAAGAAAGAAGCAGACATGAAAGGAGGAAGGAACAGAAAGGGATAAATGAAAGAAAAACACGAAAGAAAGAAATGAAAGGAAAGAAAGAAAGAAAGAAAGAAGAAAGAGAAAGAGTGATTTAAAAAGAATAGACAGAAGAAAGAAGAAAAGAAAAGAAGAAAAAACGAACCTCGAGAAAGAAAGAAAGAAGAAGCTGTCACTCAAAAGAAAGGAACAGAAAGTAATAAAAAAAGAAAGTAAAATGAATGAAGAAAGAAAGAGCAGACATTTGGTATAGAAGAAAGAAAGAACGAGAGAAAAGAAAGAAATAAAGAAGAAATATATGAAATACAAAATACCCAGTAATAACCTTATATTTATTCAAGCTCTTCTGTGCAGATGTACAGTCCAGCACGTTCACACTACTCATCTGCCGCCCTTTCTACCTCCTCTACATTCTCCCCCCTCCTCTCACTCATCCTACTCCCACTTTCACTCATCCACTGCCACTCACCTGCCTCATTTTCCCAACCTCTGACTCTGGAATAAGTCGGAGGATGAGGACGTAGAGGCTGGGGTTGAAAAGGGCTAGCCATTGATACCGGGGCCTTTAGGTCGGCGGTCAATCGGCTCCTTCACTCCAGATCGCTGCTATGTAATCTCAACAATACAAAATTGAATAGAGGAACAAGAGAAAACATTAGACTCCTTTATCAGATTATCGTCTCTGATTCTCCTGCTCTTGTGATTTAAGAGTAACGGTCTAATTTGTCAGTTATAAGCATTCCATCATGGCTTACTCGCTCGCCTCGCCAGCCTGCTGCTCGTTCGCTCGCTCGCGGCGTGGCATAATCGCTGGCTGGCGTGGAGTGGCGTGTGGTTAATGGCGTGGTGCGTCTTTGACTACGGTACATGCCGTTAACCCCTGACTCTATAAGGTCGAGCTCTGAGCCAATAGAATCAGATCTTTTCAACGTGTCCAAAAAGCAAAGCATCGAGGACAAGGACAACGCCAGGAGAAGACGGCCTATGGTAGACACATGTATCAGCAGCGCAGCAGGCAGCAGCCGCAGCAGCAGCAGCATTTTCCACATCAGTTTTAAACTGGTGGCTTTCAACTGGTCTGAGTGAACTGAAGTCTTCGCGGGTATCCGGAACTCTCCCAAGTATTCTAGGATCTTAATAAAGACTCGGGTCTGTATAGCTCGATTCTTCGCTGAATTCTCTCCAATCTTTCTCCAAACCTTAAGAACCGTTTCAAGAGCACAACTATTAAAATGTGGTATCATGTCACCTTATATTCCACAGTTTTTTTAATTTAGTTCTCTGGCACAGTCAGGTATTTTTTTAATATTTTCGTTTCCTTTATCTTCACCTTTTGATCTACTGGCATGCAAAGTCCAACAAGTTGACAAGTTTATTTTTTTGTTAATCAATACTAGGTCTGAGTCTTCCGGCTTGGGATTCCAGGCGAGCCCCGATCTGTATCTAAAATCATAGATAACCTCAAATACGTTTCGCCTTTCTAGAACAGATCTGTTTGTGTATGTATCATGTTGGTTACATGTCAAAATGAGTTTTTGTACAATTCCATGGATCTCTTTCCAATTCAGTCATTTCTGTATGGTCTCGCTTTTCCTCTGATTTCCAATTCCTCAACTCTTTTCAGTTTTTTTTTTTTTTTTTTTTCTTTTTTTGGGGGGGGTGGTGAGAGACTGTTTCAAGCAGCTAACTCCGTACACAGTATTTGGTTATCTTTCACTCTCTTTCTTTTTCAGCTCTGTGATAATACTATGTTTTTTTTTGTTTTTTGTTTTTTGCTTTGTTTTTTTTTTTTGGGGGGGGCTAACATTATTCTGGTCTTCGATCCTTTGTCCTTTGGTCCAATTTACCCCGCTGAGTTTCTCCTTGGTCATTTTTAGAAGATAGTCGCAAAGTATGCTAACAATAGGATGTCAATTTTGGAAGACTGGTAACACTCCATGGAGGAAAAGGTTGCAAATAACACTAAACAATGCATACAAATATTTTTCTTTAAGACTGTTTCGTGTTGAGGAAATAGACTTTAATCATTTAAATGTTATAGCTTAATTACTTGGTAAAAAAAGAGTGTTATAGCGTAATTATTTGGTAAAAAAAGTGTTTCGCTTATTACTAGATAAAAAGTTTTACAGTTTAATTAATTGATAAAAAAGTGTTACAGCTTAATCATTAGGTAAAAAGAGTTACAGCATAATTATTAGATAAAAAAGTGTTACAGATTAATTATTAGGTAAAAAGAGTTACAGCTTAATTACTAGATAAAAAAGGTGTTAAAGTTTTAAATTATAGGTAAAAAAGGGTTACAGGCTTATTATTAGGTAAAAAAGTGTTACAGCTAAATTATTAGTAAAAAGTGTTAAGGTTTAATTATTAGGCAAAAAAAGTGTTTTACATGCTTATTAATTAGGTTAAAAAAGTGTTACAGCTTAAATTAAGTAGATAAAAAAAGTATTCTGAGGTTATCGGCGGTGATAGTGGCATATGTTTCAATTTGATTCTTAGTTTTATGATATTTTTATTCATTTTCCTTAAAATACAAAGCTTAATTTCTAATTTTCTAACCGAATAATAAAGAATCGGTTACAGGTTCCAAGCCCGGTGAGGTAGTTTGCTTGTTTAAGCCACACTGAGAAGACGGGATACTCGTAACGTATCTGTGAATTACTAAATTAAGCACCCAAACCTGAGACGACCTATTTGGAAGGGAATTTAGTAACATCACCCATGTATGCCTTATGGGCAAGGCTTTCCTATTAATTTTTGACTTTGACATGTATAACCTATGATTATGTATTGACCACAAAAAGTTCACGCCCTTTTTTTTCTTCGGTTTGGTTAAAGGGTTTTGGCTTTTTGGAATTTAGGCCCCCTCCCCGAAGCGGGGGTTGGGTCTCCGGCTGATGAAAAATTTGTGTGCCCGGTGAATATAGTCCTGCTGAGTCTAACTACCTGAGGAGACGCTATACGTCGAAACACAGTGTCTGTGGATTGATATATATATTATATATATATAATATAATAATATTTATATTGGGAGAATATGCAGCCTTAATTGAAGTGTACCTAATTCTTGAAAGTTAATTAATTTAAATATTAATTATTTAGGGCGGTCATACCTAATTTAAATGTAAGGCAAAACAAATCGAGAAAAGTCAATCCTTCTGGGGGTTGTTGTTACAATTTCGGCCTATTAGGCCTCATC
>CM042144.1:66209157-66249365 GCA_023376005.1 Doryteuthis pealeii | reverse complement strand
TTTATATTCGTTTCCTTGGCGAGTTCGTTACTGAATTCCTTATATATCAATCAATTTCCCTAGTAAACATTAACTTAATGCATTAATCCGTTCTACCCCCCCCCCAATATCGCATTTTTTTGTTTTAATTACACTAACAATAACTAACACCCCGGTTAGAAGTGTAAGGTAGCCGGTGAGATCGAACTCACTAAACAATAATAACCCGTTTGACGTGTGGGTAGCCCGTGAAAATCGAACTCACTGACAATCTAACACCAGGTTAGAAGTGTGGGGGTCACCGGCTGAGAATCGAACTCACTACAATCAAACATCAGGTTAGAAGTGTGGAGGTACGGTGGAATCGAACCACTAACCACTGGCTAGCTTATCTTGCTATACAACCACACGAGGTTCCGTTAGTAGACTGATACATTGTAATATCAGAAATCTTTCTTTTTTTTTACTTATGCTTTATATATTTTGTGAAATACGCAATTGGAATCCTTAAGAAACCTCCGCAACCCAATTTCTCTCCAGTGAAAGAAGTTGTAACTATTCCATAATAACCGCATTAAGGTTGCCGCTCTCATGTTAAATACAATTCCGTCAAGGTTTTTGAGGATTCCAGCCGTAACCAGCCGCATCATCTAACACCGGCGAATGACATCCGAATAGTGCGAGAAATTTCACGTTGCAGTTCCACCAACGGCCAGCGACTATTTCAAACTTGGATGTTTCTCGTCAGATCAAACTGATGACTCTCTACACGGGGAATGACCGGCCTTTAAAAAAAAAAATTAAGTTTGTATTTTTTCCTTGTCTAATGGAGGAAGGCATGGGAGAACACGAATCCGTCCAGATAATGGTGGAGTAAAATACCAATATATACCATTATATTATAATTTATATATATATTATATATTATATTATATTTTATAGTATATATTATATTTGGGGATATGTGCTTAATTAAGTTATTACCTAATTTTGAAAAATTAATAGTTATAATTAATGATTTAGGCGGGCATACTATGTTCAAATGGTAAGGCTGAATAGATCGAGAAAATGTCACCCTGCATGTAATTTCGACTATTAGGTCTCATCAGCAAGGGTCGATAATGGTACATTCAGGGATGTGAATTTTCCCGATTATTGGCCTTACATTTGAACATAATGCCGCCTAATCATTAATTATTAACTAATCTAATTTTCAAAAAATTTTTTAGGTATGACTTAATTAAGCACATATCCTCCAATAAATTATCGGCTAAAGCAGTATGAAATAAACACGTGTTTATTAAAGTACTTTCAATTATATATATAATACTTATATATTATAATTAGTATATGTTGTGTGTGTGTGTGTGGTGTGGTGTGTGTGTTTGAGATCATGACGCTCGCACTTTTTAACGTGTGTTTATGTGTCGTGTAATACCGCAGCATACGAACCTACGTAACAGAACACGCGGATCCAAGCTTATACATAAGACACGAAAAACCGTAAACAAACAAGTGGACACGCGCATACAGTTAAACAAACGCACAATAGATTTTGACCATAATTTTTATCATTTTAAAAATCTTTCGCTGCACGACGAATTTTCTTTTCCGCTTAAACAATTAAGTTGTGTATAGCATTAAACCAAATGGTAGAACCTGTTTCCTACAATTAAATACATACTAAATTATATATATATATATATATATATTATATATATATATGCATATATATGCACTAGAAATAATCGGGCGTAAGTATTTAAGTTTTAAATGTAGAAATATATAAATTAAGAAAGACTAGCTAACAAATTAAATAAGAACGCGTATAAAAAACAGATTTCAGTTATTCTAATTATATATATTAATGTTTTCTATAAAATCATTCATGGGATTTGATTTTAGTTAACGTTGGAAAATAAGCAGAAATATTAGAGATCAATAACACCAAGTAAATTTATTAAAATCGCGGTTTTATTCAAACCAGTATACAATTAGTAATCATATAGATTAAGTAAACTTGATACTACTGGCCAAAAGATGACGTCACAGCTGCATTTATATCTTAAATCTTCTAAAAAAATAAATCTAACCGCCATACCCCACTTCCGATTGAAAAAAATCACAAAAAATTGCAGGGAGTTTTTATTATTCCGATTTTGATTCAGTGTTGTTTATCAATAACTGAATTTAACGATGCATCAGTCATTTTATATCAAAACACTCCGATTTTTTCAGGTTTATCCAGCCTTTTACACCCCCCACCCCCACCCCTATTTTTCGGACGCAAATATCGACTGGGGTTAATACTTTGCAACTAATTACAGAATAATAAAAAGACAAAAACGAAAGTGTGAAATAGAAGAAAAAATATAAAGTCAGCGATTCTGGTAGAAATAAGTCATCGAAAATCGGAAATTAATAAAAATCTAAATAATTTTTAGATTTTTTTTTCATTTTTTTTAACTCTTTTCGATAAATATTTTAATATTGAACATCGATACTCGTTCTGTTTAAAAGTGTGGGGGCCTACATTTTCAATTGCTTTTTCTCATGAAGATTCAATGATAACAAAAATGAATAAAATATTTATTAAATAGCATATTTGTTTTAGAGTATAAAATGACATTTGAAAATTAACATTTAAGCGATTCATATTTTTTAATGAATTTTTATCTATCAATTAATAATAAATTGGTGTTTTAATACCCTTTGTGTCCTAACGTAAAACTTGACACGGCTCACGCACGTGTCACTTATTTACACTGACAGGTCTTACGTGAACACTCCTGCCATTTTTGTTTTGTCTGAAAACAACAACCTTGAGACTAGTACTTGATCCTTTTTCAAAATAGCCCTCATACAGGTAAATACCAGAAATTTGGGATTTCGTGGGGGGAAATTTGGTCGGCATATATATTTATATATATTAAATTATATATATATATTATATATATATATATATATATATATGGGATCGCAAGAGGTGGGAGAGCCGCTGTGAGCAACTTGTAATAGGTAAAGAGCTTTGTGGAAAAGTTCCAACATGTAGTTTATGTGGAAGAGTAATGTCTCTCCAGGCTGGCCTGGTGAATCATCCTGAGAAACGCAAAGATACAGTGTCAAATGCTATCTGGCCCCTACACTATGAAAAAAAACAACAGGAAATGGGTCTTGCTCGAGCACGAGTTGACAACAACATATACTTATATATATAATATTATATATATATATATATATATATAATCGTAAACAAGCAAAAACTAATATATATAATATTATTATATATATATATATATACTATTCGAACAGCCAAACTAATATTATATATATATATATATATATATGATCATATATAATATATATATATATATATAGTTCAATAGAAATCAAACATAAAGTTTGTTGCTTTTATTTTATTTAATTACGGGAGTTTACATACAGCGTTTCTTGTGAAGCATTCAATGCGGGTAAGGACGAAAAGTTCCTTTGACAAATGACAGAAATTGTGTCAATGGTCCCATATGTGTGCGTTTTTTTTAAAACTGTATTCTCCGTGTTTACGTGATGCGGAATGTTTTTTTGCTTCTACGTGTCGTATTTTTGTTTGTGCGGTATGTGTATGATGTCATGCGCGTGTGCATGGAAATGCGTGAAGGCTGTGATGTATGAATGTGTCCACGCGCGTGCTGTGCGTATTTTTGTTTGTAGCGTTATGTATGTGATGTCGTGCAATCATATATATATATATATATATATATAAATCTCGTAACAAGAGAAACTAAATGGATTCTAAAATTACAAACCATCTCACGAGGGAATGAAACGCTGACATCGGAACACTCCGTTTATTTATAAAAAATTTAACAGACGCTGCCGCTGTCAATAACAACAGAGACAAAAGATCCGTTGAAAAGGAACAAGTCATTTGATAAAGGTCATCTACGCAACCCGAAAATTTATGGAAAAAAAAAAAATAATAAAAAAAAAGAAAATAAGTGAATCAATACTCAACAAATCGAGTTCATTCCATTTATTTTCAGATGCTTCGTAATAACGCCCCAACTTTAAACACACACAACACACACACACACTACACACACATATATAATTTATATATATATATATATATATATATATATGGAATTGTGAAAACAATGGATTAAGTCAGAAAATTGACAATTTCAAGCAGACACTATAGTGTTTCGAATTTGTATTTAAATCATTTTTAATATTAATCGTATAAAAGGAAAACATTAAAACGTTAACAATATATAAAAGAGCATCATGTATTACATTTCTTTCTGATAATATATGGGCCGGTTTAGCCAATGATAGAGCGTTCCGCACTAGGAACCAACAAGTTTCCTGGTTCGATACCAGCCCTCGCCCACTCAGCGTTTGAGTAACACACGGATCTGTTGAGTAAGTGGGAAGCTGATGGTAGGTTGTGGCACTTCACTCAGACGCTAATAAAACAATCTCCTTGTCTAGCGCTATTGAAAAAGGAATGACTCCTCGCAGTCTGGCTTGATACAGACTTTAGACCACCCCAGACGACTTATTATATATATATTATATATATGTTGTGTGTGTGTGTGTGGTGTGTGTGTTTGCGTGTATATTTTATCACCTCCACATACGCAACAAAAGCCTGAAGATGACTCTAATTTAATAGATCGAACCACTGCAGCGTCGCCATAAACTTCACCAAACTTCATCCTTTAAACGTGTGTTCCATTTTTATTATACTACTACCGTCGGTTCACTTCCTTTTAATTTCACACACACACACACACACACACACATATATTAATAATATATATATATATATTATGTGTGTGTTGTGTGTGTGTGTGTGTGTGTGTGTGTGTGTGTGGTGTGGAGAGAGTTAAAAAAAACAGACTGAAAGGTTTTAGAAGAATTGTTAAAAGTTTGAAACTCCCTTTCATAAATTCCGAGTTTTTCTTGTGTGTTTACCGGATGAGTAAGTCACTCGTTTGACTGTTTAGGGTATTTGGTCGGCCCTTTTCAACTACGGTTCACTTGCGATCGGACTGCACTCGTTTCTCTACTTGAAGCGAATGAATCTTCAAAAATTCCAGGAACATAAAAAAATGAAGCATTTTCCCTTCCTTCGCTTTTTTTTTATAAAAGTCAGGGGAAAGAAAATAAAGAAAGAAAAAAAGAGAAGATAAACAAAACAGCAAAAATAATGTTAGATTTTTGTTAATTTCTCGCATTTTGCTTCAAGGTGAAGTAGATTGCTAACGGCAAGTTCTGGCTTTCCTAAAATAAATGTTTTTTTTTGTTGGTTTTTTAGGGGGGGGGGTCTGAAAGGGGGGGGGAACAAACTTTCTTATACATCATGATTTTGGTGAAATAGAGATCTTTGCAGTAGATGTGATGTTTCATTGGTTTCTTTCTATAATCCAACATGAAAAGGGGAACCACTCTGATTGACTGATAAATTATTTATTTATTCATCTGACTACTAGGAAGAAGAGGTATAGGGTTAGGGTTGTGTTTTTAGGGTTGGGTTAGGGTTTGGGTTTTAGGGTTTAGTTTTAATGTTAATAAGGGGTAGATTAATTAACGATAAAATTCATTCAGACAGCGAGGAGTCTATTCCTTTTCAATACGAGGCTAGACGAAGGAGACTTGTTTTTTTAGCGTCTGGGGTGGAGCGCTGCACTACATGCAGCTCCTCCCTTTACCGCACCAGATCCGTGTGCTACTCAACGCCTGATGCATTTAAAGCCATACCCAGGACACCAGACTCTCAGCCACCACCTGCTGTACATATATGGTAAAAATGGTTGGGGGGGGTTTTTTTTTTGCCATAAAGGGACAATAGGGCTTAGACAATTATATACAGGTGTTTCAGGACTTGCCGTGACAGCGGTTGATCGAGGGAGGGCCCTCTCCGACCGCCCGCCCGCCGTCTAGCTAAGTAAGTACAAAGAGGAGTATTGCATGTCACGAGCTCACTTAGCACGGGATCACGGCTGCTCAGTAGGGTAGTTCGAATTTGGAACTGTACACGTATCACATTGTGATCAAAAGATTACCCGCACAAAATATTTTTTTCAACTTGCCCTTTATTTGAGGAAATTAGTATTTCAATCTTTTAAATGTTATCACTGTTAACAGCTTAATTATTAGGTAAAAGCAGATATCAGAGGAGACGGTGGTGATGGGAGGCATATTTTCAATTTAATTCTAGTTATTATTTTAATTCGCTTCGGTTTGAATAACGACTATCTCTGTTTTTGAATATTGAAATAGCTTAATTTTCTTACTCAATTCTCAGCTAAATGTAAAAACGAGGATTTTTGGTGCAATTTTAGTAGACGATCTTTGATGCTATTTCCTCAAACAATCGTGGCGCAAGTGCGAGACTTCTAGTTTTTAGTATTAGTATTATTATCACCATCTAGCAAATATGATGCACGCCTCCGGGTGCAGTATTTTTAGTTTTCATGTAATAAAATATTATATCAAATTAGAAAGGCTAATTAACTAAATAAGAATGCAGATAAAGATTGAATACAGAGGGCAAGGTATAATCGATAAATAGAACACTGAAACTTACTATTCTATTACTCCTCGTCTTTCATTGTTATTGTTTTTCTAATTTAAGTATTTAGTTAAAGAGCAAGTAAAGAATAAAATGACAGTTATTTTTTCTTTGTTAATGGATTTCATTTAAGCATTCATTGAAGAGTACTGCTTATATCATTAGATAAACCAAACATTAGAATCAATAATACTAATGCACATATTTAATAAATCTAAATTTGTAATATCAATATGCAAATTAGCCTCCGTTCCATGTAAACCACTATTGTTGTACTATATAAATATAATGCATGTTTGTTAGTATGTAGATATGGTCAACGTGGCTTCGGCCTCTGACATGCTATAATTAACGGACGTCGATCCAGGGGGCCATCCCCCCATGCAACCCCTGCCCTTGCGATTTAAAGGGGCAGGGCTGGGTTTTTATTGCCCAGTGCCCTTGAGGCGCCCCCTTGAGGGGGAAGATGCCGACGGGATGACGGCAATTTTGTCAACCTGCCACTTCCAACTGAGCTCGGGTTGTGGGTGGTCCACATAAATAGGGCTTGTGCCTGACCGTACAAGTGGGATACGGGAAAATATCAAATGTAGATATGGTTTACAGTATTAATATGGTAAAACAATTTTACTTAATAATTTGAGGTCTTAAATTAAAATAAAATCATTGAGAAAGGGACATTAATAACTAAGAGGAATTGTATTGAAGTGTAATTATAGTTTTTCGGTTCAGACAGAAAAACACATTAATCTCCAATTATTAATAAGATACACATTTGAGAGAATTTGAAAATTTTTAAAGTGACAAAAGCATCTACCCCTACTGTTTCAGACACCACGTCCTGTGCTCAGGTTTACACGATGAACAGATGGGACTCAGATCGTTGGCATTTTCTACACCCCCCAGATGAACAGGGCGTAGTCAACCGAGTAAATTTATTATGGAACGTGTTTCCTTTATGTTAACCCACTGTGCAAGCACCTGTGTGCCGTTCTGTATTCATTTTGTGTATTCAGCTTTATATAAACATTTGTTTATTTGAAAATTCGTTTGTCTGCAAAGTCGACATAAAAAAATCACATCTTCTTTTCTTATAGTTTTGGCGTGACAAAACTCGAATGAAAATTTGTTTAAGATGAGATTCTAATAATCTTGTTTCATTCCTCATTATTTTCTAAATTATAACAGAAATATTGATTACTGTGAAATATATATTACTTTATCTTTGTGTGTTCGTCTCTCTATTCATACTCTTTACTCAAGTTCAATAAGGAAAAAAAAACTGATCTGGTAAATTGTTTAAAGACGGTTGAATAAATTCAGCCTACTTACGCATCTTGGAGACTTTACTTTTGGGATTACTCTCGTGTATATATATATTATATATATATATATATATATATATATATATATAATATATATATATAATAAGTTAAAGAAATAACAAAAGCTTGATTTAGCATTATAGGTCTATTTTAGGGAGTTGACAAATAGACTAATTCTCCCGACTCATCAGATGCGAATGATATTTCATCTGATGGTCGGGAGAGTTAGACTATTTGTCCTAGCTCCCTGATAGACTATAATGCTAAATCTCTAAGTCTGTTTGTTATTTCTTTATTTATATATTTGCTCTTGACTCTACTTTAAGAGCACACATCTGAGCTCTCAAACTGCGACAGGTTTTTAAAATAAACTCTTTGCTGTGTAAGGAGATCTTCTCTGGATCTTTTTGGATTATATATATATTATATATATTTTCTGTATTGACCGTTTATAAAACTTCAATATAAACATTTTACCCGAAGAAGTCATTTTACTTTGCTACTTAAATATTTTATATTTATCTATTTTATTATTTTATTTCATTTTAAATAAGAATAAATAGAATACAATGCGTACATGGCAGACTCTGACCGAACACCGTGGCTTGGTACTTCATTAAATTTAATTTTATCGTTCAATATTTTTCTTCCTTTATTTATTTATCCTTTCAAGGATTTTGTCGGATTCACTTCTATTTTGCCACTTACACACACACACACACACACACACACACACACACACCAATATATATATATATATATATATAACTATACATATATAGTTCGGGGGTGGCGTAAAGTCGGTATGGCCAGAAAGCGAGGGAAGTGTATCCCTTTTAATAGTTTGGGCCCTAGGAAAAAAAACCAAAGATTGTTTTGGCGTCTGAGGTGAGCACCACTCTACATCAGTTCGGGTGGCCTAAGTGTTATCCAGCCAATCAGTGAGGAGTTATCCCCTCTTTCAACTAGCGCTAGACTAAGGAGATTGTTTTGGCATCTGAGGTGGAGCGCCAACCTACGGCATCAGCTCCTTAACTTTACCGCACAGATCCGCTGGCTTACTCATTGGCTGATTGGTCAGGGCGGATAATCGAACGCTCTACCATGAGCTAACCCGGTCCTTCATTAATAAAAAAAAAAGTCAATGCGAACTTATTATCGATATTTGGGTTTAACTTGGGTATATAATATGAGAGAGAGAGAGAGGGACCAGACAGACAGACAGACAGACAAGACAGAAATAGAGACCTGAGTAGCGATGAATGCAGTTAGGGGTTATTACTTGTTCCTGCAGCTAATTTCGCGGCCATTTTATCAGGCTGTTTCTACGGGTTGATTTCTTCGGACTGGTGTTCTCTTATTTTAATGAATTAATCAATCAACAAGACTTTGTTGTTTTTCTTAAAGTCTTTTATTAAGAACAAACTCCAGCCCTGGACCACGCAGAGAGAGCGACATTTCGAGAGCTGACGACAGCGTCTTCTCTCGGCTAGTAACTGGTCACAACTAAACTAAACTAAACTCTGAAATTTGTCACACGCTTCTAATGGCGCGTTTCCGGAAGGTCAAGCGAAATGCCACCACAAATCAATCATAACCATAGGGTAATTTTCCACTCAACCCCCGTTATTTTGAATCTAAAGAACTCTGATTCAAAATATCTATCTACATAATTTCCGAGTTACCTATGAATAATGGAACAATTATTTTGTTTGTTGACCATTGTGTGTTTTCCCTATTTCGAGTAATTTGAAAAAAATATCTGGATTATTCAGGCTATGGTTCTCATCTTTATTATTATCTACAAAACGTTTCGGCAGATGTGTCCTCCCGTCTTTTTCAGGTGTTTAATGTCGAACAACGGGAACCTTCTCGGACTTTGGAACCTTATCTCCGAACTCGGAAACCATCTTGTCGAACTCTGGGGCCTTTCTGTCATAATCGGTAGCTTTCACGGGACTTCGTGCCGAACCCTTTATTCAATCCACGAGGATAGAGTGTTCTTATTCCGTTAACTCCGGTAAAACAGAGTTCTTGAGCTTTAAAAATAAAGGAAACATCTCCACACTCAATGGCAAGCCTCTTAAGCCAGTGGAACAATTCACTTACCTGGGAAGTAATATCTCCTCCACAGAGAGCGATGTTAATACGCGGATAGCAAAGGCATGGTCGGCCACAAATAGATTATCAGTCATATGGAGGTCCGATCTCCCTAACAAGCTGAAGCGACAGTTCTTCCAGGCTGTGGTTGTGTTGGTGCTGCTATATGGCTGCACCACCTGGACCCTAACTAAACGTCTTGAGAATAAGCTAGATGGGAGCTGCACAAGGATGCTGCGAGCAGTGTTGAACAAGTCATGGAAACAGCACCCCACAAGGAAACAGCTGTACGGTCACCTGCCCCCCATCTCACAAACTATCCGAGTGAGACGGACAAGGCACACAGGACACTGCTGGAGAAGTAAGGATGAACTCATAAGTGACGTTCTCCTGTGGAAGCCAACACATGGTCATGCAAGTGTGGGGCGCCCAGCAAGGCCCTACATTGACCAGCTATGTGAAGATGTTGGCTGTTCCGCAGAGGAGCTTCCAGGTGCAATGAATGATAGGGAGGGTTGGCGTAAGATTGTTGTCGATACCCGTGCTACATGCGCGACATGATAATGATGATGATGATTCCGTTAACCGTGACCGGATACGAGTGTTTAGCTGTATTAAGTATTCTATGTTATCTTCCAGCCAGGATTGAACTTGCAGCCTAGAGATGATTATCACTTAGAACAGTATTAACTCAACCCTTATATACGTTGCACCATGTGTCCAACATAAAAGAATGTGATTTTAAAAAATTGAGTTCGAAAAAATTGAATACCCAACAATAATGAATAAACAAAATGTTTTATTATTTGTATTATTCGGACTATTATCCTCATATTTATTGTTATCTGTACAACGTTTCGGCTGATAATACAAATCATCGAGCTTTCATCTAAATAAATAAATAAATATATATAAATAAAACAAAAAAAAATATGAATATATATGAACAAAACAAAATGTCTTCGGCATAAAATACCCTAACAATGGTTGACATATCGGAAAATCCAACCAACCTATTCATGGCGGAGGGGCTGGGTAAATACAAACATAGATATGTTAAGAAGACGTTATATTTCAAAGGATCGTCGCTGTAAAACTTTGTAATTATTTTTTTCTTCGTCTCTGCTAATAAAGCAGTTCGGAGAAATAATTTTTCGAATTTAACACTGTTGATAGAAGCATTTTGCTTTTCATTTGTTTTTTTTGTTTTTTGTTTTTTTTGGGGGGTGGTGGTGGTTAGGAGGGGGTGAGTGCTTTAATTTCTTTCTCTGTTTTTGCGATAAGTACGCGTCTTTATTATGCATGGAACATTAACCCCGTTGATTGCCTTATTGAGCTAGTCAGTTTTTAGAACTTTGTGATAAAAACCCGATTGACTAAAAGATAAATGCACAAGAATAAATTGGAATAATTTTACAAAGGAAATTGACAAGATAATATATATTCTCACGAGGGAGTCAAAAAGTAATGCCATTTTCTTTATTTCATGGGAATTCTTTTAAATAAAACTAAGGCCTACATCGAGACCCTAAACGAGATTCAGAGCAAGAATCCGATGAGTAAGACCCAACTTGTTAATCGACAATGTCTTCTTTCCACGTGACAATGCTCGACCACTTACAAGCATCAAGACAAGGAATAAATCGCCTCATTCGGGTAGACAACTTTACCTCATTCTCTATACTCACCAGGTTTAGCGCCTTCAGACTATCATCTGTTTGGCCCCATGAAAAAGGGTTTGAGAGGCAAACATTATTCCAGTGAAAAGGAAGTGAAATCTGTAGTGAAGAAGTGGCTCAAAGTACAGTCAACAGAATTCTACGGGGCAGGGATACATGATCTCATTCGATTGCTATTGCGATAAACGGTGACTTTGTGGAGGATTAGAGGTGTGATCCACAGAGGACCAGCTTCATTTTGATGTATGATATATGTTCCTGTGTTGGTAATTATACTTGTCCTAAACAAAATGGCATTTTTTTTTAACTTACCCTCGTATATATATATATATATATATATATATATATATATATATACGAGGGTAAGTATATATATATATATATATATATATATATATATATATATATATATATATATATATTGGTGGTAAAACATAGCAATAAATCCGACGTTATGTAGAAATGTAAATAAGAAAAAAACTAAATGTTCAAAAACATAATTCATTGTAGATAAAGTTAGTCGACGTTAAAACCTTTCGGTTTCTTATAAAACCGTCATCTGAACAATTGGATGAGTATTGTGTTGTCTTACCTAAGTTAAATTTCTTTTCAAGATGAAAACTAAAAATGAGTAAATATTAGAGAAAATGTTCTTTCCATGGGCAGCGTTCTATCTTAAAAACATAATGTGACGTGATTAGTATTCGAAAAAATATTGTAATGCATTTTTCTAAACGAATTAATATAAATAGATGTAATCTAAAAAGACAAAGAAAAGAAAGTTTGCTAATCTACTTACAAATGTATTCATTAATACATTTGCTTAATAATATTTCAAGTTTATAAACTATATTTATTACTACATATGTTTATTAATATAACTAGCAAATATATGCACCCTCCGGGTGCAAATATTTAAGTTTTAATGTAATAGAATATTAAATTGAATTAGAAAAACTAAGGAAACTAAATAAAAATGCAGATAAAAAGATTTGAAAAAGAGGTGGGGTATAACCGAATAATAGAATAACTGAAACTTACTCTTCTATCACTCCCGTCTTTCATTGCTAAATTTTCCTAATTTAACTATTTAGTTAAGATAGAAAGTAAAGAATAAAATTAAAGTTATTTCATCTTGTTAATGGATTTATCCCCGATATTTTTGCTCATATTCATTAAGATAAAACTAAACAATTAGAAATCAATAATACTAAGCATATATTTATCAAAATCAAATTTCTAATATCAATATGTAAATTAGCAGGAGTCACGAATAGGATGCAACACACGGTCACCCTTCAAGCGGAGTACTGCTGGCTGGAATTCAGAATTTTCCTTCTCCTATATTGGTTGCCTCACCAATTATTTCTCCATGGTCTCATGCCTTTCCCAAGGACATTAGCATCAAGGGAAACGCAATTTGAACTCAGATCGCCGATTACATTTCCAATGAGGATAACCGTTACGCTAAGCACGTTGTATCTCTTAATGTGAGTAGGTAAATTCAGCGGAGGGGCCTATTGTCGGTATCAGCCGAACAGCGAGGTAGTCTATCCCCTTTTTACTTCCGCTAGACTAAAATTCTTTTTGGGTCTGAGATGGAGTGTTTCAGCTACCATCCAAGTTGTGCCACTCATGCCCTGAGTTGTCGAGAGCCGGCATCAAAGCTGTAACCTAGGCGGACACTCTGTCAACTGATCTAAATCGACCCTTTTTTTTACATGTACTTCTAAAAGTTTAGTGTTCTAGATATTAAAATTAAGCAATACTTTAATGATGAATTTAGTATGATTGATTTTTAGTGTGAAGTGTGTATATGAACCCAGTTCTTCCATCACTGACAATGTGCGACTCAAGGTCAATTTTAAGCGGAGTAAAGCTGGTTATTAATTTATGCGATTATAATAAAATTT
Organism: Doryteuthis pealeii; assembly: GCA_023376005.1. Taxonomy (NCBI): domain Eukaryota; kingdom Metazoa; phylum Mollusca; class Cephalopoda; order Myopsida; family Loliginidae; genus Doryteuthis; species Doryteuthis pealeii. Next base: position 66,235,789 of record CM042144.1, on the reverse strand, counting down.
TCAGGGTTAATTTTCAATGAATGAATTTTATAATGCATCAGTTATTTTATTTCTAAACTTTCTGATTTTTTTAGGTCACTTAACTTTGACCGCCCACTCCTTATTTTGGGGGCGCAAAATATCGGTGGGGTTATATATGATTGATACTTTTTTTTTGCATAAAAAAGACAAAGGACCGAAGGTATGAATAGAAGAAAAAAAAAAGAAATCTGCTCTGGTAGTAAATAAGTACCGAAAATCGGAAAATAAAATTAAAATAAAAACTAAAAAATAATTTTGGAGATTTTTTTTACTCATTTCGATAATTATTTAATTGGCTATCATCTTATAAAAGAAAAAAATATACATCAATATTTTTTCTGTTTAAAAGGGAGGGGTGCTAAATTTTCAATAGAGTTTTCGACTAAAATTTATTAGTGACTGATACTAAAGTAAAGTAGTTATTAAAACAATGTTTTTAGAATCTAATGATATGACATTTTAAATTTAACATCATGCTGCTCATATTGTAATTGAATTCTAATTTATCATAGCAGATATACCTAATTAAATCAGAAAGTTTTGAAATGAAATAACTGATGTATTATAAAATTCATCCATTGATAACTCAATACTGAAAATTTAATTGATAACTCAATACTGAAAATTTTATAAAAATCGAATAATTCCCTGATTTTTGGTAAATTTTTCAATCACGAGTGTTAAATTTATTTTGTAAACACGGATTTTAAAGCAACTCACAGCGGCCATCTTAAGATATATTTGATCAAAATTGACCAAAAAATAGTATTAAATGTATTAAAAATAAATTACATGTGTAATATTATTTTGCTTTTTTTACTAATGTTCGTTATGTTACTACTTTTCGACTTAGACAAAAATTTTACCTTAGATTTAATTCGTTTTTAAAATTGAAAACAGACAAAAAAATTCATATCCCTAGTTTTTCTCAATTTAGATGATAAAAATATGCGAAAGCCAAATCTATATACGAACCAAAGTTGGCAACAGTGAGTAAACTAAGAGCTTATTAAATATAAAGATATTTTAATATTCCTTTTTGTTTTTCTTCTTCTGTTACGAGAAGACTTTCTTTTTTGCTTTTTCTTCTTACGAGTATTTCTTCTTTTTTTTCTATCAGTGGTTCTTTCTTTTTCTTTCATTTTATGTGTTCATGTTTCTTTTTTTTCTTTCTTTTCTACGTGCGTCTTTCTTTTTTATTTGATGTGTTTTTCTTTTTCTTTCTGTTTTTTTGTGAACTTTATTTATTTCTGTTTACGTGTACTTCTTTCTCTCTTTTTTTCTATTCAAGTGTACTTTTTTTCTTTCTTATTATTTGTGTTTCTATCTTGCTTTCTTACTATGTGTGCTTCCTTCTTTTCTTTCTTTTTATGCCTATGCCTACTTCTTCTTCCTTTCTTTCTATGTGTTTTTCTTTCTTTAATTTCATTCTTTCTATTTTGTGTGCTTCTTTCTTTCATTGATTTTCTGTATGTTTTTTCTTTCTTTCTATTCATATGTACTTTTTTCTTTCTTTCCATGATTACTTCTTTTCTTTATTATTTTTTGTATTTATTTATTGGTTTATTTATATGCGTAGTCCTTTCTTACTTATAATACGGGGTTCTTTTTTTCCTTCTTTTTATGTGTACTTCTTTTTTCTTTTTCTCTATGTGCTTCTTTCTTTATTTCTGTGCACGTGTACTTCTTCCTTTCTATGTGTACTTCATTTCTAATTGTGAGTGCTTCTTTCTTTCTATCTTTCTTTCTTTCTTTCTTTCTATGAGTGATTCTTTTTCTCTTTTATTTTATGCGTATTTCTTTCTTTCTCTTTATGTGTACTTTTTCTTTCTTTTTTCTTTCTTTTTCTTTCTTTCTTTCCTTCTTTCTTTCTTTTTTCTATTTACGTGTACTTCTTTCTTTGTCTTTCATGTCTGACTATTCATCTTCTTCCTTTATTTTTTTTCTTTCTTACTATGTGTGCTTCCTATTATTTTCTTTTTATGTGTACTTCTTTTCTTTCTTTTTTCTTTCTTTTCTATGGATGCTTCTTTCTTTCTTTTCGTGCCAACTTCTACTTTCTTTCTTTTTATATTTACTTCTTACTTCCTTTCATTCTTTCATTTCATTTCTTATTAAAGCTCTTCTTTTCTCTTACTATTCTTGAATTCACCCCACACACACACATACTCCACCACTTTTTTTCTGAATGTCTCTTTTTTCCATCTAAACACACAATCCATTTTTTTCAAAGAATCCACAAAACGAGCGCTGACATTTCGTCATCCGAACGATTGTGACAATTTCTTCCAACAACATAATTGCGATAATTAAAAAGGTACACACGTTATCAGAAGTCCCACCCTGATCGTCGACTGGATGAACTCGAGTTAATAGAAAATTCGGGATAAAAAAAAACAGAAAAAAAGAGGAGGAAAATGACGGAAAGAACAGGAGGAAAGATGAAGGGGAGGCCATGGCGGGCGTCATGGACACTGTTTTTGTAAATGACCTTCTGAGCGAGGGAGTATGATCCCCGGTATTCATTTGGTGAAATTTAAGTAGACTTAAAAGCGGTGAAGAGAGTACATGAATTAAGGAAACTGTCATGAACAAAAAGAAATGAGAAGACGGACGAACTAGCACAGATATGGATATACCTAGCTATCTTGCTACTGGAAAATAATAATAATAATAATAATAATAATAATAATAATAATAATATATAATAATAATAATAATAATAGTAATAATAATAATAATAATAATAATAATAATATAATAATAATAATAAGAGGAATGCGCAGAAACCACAATCCAACAACTTGAAGATTACACAAGAAAGAGCAAAGACAAACTACTTATGGCGGCCAATAATAGTAGAAACGGCAGATGGACAAACAGAAAAACGACAAAGACTAGAAAACAAAAATGGGAAGAAAAACAATTATATGAACGCTTTAAACAACAAATAGAAGAGGTTGTACATGAAAAGACTTGGACATGGTTAAGAAATGGAACCCTCAAAAGAGAAACAGAATCACTTATAATTGCTGCACAAAATAATGCGATAAGGACAAACTACATCAAAGCGAAAATTGATAAGACCCAACAAAATAGTAAATGTAGACTTTGTGGTAATAGAGATGAGACTGTATATAACCATATACTCTGCGAATGTAACAAACTAGCACAACGAGAATACAAAACTAGACACGACTGGGTTGGGAAGGTGATCCACTGGGAATTATGCAAAAAATTTAATTTTGACCACACAACAAAATGGTATATGCATAAACCAGAATCTGTTCTTGAGAACGAAACGCACAAAATTCTCTGGGACTTTGAAATTAAAACGGATCACCTTATCCCAGCAAGAAGACCAGACCTAGTGTTGATAAACAAAAAAGAAAGAACTTGTCAACTGGTGGATTTTGCAGTTCCAGCAGATCACAGGGTAAAGCTAAAGGAAAATGAAAAATGGACAAATATCTGGAACCTTGCCAGAGAACTGAAAAAGTTATGGAATATGAAAGTGAAAGTTATACCAATTGTAGTTGGTGCACTTGGAACGGTCCCAAAAGGATTGGAAAAGTGTTTGGAAAGTTTGGAAATCAAAGGAAGGATTGAAACCATTCAGAACACCGCACTGCTGCAATCTGCCAAAATACTCAGAAGAGTCCTGGAGACCTAAGGAGACTTGCTGTTACTCAGACTCTAATGAAAGACCATCAGCTAACACCGATGTGAAAACTCAAAAGGAGTAAATAATAATAATAATACAACTACCAAATCAGGACACTATAAAAATCACTTGAAGAAAAAGAAACATACAAATACTCAGGAATTTCAGAAGCAGACAATATCAAGCAAACAGAGATGAAAGAAAATATTTAAAAATAGAATACCTCAGAAGAACAAGAAAGCTATTAAAAAGCAAGCTCAACAGCAGAAATCTTATCAAAGGAATAAATACCTGGGCCGTCCTCGTTATAAGATATTCTGGGCTATCCTTAGAATGGACAAAAGAAGAATTCAGACAGATCGACCAAAAGACTAAGTAATTGATGACGATGCACAAAGCTCTTCACCCTAGAGATAATAAAGAGAGACAATATGTTTCAAGAAAAGTAGTTGGAAGAGGTATTGCCAACATAGAGGACTGTGTAGAGGCCACAATCCAAGGACTAGAAGAATACACAAAAAGAGCAAAGAAAGATTACTTATGGCAGCCAACAACAACAGGTGTAATATATGGACAAACAGAAATACAACGAATACTAGAAAAAAAAATATGAAGAAAAACAATTATATGGACACTTCAAACGACAAACCGGAGAGGTTGCAAATAAAAAGACTCGGACATGGTCAAGAAGAGGAAACCTCAAGAAAGAAACTGAATCACTAATAACTGCTGCACAAAATAATGCCATAAATATAAATTATATCAAAGCAAATATTGATAAGACTCAACAAAACAGTAAATGTAGACAGTGCGGTGACAGCTAGACACGACTGGATTGAGAAGGTGATCCACTGGGAATTGTGCAAAAATTAAATTTTGACTATATACCAAAATGTTATGTGCATAAACCAGAATCTGTTCTTGAGAATGAAACGCATACAATTCTCTGGGACTTTGAGGTAAAGACGGATCACCCTATCCCAGCCTGGAAACCAGACCTAGTGTTGATTAACACACAAAAAAAGAGAACGTATCAACTGGTAGACTTTTCGGTTCCAGAAGATCACAGGGTGAAGCTGAAGGAAAACCAAAAGATGATAAATATCTGGACCTTGCTAAAGAATTGAAAAATGCCGTGAAATATGAGAGTGAAAGTGATACCAATCGTAGTTGGTGCACTTAGAACGGTCCCAATAAACTTGGAAAGAAAGACTGGAGGATCTGGAAGTCAGAGGAAGAACTGAAACCATCCAGACTACTGCACTGCTGCAATCGGCTAGAACACTCAGAAGAGTCCTGGAGACATGAGGAGACTTGTTGTCACTCAGACTTCAGTGAAATACCATCAGCTAACGCTGATGTGAAAACCTCAAAAGGAGTGAAAATAATAATAATAATAATAATAATAATAATAATAATAATAAAGAAAAGAAAGTGGAAGGGGTCTCGACAACATTGAAGATAGGGTAGATACGACAATTCGGGCACTTGATGAATACACTAATAAAAGTAAGTAAAGACTAATTGCAGCAGCTAGGATAAGTAACTGCAATATATTGACAAGCAGAAACACATTTTTAAAAATGCATCACAAAATATATAAAAAACTAAAAAACAGAAATGGGAAGAAAAACAACTACATGGCTACTTCAAGCGACAAAGTCAAGAGATATCACCTCAGAAGACATGGACATGGCTAAGAAGAGGAAACCTCAAGAGAGAAACTGAATTTCTTATAATCACAGCATTGGAAACCTGATGAGACTTACTGTACTCAGCCTCCAGTGAACCATCGGCTACGGCAGGTGTGAAAGTCCATGATAATAATAATACTCAAGAGAGAAATTGAATCTCTTATAACCACAGCACAAGACAAACTATATAAAGGCCAAAGGAGATAGGACGCAGCAGAATAGCAAGTGTAGAATGTGTGGAGACATAGACGAAACGGTTAATCATATAATAAGCGAATACAGCAAATTAGCACAAAGAGAGTACAATAGTTGGCACGACTTGGTGGAAAAGGTGATCCACTGGGAATTGTGGAAGAATTCAATTTTCACTATACAACTAAATTGTATTGCACAAGCGTGAACCTGTCCTTGGAGAATGAGACGCATAAAATTCTCTGGGACTTCGAAATACAGACGGATCACTTATCCCGACCAGGAGACCAAACCTTAGCATTGATTAACAAGAAGAGAACCTGTGATCTCGTGGATTTTGACATTCCGGCCGATCACCTATTGAAAGTGAAAGAAAGAGAAAAGATAAACAAATACTTGGACCTTGCCAGAGAACTGAGAAAACTGTGGAACATGAAGTTGAAGGTCCTATCAATTGTAATTTCTGCCCTTGGAACGGTTCCCAAAGTTCTGGAAAAGAATTTGGGTGAACTGGAAATCATTGGAAGAATCAAGACCATCCAACTACAGCACTGTTAATACTCAGAAGAGTCCTGAAGACCTGAGGAGACTTGCTCTCACTCAGCCTCCAGTAAACCACCGGGTACGGCAGGTGTGAAAAATTATATAATAATAATAATAATAATAATAATAATAATATATTATAATTAGCAGGACCTGTGGATATACCACAGTATGATATGATAATTTAATCATTACATTTTGATACTTAAGGGCTATTGCAATTGACGTAATAAAAACCTGTAATTTACCTAGCGTGGATAACGATGTGTATTGTTATGGACATTCATTGGTACTGAATTTGGTTATTTCTTTCATTAAGTTACCATAAAGTAAGTAATATAAAGGATTAGCAGGAACTGTGGATATACCACAGTATCTTAATCACTTTTTAAATCTCTTTTCTATTTCGTTCGTCTTTAATTTTTAATCTTTTAATTTTGTACTATTGCAACCACACCAGACATCAATCTATATCAGCTAGGATCAACAATAATTGTTGTTTTCTTTTTAATCAAATTTCTTTCATCTTTATTTTTTTTATTATTATGCAACTCAGTCGGGACATCAATCTTCGACCGCGAGGATCGAAAATAATTCTTTTTAATTTTTTTCCTTTTTTAATCTATGTTCACTCATGCATGTGAAGTGTTGTGGCATTTGTTGCTTATTTTGTTTTCTTAATACTTTCGCAAGTATACCTAGTTTTTTTTCTGGGGGTGTTTTAGCGGAGTGAGCGGGTGAAGACGGGATGTCGTTCAATTATTTTCGTATGTTGAACAAAAGTGATTCCTGTGGTTAACTTTGGGCGTCGGCATGCCACTGGCACAGAAACAGAAGAAGAAAAAAGAAATATTCTTGCTCAACTCACATTTCTAACCAATATAGCAAATGTTGACGTTTCAATGGTTGACTTTATTTTCCCTGGGAATAACGTCAAGTGACGCTTTTGTCTGCGTCTCTAGTAGAACATAATCTGCTTAAGTAACCATTAGATTGATTGGTGTGCTTGTTTGGCACTATTTCTTTTATTCACTGTTTATTTATCTACAGTCTTTTCGTTTACGAGAAGGCATCGAACTGTGAAATGAAATGGATGTATGCATGGATGATATATATATATATATATATATATACACACATATATATATATAGGATCTCTCTCTCTCTCTCTCTCTCTCTCTCTCTCTCTCTCTCTCTCTCTCTCTCTCTCTCCAAGCTCTTGTAGGTTTCCGACAATTCTATTGAGATTTTAATCATTCATCAATACTTTTAGAGAATCGTTTTCCGCTGGTGGTCTCTGGATTTTATACATTGTATAAGTAAGCAAAGTCGTCGGGGTGACCTGTGGGAGTCTATCCCCTTTTCACTAGTGCTAGACCAAGGAGATTGATTTGGCGTCTGGGGTGGTGCGCCACACCTACTGTCAGCTCCTCATTTTACCGCACAGATCCCTGTGCTAATCATATGCTGAGTTGGCGAGGGCCGGTATTGAACCAGACACCTTGTGGTTACTGAACCAGAATTCAGCACATTGTTGTGTTAAATTCATATATCAGCAGACAGAATTCTCTTGAGGACATATTTCAAGTTTAGGCCTTTTTTTAGTTGAATTTAGTAAAACAAAACTGGTTGGTTGGTTGGTTGGTTTTACGGCCTGTCAGTTAATTTCTTCTTAATAACTACAACAAGATCTGGTCCTCTGAATTGAAGACTATAGAGTTATACAAGGTCTGATATACACGGTCTGGTGTACGGTAACAGAACTCCACATTGGTTTATAAGGTTTGGCGTTCTGGAAAAGACCCCCACCGTGGTTACAAGGTCTGGTGTTCTGAAACAAAAGTCAACAATGGTTACGAGGTCAAGTGTTCTGAAAAAGAACTCCACAGTGGTTTACAAGGTCTGGTGTTCTGGAACAGAACTCCACAGTGGTTTACAAGGTCTGGTGTTCTGGAACAGAACTCCACAGTGGTTTACAAGGTCTGGTGTTCTGGAACAGAACTCCACATTGGTTTACAAAGTCTGGTGTTCTGGAACAGAACTATACAGTGGTTTACAAGGTTTTGTGTTCTGGAACAGAACCCCACCGTGGTTATAAGATCTGGTGTTCTGGAACAGAAGTCTACAAGGGTTACAAGGTCTAGTGTTCTGGAAAAGAACTCTACAGTGGTTTATAAGGTCTGGTGTTCTGGAAAAGAACTCTACTGTGGTTTACATGGACTGGGGTTCTGGAGAAAAAGACAACGTGTGTTCACAAGGTCTGATATACAAAGTCTGGTATTCTGAAACAGAAGTCTACAGTGACCTAGAAAGCCTGAAGCTCTGGGACATAAGACTAGAGTGATCTGCAAGTTCTCGTCTACAAGGTCTACAAGGGCTAATATACGGTGATTTACAATGTGTGGTGTTCTGGATTATATATAGATCTACAAGTTTTGATCTACAGTGGTCTCCAAGGTCTGGTCTACACCGGTCTACAAATTCTCGTCTATAATGTCTACAAGGTCTAGTTACAAGGTCTACAATGTCTGGTTTACAGCGGTCTGGTCTACAAGGTCTGGTGTACTGGAATAGTAGACTATAGAGATTTACAAGGTCTGGTCTACAAGATCTACAAGGGCTAGTCTACAAGATCTGGTCTATAAGATCTACAAGTCCTGGTGTTCTGTAACAGAAGATTACAGTGGTCTACAAGGCCAGCATAGTCTGTTCTACAATGTCTGCTGTTCTGTTTCAGAAGACTACTGTGTAAGAAGACTTCGTTTCTCCTTGGTAATTATAACATGGTTTGGTTTTCTGTTGTTTTATTTAAATCTGAAGTCAAGGTCACAATTATGAGGCATCAAAATTCAATCGTAATGGATATTTGCGATGAGCTTGCTAATCATTAAAGCACTATGGGGTGCCTCCCAACACGCACACACCTAGTAAGTTACATAATCCTAGCACAGTACCCGTAAAAATGATGGGATAATTTACGTGTGGTCCTGGACTGTTCTCTCAGGCCATGATTAAAGTGTCACTCCCCCGATTTGTTCTAATGTTAGCCTACTGAATCGTTCAATAATTCAGTAAACATTATCAAGTATTTCCGTGATAGGATTCAACCAAAATTGGAGAACTCGAACGTAGATATAAAAAGTTTTGCGTACATACATAAATGTATGTAGAAAATAGAAAACAAATTATTCCGAAAAAAGATGAATTTACTTTTTATGGGGAAATCGATGTTTTAATGTTTCGGTTTATATTAAACCTTCGTCAAGACAATGCAAAAGAATGAAAAAATATTGTATGAACCATAATGTGACAAGAATTAGGAAATGTATTTACAGAAAAGACCCATAACCGTATTTTGGCAAGTGTTCAATTATGAACATACAGTGAGCGCGATTCTCTCTTGTCATAAAATAACCCTAGACGGTTGACATGCCGTTAAAATCAATCAACCAATCAATAGGAAATTTAGACGATTTATTGCGGAACAATGAAATCAATGATTTCTCTCAATGATTATTCTAACTCTATGCCTACTTTAAGCCACTCAAAGCGGTTCTCACAAGGCTTCAATACTACGGTAAGCCACTGGAAGCGGTTCTCGCATGTGTCACTTGATTACACTGAAAAATCATTTTTTGAAGCATGAAAGAATAAGAAAAAGATTAACCAAACTACCCTCTTAGTGCGGATCATTTATTAAAATGGCACTAACCGGAAATTTCTTTACATAATAACTCGTTTTCATCAACTTCCTGTTTGAAGATATTAGCGTTTCGTAGCCAATTTTTGTTTAATGTATCTGTTTATGAACAATTCATGTTCTGCATCAAGAAAGTGGGTCAATTAAACCTTAGTCTTATTCTTAAAACTTATTATTTATATAATTGTTATACTACTTGACACACACACACACACACACACACACACACACACACACACACACACACACACATTTAATTACATTAAAACTTAAATACCTATGCCCGATTCTTGTTAGTGCATATATATATATATATATATATATATATATAATATTGAAAGGGGAAAATAAATAAAGGAAAGAAAATATTGAAGGGATAAAATAGATTTAAACACGTGTTTCGGCCAGGAGTTTGTTCATGTACACATGTATTCAATTTATTGTTGTTTAACTATAAAATAAAATAATAGAAAATAATAAAATATTTAAGAATAACGGCCTTCATCAGAATAAAATATTTGATGATTGAAGTTAAAATGGTAAAAATACAGAGAATTGTGAAGTGTTCGAAAAAAGAATTTTTTTTCATTATTTGAGAGATGCTCCACAACAAGAGAAAATAGTGATGTTTGTGTGACGGTTACGGTTAGAGAATATTTTCTATAGTGATATTTGAAAAAAGGGAATTTTTGATTTCATAAGTAATATTATTAACTTGTGCAAAGAAAATTTAAGATTCTGTTAATATATGATTAAAATTTGTTTTTCAATTAGTGAAATACGTGTATTTATATTGGTGAATTTATTTGTTTTTAATATTATATTAGTGATCATTGTTAAATTTGTCTCAATATTTGGTTAGGATAATTGTTACCCGGATAGGTCAGCGTTATAACAAATATAAAGCGCTCAATACTTAAGTAGAGCGGATTTATTATTGTTGTGTGTAAAAAAATGAACACTACGCCATCGTCTTTAGTAGACGGAAGGATGCCAACAACACACACACACACACACACACACACATCTATATATATATATATATATATATATATATATATATGTGTGTGTGTGTGTGTGTGTGTGTGTGTGTGTAAAATGGAAATTAGAAATGAATCCGACAATATGAGGAAGAATGAATACAGAAAAGAAATAATAGAATGGATAATAAAAGATGAATTTAATCAATATCACTTACACATATGTTTCGGTCAGTTTATCTGTGTGAAAGTATTTCGCACACAGAGAAGATTCGACCTTCATAAGAGTGAAATTTTATTTTGAATGAAAAAATTCGTTGGGGAACAACGGAGAAATTTTGGAAATGTTCGAATAGAATTTTTTTTTAAATCACATTTGGAACGCTGAAATAGACCGTTAGAATTTGGATATTTGAATTTTTTTCATTCAAAATTTCGAAATCGAATCTTTTCACACAGATAAACTGACCGAAACACATGTGTAAATGATATTGATTAAATTCATCTTTTATTATCCATTATATCCTTTCTTTTCTTTATTCATTCTTCCTCATATATATATATATATATATATATATATTATATATATACATATATATATAAAGAGAGAGATGTTAACATAGTTCGATCCTAACAGGTTGCTTCCACTTTTGTGGTTTTGTAAGAAACTAAATACGAGAAACAGTTTTGATACCAAAGCTATAAAATTACTGTTGATTTGAGATCTCCATTGGGACCGTTTAGATTGACACCAACAAATTGGCTCACGAGTGATATGTATATCTGTTCAAGTCGCTTCCATTGCTTCCTCCCCCACCTGTAAATAAAAAAAGGGGGGAACTATTTGGGGTAAGGAATTAAGTTCGGCCGTAGTAACGAGTGCGCCAGATAATTTCTCCAGACTCTCAGATAATCCTAACACCCGGCACGTACATTAAACCCGATGGACATTTTAATGGCTACTCGATTAGGATGAGTGACCAACCAAATAGAACTTCAACAAAAACAAAAAAATTAAAAAACAAAAAGAAGAATCAAAGAACATTGTTTTCGCACTTAATACTCAAAGCACAAACCGCTAAAAACCTTTGACAGTGTTAATTATATTTTCAAATGTCTTAAAAACAAATAACTAAATTCAGAACGAATGAATATCCATAACAATACACGTCGTTATCCACGCTAGATAAGTTTCAGGGGTTTTGTACGAAAAAACCGCGTATAAGTGAACTCTATGGCAGGCTTAGCTCAGTCGGTAGAGTATCCGCCTAGGAATCACAAGGTTCCGGGTTCAATACCGGCCCTTGCCAACTCAGCGTATGAGTAGCACAGGAATCTGTGCGGTAAAGTGGGGAGCTGATGGTAGATATGGCGCTCCACTTCAGACGCAAAAACAATCTCCCTGGTCTAGCGCTAGTGAAAAGGGGATAGACTCCCTCGCTGTCTGTCTGATACCAATAATAGGCCACCCCGTGGTTTAGCAAATATATACCCCTCCAAGTGCAAGCATTTAAGTTTTAATATAATAAAATATTATATTAAATTAGAAAGTCTAATAAAACTAAATAAGAATGAAAATAAGAATATTTGAAACAGAGGTGGGTATAATCGAAAAATAGAACGACTGAAACTTGAGACAATTTTATTAATGATTGAAGTTAAAATAAAAAATAAAATCATGGTGAATGTGACGTAAATAACTAAGAGAATTCTAATTTGAGTAGAAATATAGTTTCGGTTACAGACTGGCAAACACACAATCTCCATTATAATAAGATGTATGTTTATAAAACTTGATTTATGTATATATGTGCTTAAAGCGTAAAGATGTGTAAGATAGTATAATTGGAAGAATATTTGATTGATAAGAATAAAAGGAATGAATGGTTACACACGGATTACGCAACAATATTAGTTTATGTATATATGTTTAATTAACAGTCTCCATTATAATAAGATACTGGGGCCTTAATGTAGTACTTTTCCTGTGGTATGTAATCTTTCATATAAAAGTTAAAAGACAGAATTTCGAAAAAGAAATAGATACAATAAATAGCACTTTCATCAAAATTAATGTACACGTTATTTTTTTTTTACTTGTTCTGATTTCTGAATAAATAAATCATTTGCAAAACCCGTTAAGTAGGACAAATAGAAAAAGTTCGATTGAAAAGAACAAATAACAAAAAAAAAAAAATCGTTTAGTTTGAGGACAACTTGAATAGACAGAGACATAGTAGATCTTTTCTTCATTTTCGTTTCAATACAATTACAGTATTCTTCATTCAGCGACAACACATTTCTGCTCAGTTTAGAATGACCGCAACTCATGTCCTCTCGATAATAGACGTCCGGTCGAGTTGAAGAGCTGATGAGGCCGCTGGGAGTTTGGAAGGAGCAATCGAACGATGCTACGAACGAGACGGGAGACTGGAAAGGAGAGACATTAACACTAGATTGATCTATTCTAACCGACTGACCTATGCTTGCTTGACGCCATCTTGTTCGGAAGCCATTAACTGAATAAACAAGGAGAAGGCGCAAAATGTTCGTTAAGCTTCTCGGAACTGAGATTGTCAGTGAAAACGGTTGGAAAACCCATCAGTTGGGATAGCGATACGTTCTAGCTCTTCCCCAGGTCGTCGTTTTGTTTTTAACGTTACGGGTTTTTTCTTTATTTTAATATCGTTTTAACTTGACACCATTGTGTTTCAATGTCGAATTCTCTTTCTCTTTCTCTTTCTCTTTTTTCTCCCTCTCTCTTTCTATCGCCCCCTATCTATCTATCTATATATATATATATAAACACACACACACACATACATACATATATATATATATATATATATATATATATATATATATATATATAGAGAGAGAGAGAGAGAGAGAGAGATGTATAGATATATGTATAGATATTGTATGGTTTTCCTTGTCTCTTTGGTGTGTTAGTTGTGGGGAAATATTTGCGGTATCATTAAGAGAGTCCACAATATCTGTGATGAAACTACTTTTTAATAATAATAAATACATATAAGTTTGTATATATATATATATATATATATATATATATATATATATATATATAAAATCCATGTAATTAAATACATACACACAAACTATAATATATATATATATATATATATATATAGAGAGAGAGAGAGAGAGAGAGAGAGAGAGAGGGGGGGAGAGAGAGAGAGAGAGCGAGAGAGGAGGGGGAGAGATTTCAACAACTGTCTGATATTTGGAACAAATTCTGGAAGCAGCATCCTACAAAACCGAACGTCTACATCCACCACAGAAGAGAATATTCACCTACCTCGAGAGGTGTTTATGGCGAACCGGCAGCCATCTTCAATGAAGTTTACTTGTTCTCTGCAGATTGGTTATGATTCTGCCTATCAAATCATACATGAGGATCTAGGATTCCGTATGATAATTTCGGATATTTTTTTAATCTCCTTCGTATTTTGCCATGTATTTTATATTGACTTATAAAAAAAAAGAATCAGAGAATCGAATGGCCAAACAATAAGCATGACGAACAATGTAGAATACATTAATTATTCCTATCTAATTGTAATGATTTATGGTTTTGTGTAGCAGGTAGTAACTACCTGCTACATGACCGAGTTGTCGGGGACTAAACTGACACCATCATCAGGTACGCCTCGATTTATCTGGTGAGTTGGGTGTGAGGACACCCAGCCTGATCAAAAACAAAAGATGTAAAAGGGGCGGGTGAGGTCCAGGGGAGCCAACGAGTATCCACACTGATAGTATTAGGATTGGGGTACTACTCACAGAAATCCCTGTAATAATGGAGTAGATGGTGCTCCTCAGCTTTGGTTGGCAATCCATCTAGGACAAGGAAAAGTTAATTATGAAACTTTTGCTGCCTAGCGGTTTATCTCATACCAGGATAAGCTAATGGAGTAAACCCCGGAATCAAACCTGGAGCTGGATTCCATAAGGTGGTGTGATGCTGAACTCAGCGCTATCCAGCAACTCCTGCGATACTATTGTTGCCAAACTGCATAGGTTTCTCTACCTTTCCTTTGGACCACCGCGGGATTGTGGAGAGGAGGACCTGCTACTTGGGCAACAGTTCATCCTCCATATAAACCCACCCAGACTACGAAAGGTGCCAACAATGGTTCTGCATAATTATTTTTACTAATGCAAATACTTTTAAAACAATTATGTGATTTTAAATATTCATATCTAATAATAGTAATTTATAAGCATTTTAAACAGGTAATTATTGCATACTTAGTTGCAATATTAATGTTTTAAGAACAGAGGAAGTCAATATGTTAGACGTACTAATGTAAGCATGGCCTGGCTTTGCTCCCGCGCGGTTGAAAAAGTTCTGGTTCTGAAGTTAATAAAATGTTATCACAAAAACATATGCCTTGCGTTGTCTCTAAGAACTAATGACCTCAGCTTCATTTTGATGTATGATCCATGTTCCCGTGTTGGTAATTATATCTGTCCTTAACAAAATGGCATTACTTCTTAACTCACCTTCGATATGTCCAGACAGAAAGAGGCATATAACAATACCCAGGATACTTATAATTAGATGATCTTTTTGTCGCTAAATAATTAAAAAGAAAGAAAATTTAAACATAGTGTTGATAAAATGTATTATAAAATATAGTTACAACCGAATATATATTTCCTATCATTCCAAAAAATATTCATATCGTTACATTAATTACGAACACTTATAAATGCACTATAAGCTTGCACAGTGAACTGGCGTTACTTGCAAACATGATCATATATATATATATATATATATATATATATATATATATATATATATATATATTATATATATATATATATATATATATATATACTAACATACCGATGTTTTTGTAGCTGTAAAATTGCAGCTGGACAAAATCAATGAAACAGAAACGGAAACAACCCTGGTTTAAAAAAAAGAGGACTAAAAATGTTTTTTGAAAGACACCGGAAGTGATTAGTTTCTTCTAGACAAACTGATCTGCCGCTTCCGGTGACATGAACTGAAAGATCGTTCAAAAATGATTTATTGTTAAAACAAATTCACCTTACATTAGCCAATTTAAGTTTATCCAGTAAAACAGACTTAACATCCTTTACTTGTCAGGATAAGGGGCCTCATATTAGAAAAATAGGCTTGCAAACCATTACTAGTGAGTTCGATTCTCACTAAGTGTCTCGTAGTTTTGGGTGTCCCATTTATGGGTTAAATAGATCAAAAAGTGATTTTTAAAAATTAAGTTTAAAAAAACTGAATTGAGTACTTGTGATGAATGAATAAAACTATATCTTCGGCATAAAATAATCTAAAATGGGGTTGACATGCCGTAAAATCTAACCAACCAACCAACCTATATTTGTGCCAATTAAAGTGTCTATGGGTCAGAAAACTCGTTTGCATCCTAGTGTAGCTATGTGGGACTCTGTTCTTTTTGCATATACCCTGTGCATACGTGTAATTTTCTTTTTGTATGTCTGTACGTATTAACCTACATGTCTATTCTCATATGTGTATGCATGCGCTTAGATATCCAAATTGTATCAGAGCTGCTCGTAAAACAAGACGAACCATCCGTAATCGCGCCCATATCAACTCCTAATTACGTTACCCTGTGCGCCGCCTAGCGATCCGGCGTGGCAACAGAATCGCGCTAGCCCCTGGGCCAGAAGTGTTGTCCGATTACTGCCGAAGTTTTGATTTAAGATGCCGAACAGAGATTCCACGCCAATTCGTCGAATGATCGGTCTCTAAGGAAAGGCGTGTCAGGAGACAGGATAAACTGGTGCGGAATTTTGGCGCGAAAGGGAAAAGTGGCGGGAAAATGGGAGCGGGAGGAGGAGAAAAGAGTGAGTGAAAGACGGGAAAAACGAAGACAATGAGGATAGATGTGATTGTATGAACTTTGTCTTATAAATCAATTTCTAACAATAAATGACCGTAAACAGAATGGAGGTCAAAGGTCAATGTACTATAGGGTTTGTTGATTGGTTGTTTGGTGTCGTTACTTTTAAGGTATAACTAATAAGTGATAATTAGTAACACGTTGATTTTAACTGAAAAGATGAAAAGGTAACTATTCTAAATGGTTCATACGTAATATATATATATATATAATATTATATATATATATATATATATATTAATATATATGTGTGTGTGTGTTGAATTAAAACAACAGACACATCTCCTGTTTAACAATTTTATTTGCGATTCTTTCAAGTTTTCTTGTGAAAAGGCAAATTGAAACGGCCAAAGAGACCATTCGCAAACTTCATACCACAGCCAATGATAAAAAGTTGGCCAGGAAACTTGAAAAAATCGCAATAAAATTGTTAAACAGGAGATGTATCTGTTGTTTAATTCAACATGCATAAATGAAATAATGCTGCCCAAATACACACTCACACACACACACACACACACACACACAGAAATATATATATATATATATATATATATATATATATATATATACTTTGTTGGGGTACCAAGTTTCTTGGTACAAGGGTGATTCTAGGCTGGTCCTATTTTCTACCAGTAGTTTGTTATAGAGTTCAGGTTCCGTTTAAGAGCTCAATACTTAATTTTTATAAACAGAGCAAATTTTATAAACAGAGCAAATTTATTTGAATAAAAAGGCATTAAATACCAGGGTGTCGTGATTATGGGCGATTTACACTCGTGGATATCTGAGGCCCACCGAGTTTCGTCAGAATAAAATAAAAAGGGTGTCTGACGAAACTCGGTGGGCCTCAGATATCCACGAGTGTAAATGGTCCATAATCATGTATTTAATGCCTTTTTATTCACAAATATATATATATATATATATATGTGTGTGTGTGTGGTGTGTGTGTGTGTGTGTGTGTGTGTGGTGTGTGCGTGTGCTGTGTGTGATCTGTAAAAAATCGTAAAAGCAACACCCCATAAGAAAGCAACTATACTGCCAATTGCCATCTTTTACGCAAACTGTCCGGCTAAGATAGATAGATAGATAGATAGAAATAAAGAAAGATAGGAACAGATTGAGATAGATAGATAGATAGATAGATAGATAGATATGAACAGACTGAGATAGCTAGTAATGAAAATATTGAGATTATTAGAAATGAAGATAGATAGATAGATAGATAGGAACAGATTGAGATAGATAGATAGATAGATAGATAGATAGATAGTGTAAGGGTGTTTAGCTTGACAAAAGAGAAAATGAGACATTGTAGCCCGCCTCGAAATGATCAGTTTCAAATGGACATTACGAGCATCCAATCACTGACACCTATGGCCTCGGCTAGCATAAAATTAAATAGTGTTGCAGAAAAATAAAATTTAGGAAGAGAAAAGAGAGAGAGAGAGAGAGAGAGAGAGGGGGTGATAGTGAGACAGGCAGACAGAGAGAGAGAGAGAGAGAGAGAGAGAGAGAGAGAGAGAGAGAGAGAGAGAGAGAGTTGAGTAGTGAGAGGATAGTAAAAGTAGACAGTATTGCAGGAAAATAAAAATAAGGAAAAGAGAGATAGATAGAGAAAGATCGTGCTATGTATAGGGATATATAGACAGACAGACAGACAGATAGATAGATAGATTGATAGATAGATAGATATATTGATTGATTGATTGATAGATAGATAGAGAGAGAGAGAGAGAGAGAGAGAGAGAGAGAGAGTTAAGTATTTAGAGGATAGTAAAAGTAGATACTGTTACAGAGAAATAAAAATTAGGAAGAGAGAGGGAGATGGAGAGAGAGAGAGAGAGAGAGGGGAGATGGAGAGAGAGAGAGGGAGATGGAGAGAGAGGGGGTGGAGAGAGAGAAGTGTCAGTAGTGTGAGGATAGTAAAAGTCGATAGTGTTGCAGAGAAATAAAATAAAAGAAAAAAGAGAGAGAGAGAGAGAGAGAGAGAGAGAGAGAGAGAGACAGAAAGGAGAGGAGGAAAGAGAGAAAGACCTATGAGGCAATTATGAATAACCGAGAAAGAGAAAGAGGGTCAGTTTTTGGCCGGGGGGGGGTCTGAGCTGGGGGGGTTTGAGTCGGCAGCCATTGTCAATGTGTTAACGCTCCTTATTGATTCTGGGGACTTAACGCTCTTCTGACTCCGATGACAGATTGTGATGTCTGCATTGACGGCATAATTGATTAGGTGACAGACTCTGGCCGTCCCTCTTCTCTCCTATCGTCCAAAATAAGCCTTTACGGATGGTTCTTTGCATATCGGTCGCAGCACCTCCCCACACGCCCCCACCCGCACCCCGCCCGCTTAGAGTCGATGAACTTAATCACATTAGATACTCGGTTTACATGGTGCTTGCCCGTATAGTTCGGTGGTTAGAGCACACGTATCAAACTAAGGTGAAGTTTAATGTAAAGACTCTGGTGTTGTTCAGCATGAACAGATTATCATGTGAAAGCTGGAAGATTACCTTTTCTTATTATTTACAAATCGAATAATTATTTGCTCAACTCTGTGCGAAATAGGTATGAACTGAATAATCAATAATGAATTCAAATTAATAGACTGTAAGTCGGGTGGATTAAATTTATATTGACCAGGAATGTCATAAAAAAATCACCAAAGCAGAGAATAAATATGACTGGCCATATTAAACTCTCGTTCTAAATTAGTTTAACATGCACATTCGATAAATCAATAGTATAACATGTTCTGAAGTTGAACTTATAAAACTTTGGATTTAAAAATAAAATTCTACTCAAAACTTCTTATAACTATAGCAAAAGCACCTCCAAATGAATCCATTAATATTTTGTTTAATCAATTTCATTTCTTTTTCCTATAAGATTTTGGAAGTCAATTCTTTTCAATTTATTAGACCTTAACATTTATTTTGCGGATTAGAAACCAAAATGTCTTCAGAGTTAAGAGTCAGGGTCAGAATGATTGGAAGACAAATGTTGTTGATAGTTATTTATCTAGTTTTTTATCAGCATGTTTCATTTTTTAACAAAAATAAAAACCGGAATTGACTGCTGAAATTTTATTATGGGGAGGGTACATAGTTGCAGAAGTCTCAAATGAAAAAACTGCATTTTTCCTAGTTCGAAACCGGCTCTCCTCCACTCAGCGTATGAGTAGCACCAGAGATCTGTGCGGTAAAGTAAGGAGCTGATGGTAGGTGTGGCGCTCCATCTCAAATGCTAAAACCATCTCCTTGATCTAGCGCTAATGAAAAGGGAATAGACTCCCTCGCTGATTGGCTGATACCTACTATAGGCCACCCCGACGATTTTATTTACAAATGAAGTAAACTGCTTTAATAATTAACTAGCTTAATAAACGCCCCCCCTCCGTGCGGTTTAAAACTTATCTTTTGAAAGACATTGCATGAGAAGGGTAGGAGTTCAAAATTCAATGTCAGAGGATTTGTATCATAAGTAAGTAAAAAATATATATATATAATTTGATTTGGTGATTGGTTTTGAAGGCTATCACAATGCAAGTGTAAAGAAAAATGAGGTAACTATGATGTTTTTTGTTTACCTTTGATTTATTTGTAATATTTCGGGATAAAGATCCCTTCGTCAGAAGATTTCTGAAAGCTACGTTCTGGGGTTGTTACCTTGCTGCCAGGATCTGTTCGCTCTGCTGTATGTCCGATGAGATCTTCCAAATTCTCTGCGTGTGTGTATCTGTATACCTCAGTGTGTGTTTTTAAGAGTGTCCATGTGTGTGTGTGTGTGTGTGTGTGTGTGTGTGTGTGTCTGTCTGTCTGTCTGTCTGTGTGTCTGTCCAACAATGTCTTAATAATTTGAAATGGAAACTTAGTTCTGTCCCCCTCAAATAAAATGTTGCGTGTATCTATAATTTCTTAATTAAATAATAATTTTGAATATTTTACACGCTAATTTTACACAAAAAAGTATTTATTTATTTGTAACCTCTTGTTAATGAAAAAGGGACGAAAGTAAAAAAAATAATTTAGAATTTTTTACTCAATATTGAAGTGTATATAATACAAGGTTGTTTTTTTATTCTACGCCATAACGAATGTGTGTATTGTGACAGACAAATAAAGACCGAAACTCCATTTTTAATAGTTATGCCTGGATCACCCTGTCGGTTAGTCGGGAGGTTCTTGTCAACAGGGTGCAATAATAGTGTAGTCTCGGTCGCTTTCATCCCAAATTAACGGACTTCCCAAGGAAAATAACCTCAGGTTTATTGGTTGTTTGGTTGGTTGGATTTTACGAAATTTCAACCCTTGTTATTTTGTGCAGAAGACTTATTTGATTCATTCTTGATGGATACACTTTTTAATAAACTCAATATTTTAAAAACATTTTTTAAACTCATTTTTTTAGATTATTAAATCATAAATGTGACATAACAGGTACTATTACTAAGTAATGATGATGGAGGGGTACTCCGCATTCCTCAGAGCTCCAGAAGTGTAACCTCACCATCAGATAGAGTTTAACGTCATAACCACATTATGACCCTTATTAAGTTTAACCTAAAAGTGATCATCAGGGTTCATTGTAATGAATTAATGAAGACATTGATTAATTACATGACAAATGCGGAAGTGAATAATACAATTATGACAGTTGAAAACAGTTTCGCAGTTTTCGATATAATACTTAGATCGACCGTCGATATTGTTATTAACTCTATATTCTATTCCCCGTTAAGTTATCTTTATCACACACACACACACACACACACACACACACACACACATTATATATATATATATATATACAGGGTGATCCCAAAATACAGGCTTTTTTTTAAAAGTCAGGCCTGTTTTTTGGGTCACCCTATATATATATATATATATATATATATATATATATATATATATGCACAGAGTTGCCCCAGAAGCTTGCAGGGCGCAAGCCTCTGTGGGGCCAAAATCACCCTAACCCAAAAGCATTATGGTTGCTATAACATTGAAATATATTGCTTAACTTTTGCCACTGTATTTCTGAGCTATGAATGCGTAAAATTTGCAAGTGGCCGGGTAGATGAAACTTGGAAAAATCTTAATCTGTATCTATTGACCGTTGGCGTGGGGTGCCGGTTCAGGCACTAGCCACTTACTCAATCAGGACATTAACATATCTCTGTATACACTGTAGATCAGGGGTCGGCAACTTTTGGGGGAGAAGGGCTAATTGGCTATGCAGTGTCTCGGTAAAGGGCCATTGTATTAAATATAATGCAAATAAATTTTCTCAGACTCGTGCTTCATTCATTGGTCTCACCTATGGGAGCTAGAAAGCAGTAGCAGAGTCTTAGAGTCCTGGGTATGACGCTAAACTATATATGGTGGTGAGATTGCAATTCTGGAGCTCTGAGAAGTATGAAGTGCCCCATTGGCATTACTCCCAGGTTATTCTGACCCGAAGTGGTAGTACCTGTTAACCTATGGGTTAAAAAGCTGTCAAAAAAGGTTTTGTCGTTTTTTTATTTTTATTTTTAAGGTTTAATTTTTTTTATAATCGCCTCTGGTCTTTAATGGGTTAACCCGGATCGAACTAGTGTATTTCTATTCGATACTAATTGTCAGAGTCCAGTTGTTAAGTAGGAGGGCCAGGCGAAAAACACTCGAGGACTGGATATGGCTCACGGACCGGGGATTGTCGACCTCTGGTGTAGATGTTATAGGAAATAAGTTGTTGGGATGGATTCTGCGTCCGTGCGAGAAAGACTGACGAACGAACGAACGAACTATCTATCTATCTATCTATCTATCTATCTGACATAATGTCTAAGGTGATGGATTATACTGAAGACGTTTTTATTTTATTCATTCTTGTTATACATTCATTTTTTAAGCTCTATTTTTGAAAAACTCATTTTCTATCTATTTAACCCATAGATAGGACCCTAACAGGTACTACCACTTTGGGTCAGAATGGACTCGGAGAATTGCCAATGAAGGGACATTCCACAATTCTCAGAGCTCCAGAATTGCAACCTCACCACCATATATAGTTTAGCGTCATACCCAGCTCTCTAAGACTCTACCACTGCTTTCTAGCTCGTATAGGTGAGACCAATGAATGAAGCTTATCCAAACTTCTTCCATAAATGTGGCGGATATAAGAAGGACAAAATTCCTAACCTTATTTTCTCAGCGAACGAAGCATAAGGGGAAAAAAAACACCCGAAAGTCACTCTTCTAGTCTATTAGATATTGAAATAAATTAATCAAATAGCGAAGGTGGCATAACATTTCCTCGTATTTAGAACATTTTTGAGAGGGGATTTAGTCGGAATTTAGCACACTTGAAGCTGTCGCTATGTTCCCACTTAGAAAACAGACGCCGTGTCTCGGTTTTCCACTGACTGTGCACAGATTATGTGCACATGATGAAATTTTATGAGATTGATTAAAAGGCTCCCGTGAAACTCCTTATAGCGGTGAAATTGGAACGCAGATCTTGTAAAAAGAAATTTATATATATATATATATATATATATATATATATATATATATATATATACTTGCGAAATCTTAATTGGAAAAAAAAAGAAGGAAATGAAAAAAAATGTTTTTAAAAAATGGTTTTGTGCTAGAGGTCATTTCCCAACATGGATCAATTTTAACAGAATCCTTGATAAAGAATTTTGGGAATCCGAAAATTAATTAGGTCTTTTCCAATTTACGAGGGTGAGTAAAAAAAAGAGTAATACCATTTTCTTTATTTCATATGAAGTTTGTTTTTATAAAACTGAGGCCTACATTGAGATCCTAACGAGATTCAGAGCAAGAATCCTACAAGTAAGACCCAACTTGCTAATCGACGATGCTCAGCTACACACATGCATCAGGACAAGGGAGAAAATCGCCTCATTCGGATGGACAACTTTATCACACCCTCCATATTCATCAGATTTAACGCCACCAGACTATCATCTCTTCGTCCCCATGAAAGAGGATTTGAGAGAAAAACATTATTCCGGTGACGAGGAAGTGAAATCTGTAGTGAAGAAGTGGCTCAAAGTACAGGCAACAGAATTTTACGGGGCAGGGATACATGCTCTCATTCGAAGGTAAAACATTGCTATTGAGAGAAATGGTGACCATGGGGAGAAGTAGGGATGTGATCCACAGAGGACCAGCTTCATTTTGATACATGATACATGTTCCTTTGTTGGTAATTATACCTGTCCTAAACAAAATGGCATTACTTTTTTATTTTTATTATGCTTTTTTTTTCTTCTTTTTTTTGGGGGGAGGGACGTAAATTTAGAAATAGATCCCCTGGGGTTTGTGTTATAATTTAGGTCCATTTTAGCTCAGTTGGTAGAGCGTCCGACTAGGAACCACAAGGTTTCGGTTTCGATACTAGCCCTCGCCAATTAAGCGTATGAGTAACACAGAGATAACGCTAATCTGTTTCAACCAAACATGATGAAAAGGTGAAAAGAAGAAACAAAAGAAAAAAGTGAGACAGAGCTAAATCAAGAATATTATACTTTTTACCTATTGAAGTATTTGCAATAGCTCTTAAGTAAACATATCAAACGTTGTAATAATTAAATTATCATACTGTGGTGTATCCACCGGTCGAGCTAGTAAAGAAAGTTAAATCAAGATTATTATACATTTTACATATTGAACTATTTTACCAATAGCTCTTTTGTAAACATATCAAACGTTGTAATAATTAAATTATCATAGTGTGGTATATCCACAGGTCCTGCTAGTTCATAATAGACTTATTATCTCTTCCCATTTGGCCGGAAATAGTTGTTTTGACCCGAGGTTGACCTAAGAGTATCGCCAGTGACCTCGGAAGTTAGCACGACCGATCCCACCCAGGTTTATCCTCAAATTACCGTTTTATTTTCAACCCCCAGAGTCCAACCGTTTGGCCGCCCATAACGCGCGTACAGCCAAGAAATTACTGGCTTTCTAATCCCCCTTCCCGAAACTACAAAATTGTTGTTTGTAGAAACTTAAACTCATTTGAACTAGCTAGAATATGCGCTTTTCAGGCGTTAGTATTTAAGTTTTAATGTAATGAATTATATCAAATTAGAAAGACTAGCAAAATTAAATAAAAACGCAAACAAAAAGATTACACTTATTTTAATTGTATCTTAATTGGTTTCTATATAATATCATTCATGGGATTGATTTTAATACGTTGGAGAATAAAACAATAATATTAGAGATTAATAACACCAAGTAATTATTTATTAAACCCGGTTTTGTTAAAGCCAGTATGCAAATTAACTATACCATATATTATGTAGACCTTTATTTCTTATTGATATATCAGGCACATTGCAGGATTTTAATCGCACTAATAAAATGGTCATTTCGGGTCTGTGTTTGTTAATGTAAATTAAAAGCGTTGATCCCAGGGGGCTATCCCCCCAGGCAACACCTGCCCCCTTGATTTAAAGGGGTAGGGCTGGATTTATTGCCAAGCGCCTGAGGCGCCCTTCTTATGGGGGAATACCGACAGGATAGACGCATTTTTTGTCTACCACCCATGAGCTTCGGCTTGTGGGTGGGTCCACATAAAAATGTCCTTGCGTCACACCCTCATAAGTGGGGTGAGAGGCTAATACCCTAATATCATTGGCTTTTTTTAGATAGGAAAACTTAAATACTTACATCCGGACGAGATATATTCTCGGTAGTAAGTATAATTGCTTGTAAAAACAAGAACGACATTAAATAACCCAATAAAAAATAACCCAGCAATATTTCTCTGAAATTTTTAAGAAACGTTGTACAGATAACAATAAAGATGAGGACAATAGTCCGAATAATTTAAATAATACTAACCACCAATATTTATTACTTAAACCAGAAAAAAAATTCCTTAACTAGTATGATACTGTAGTTGTTAGCGAAACAATTTCTAGAGTTGATATTTCTTTGTCGCCGTGTTAACCGACACCATTAATTCAGAAATGAACTTTATTTTTAGTTTGAAGCCGAGTTACGCCAAGATTCCTGCCTCCATTGTTTAAAAACACTCACACACACACACATACACACACACACACACATCTGGTAAGCAGGAACAGCCCATAAAACTTCATCACGCCCCTCCCTGCTTTATCATGTGATTAGGCGATAAAATAACACCTAATATATAAACCAAACAAAAGGAGTTCGAGAGTGAAAGGGAGTAGATGAAACAAAAGTATTTCAATGTTGACCAAGACTTATTGTTGGACCCACCTCGTATAATGTCGTGAAGATTCTCTGTCACAATACCACATTTGTACGTACGCGCAAACGTCTACGATGAGAATATTACTAAGAATCTTATTATGTTTGTATATATGCATGTAACTGTAACAGAGTAAAGACATCACATTACAGTAAGATTTCTATTAGAGCAATAATCTTAGGATTATCATCATCATCATCATCATCATCATCATCATGTCACGCAGGCGGCAAGGATATCCATGACAACCTCTCGACAACCGTCTCTGTCACTCATAGTCCCTGGTAGGTCCTCTCAGCAGCATCCAGTATTTGCACAGAGCTGGTCTATGTATGTCCTTGCTGGACGACCCACACTAGCATGTCCATGTGCTGGTTTCCCAGGAGGACGTCACTTATGATTTCAAATTTAATTCTCCAGCATGTCTCGTCCGTCTTACTCGGATGATTTGTGTGATAGGGGACAGGAGGCCATATAGCTGTTTTCTTGGGGGCACTGTTTCCAAGCAGCATTCTTGTGCATCTCCCATCTTGCCTATTCTCTAGGCGCCTTGTCTATGTCCAAGTGGTGCGGCCATATTTAAACTGAGAGAATAAAAATATTTCCAGTCGTATCCTGGGTATGACATTAAACTGCATCTAATG
>CM042144.1:66154157-66201657 GCA_023376005.1 Doryteuthis pealeii | reverse complement strand
AAAAATGCAAATGTTATAGAGTTTGTACTATAAGTAAGTAAAATCCTCAATTTATTAAATGAGTAAAAAAAAAAAAAAAAAAAAAAAACAATGTGAAATTGAAACTTAGTTTTGATAACTTTAAATATACATTAAAATAAGACATTCTTCTGTAAATTTATATATATCATATATGTAATGTAAAGTCGTCGGGGTGGCCTAAAGTCGGTATCAGCCAATCAGCGAGGGAGTCTATCCCCCTTTCACTTGCGCTAGACCAAGGAGATTATTTTAGCGTCTGAGGTGGAGCGCCACACCTACCATCAGCTCTTTATTTTACCGCACATATCCCTGTGCTACTCATACGCTGAATTGGCGAGGACCGGTATCGAACTAAGAACCTTGCGGTTTTTAGCCGAACACTCTACCGACTGAGCTACGTATATATTATCGTGCATGTATTAATCAAAACTTGTTTAAGAAAAAAAGGATCGTCTAAGGTTGCATGATCAAATTTTGAGTGTATTAATTCTGTTATAACGACTTTGGGTAATGTGACGTAAGCAGGGACGTAGTTTTGGTTACGGACAAATAGGGACCAAATCTCCATCATTAAAAGATTACATCTATCTACTCTATATTCAATAATGACCTTCTTACAACCTGTTTGTAATATTGGTAAGTATTGCTAGTTCGAATAATTACTACACACACACACACAAACATATATATATATATATATATATATAATATATATATATATATATATATATATATAAACTTGTTTTAAAACAATGAATATCATCTACGACCGCATGATCATATTTTGAGCGTATTTATTCTGTTATGACGATTTTGGGTAATGTGATATAAGCAGTGACGTATTGTTGGTTACAGACAAATATGGACCGAATCTCAATTATTAATAAATTATATCTATCTCCTCTATATTTAATTATGACCATCTTACAACCTGTATGTAATATGGGTAAGTACTTCTAGTTCGGAAACTTGATCTCTCTGTGAGCGTAAAATATATAAACAAACCTACGTATTTAATAGTTTTGAAACACCTGCCTCGCTACAGCAGCTGTCAGTGGCCGAGGGGATTAGATATCCGGCTGGTGAACAGTTAGTCGGAGTTCGACCCTAGCCACATTGAAGAGGCGTGAAACGCCGAAACACGTGTCTGTTGATGACTTATTAGTATATGCTCCCATAAATTTGGTATGAGCTCTCAATCAGGGATGATTTAAATTCACTCTCACTACTAGCATAGAAGCAATGATCGTTTCCCCGGAAACTTGATCTCTCTGTGACCGTAAAATATATAAACAAAGCTATGTATTTAATAGTTTAAAAACACCAGCATTGCTACAGCAGCTGATGGGATAAGATATCCGGCTGGCAAACAGTCAGTCGAAGTTCGACCCTAGCCAATGATAGTTGTTGTGTCTAGCCACACTGAAGTGGCGTGAAACGCCGAAACACGTGTCTCTGGATGACTTATATATATATATAATATATATATATATATATATATATATATATTATATATATATATATATATTAGGCAGTAACATCTCCTCCACAGAAAATGACGTTAATGCACGCATAGGAAAAGCATGGGCCGCTATAAATAAATTATCGGTCATATGGAAATCCAATCTCACAGACAAGTTAAAGAGACAGTTCTTCCAGGCCGCTGTCGTATCAGTGCTGTTGTATGCCTGCACCACCTGGACGCTAACGAAGCGACTAGGAAATAAACTAGATGGGAGCTGCACAAGAATGCTACGAGTGATCATGAACAAGATGTGGAAACAGTACCCCACGAGAAAGCAGCTGTACGGCCACCTGCCACATATCACCCAAACCATCCGAGTACGACGGACAAGACACGCAGGACACTGCTGGAGAAGCAAGGACGAACTCATAAGCGACGTCCTCCTGAGGAAGCCAGCACATGGGCACGCCAGTGTGGGCCGACCAGCAAAGACGTACATTGATCAGCTCTGCGCGGATACAGGATGCTGCATAGAGGACCTCCCGAAAATGATGAACGATAGGGACGGATGGAGAGAGACTGTCATGGATATCCGTGCTAACAGCGCGACATGATGATGATGATGATGATATATATATGTTATATAATATATATATATATATATTATATATATATATATATGTGTGTGTCTGTCTGTCTGTCTGTCTGTCTGTGATTATACCAGGCTGATTATCAATGTTCCATTTTGGTGCATTCTCACAGTACGCACACATCTGTTCCACTGTCAGATTTAGACGCATAAATTCCATTCGCAACTCTTTCTCCTCTCTCTACGTTTTTTCTTTTCTTTTTACTTTTTTTCTCTCTCCTTGTGATAACTAGGCACAAGTGACGTCGGTATGCAAAAATCAAACGTCAATTGAAACGCTCTCTTCTTTTTCTTTTTCTTTTTCTTTTTCTTTTTCTCTTTCATTCTCTTTTTCATTTTACGTTTTTCGTTTTGTGCTTTTCTTTTGTTTTTGTTTTTTTTTCTCGTTCGTTTTATTTGGTACACGTTAATTTCACCTCCATTATGTTCGTCTAGCAGTCGCCATCATCCCACAATCCAAAACGCAATATGCAAAATGATATCATCTGATGTTGAAATCATATTCTAATAAACATTGATTAATTACAATAAAACATCATTACATGTTGTCCCGTTCCTATTCAAGACGTAATTCTTTTATTACATACTAAATGTGACTACCAAGCGTCACCTGTGTAGAGAGGGGATTTTTTTAAAGTTAGTTTCAGGTCTATTATTTAATTATTACTTATCATGAGTTGGATCCTCGCTGGATGAACCATCAAAATCTCCATGTAAACATACAATAATATAGTAAGAAATGTTAATTCAATAGTTTACAATTTTTTAGAAATAAGATATAAATGAGGTGATTTGACCAATACAATACTTTAGATATCAACATTTAAAATTCTCCTTAGAAAATTTAAGAACCAAACCAGAGCATATTCGGCCCTATCGGTTGGGGCCTAAAATAAATTGACAGTATTCTCTGTAGTGGGGTTAGACACCCCCCACACTCGAAAAAAATTTGTTCTTTGTATGATACTAAACTGCTTCATGTTCGAGTGATTTGGAGAATGTGGAGTACACTTTCATTGCCATTACTCCCAGGTTCACTCTGGCCCGAGGTTGTATTACTTGCTAAAATTCCATTTTAATTGGTTCTAATTAGTCGTAATTTGCATTTGTCAAAAACTGACACGTCTCGTACTCCACATTTTGCCTATCACTGTCCCCCTCTCTATATATATCTTGATTAACTACCCCTTATATATTTTAGATTTGAGATTGAAGAGAGAAATTGGAGAGTATGAGAGGGAGAAGCAACTTCAATCTCCCTCTCACATCCTCTAATCCCTCTCTTTACGATCACAGAGAAACTAACATATATAAGGAGTAGTTAATCAAGATATATATATATATATATATATATATATATATAATATATATATATATATAAAATGTTGTTCTGGTTCCAATGGGAGAAAATTTAATATTTTATAAAAAAGAAAGAAGGTCCGCAAAATGTATTATGTTCTCAGAAAAAAATGTTTATTCTTTTTATCTTACATACGCGACACGTGTTTCTGATCTGTTGTCTACTTCAGGCATTGAGTTATTAATTTGCAGAATATGTCCGATATTTGATAGGTTGTGTGGGTTTCTGCAATTTTTCTATTGTAATGGCTGTTTAATAACGGTTGTACGCTACGTTATTTATATATATATATATATATATATATATATATATATAGAGAGAGAGAGAGAGAGAGAGAGAGAGACTGGCTGAATGGGACGTAAGAGACAGGTCCGTTTTTTTACTTAATTGCACATTTTAGCAAAATGTTTTTCAATCTTTTTAATTAAATTTGCTTTGCAAAGTCACTTTTTTCCTGATCACAATTACTACGTAAACCTCAATGGGTGACCCAACGGGTTACGTTTATATATATATATATATATATATATATATATATATATATATATATATATATATATATACTAACACCTCCGCATGACTAGGATCTGACACAATTACGGCTTCAAATAACTATTATTAACATAAATAATTTGTACACTGTTATATGATTTCAAGTATTCAAATCTAATACTAATAATTTTCAAACTGTTATATGGTTTCAAGTATTCCTATCTAATACTAATAATTTGCACACTGTTATATGGTTTCAGTATTCCTATCTAAACTAATAATTTTCAAACTGTTATCTATTAATATATCAACTGTTATATGGTTTCAAGTATTCCTATCTAATACTAATAATTTTCAAACTGTTATATGGTTTCAAGTATTCCTATCTAATACTAATAATTTTCTAACTGTTATATGGTTTCAAGTATTGCTATCTAATACTAATATTTAGCACACTGTTATATGGTTTCAAGTATAATAAGTGTAATCTATTTTTGTCTGTAAAATGGGTTTTAGAGCTTCCCTACTCCTAAAAATCGGTTTATAAAAGAATGTTAGCCAAAGGAATCCAAAAATGCTATTGAAAAGTCTTAAATTTAAACAATTTTAAATTATTAATGATTTCTGATTTGCGAAATTTTAACTGAGGTTGTAGCTTCGGTTTGAGCAATTTTATGAAAGTTAAGCGGGATTTACCTATTTAAATATGTAAGGCTAAACAAATCGAGATGTACATCTGTATGTACATTTCGTCCTATTAGGCCTTATCAGCAGAGCTATAGATACGAAGACCGCCCCGTGTCTGACTCGAAACCTGTCTGTCAAATCGACAGGAAAGCGTCTTACCTCCACACCAAACGGACTTAGCATGATTTCTTCGTTTTGTTAAGTAGTGCGTGTTTATAAAAAATATTAAATAGGTAAATCCCGCCTAATTAATTATTAATGAATTAACTTTCATAAAATTAGGTTCGACTTCAATTAAGCACATATTCTCTCAAATATTGTCGGCTGAAAATAGCCATATCATAAACATCGTCTGTTTGTTTATTTCTCGTAAGTTCGTGTAGAGGTCACTTAAGAGGAATATAAACACCTACTACTTAACAAAACGATGAAATCTTGCTAAGTCCGTTTGGTGTGCAGGTAAGACGCTTGCCTGTCGATTTGACAGACGGGTTTCGAGTCACACACAAGGTGGTCTTCGTATCTATAGCTCTGCTGATGAGGTCTAATAGGCCGAAATGTACATACAGAGATTGATTTTTCTCGATTTGTTTAACCTTACATTTTTAAATAGGTAAATCCCGCCTAATTAATTATCAATGAATTAACTTTCATAAAATTAGGTTCGACTTCAATTAAGCACATATTCTCCCAATTATATATATATATATATTATATATATATATATATATATATATATATAAACCTGCATCAATCTGCTCTGTGGAATTCTGGACGCTACACAGAAAAGCTACAGGGAGCGAAGCTCGATTGGCGAGAAAGTGTCATGGGAATCAGTGCTGACAGGCCGACATGATGATGATGATGATGATGATGATAATATGAGGAAAGGTACATTTATCTTCAAATCGATGCTATTATTGCACTATTGATAAAAATAAATCATCATCATGTCGATGATGAGGATGATGATGAGGATGATGATGAGGATGAAGACCCTATTTTGCTGACCAGCAGTTGTGACACCGGTTTTTAACGGGAATAAGTGTCTCAAAAAATAAATGGTGGTAACAAGAAGATGAATAAGATCTAGACCGTCTGAATGGCTTCGAGACTTAACATTGTGTGTGCGGGGGCGACTCCCCCCTTTTTTCCGTTAATATTTTACACGACTCGAGCAGACCATAAAAACGTAGTTTACACCTGGTTATTGTGTGACGGCAAGGATCTAGTTATTCCCTGGAGTTTTATTTGACGCATAATTGGTCTCGCTTAGGGCCTCAACATTCTCCCCTGCCCAAACCACACGTCCGTTTCAAGCAGCCGATGATGGGCCCCTTTGTTAAGATCAGAGATGCTATTTTTCATCCTCGGGACGCACGGTGGCGAAAGTCGCTACAAGATCTTTATATGGCAGACTTCATAGATCATGAACGAAAATTTAATGTAGGTTTTATATTTTTATCCTTTTTTTTTTTCTTTTCATGCACACTTCAACTACTCTATCACAAGCGTTGGCCATTTTTAAACCAATATATTTCAAGCAATAATTAACAATTATTAACAAAATGAAAAACTTTATCGACAATAAAACTTGAACGGTGTAACACGACACCGTTCTTTGCACACGTCGCAAGTGCGTGCTTGTCGTTTGTTTTTCCATTGCTCCGTGGAAAGGTACATTTATCTTGAAATGGATGCTATTATAGCGCTATTGATAAAAAGAATAAAACAATCCAAGTCCTGGCTTTTACTAGAATAAAGAACAAAACACCGTTGACGTTTTAAATCCAACATGACTGCTATATCCAAAACCAGGGATCACTAAACTTCTTTTCATAGTGGGCCGGATAATTGAAAAAATAAGGAGCGCCACATTATTATTGTGTTCAATACTTGCTTGCCAGAACGAAAGCTCTGAGAAAAAAATGCAAAACAAACTTTATCTTTCCATTTTATATTCATGGATGAGTGGCGTAAAACAAATTTAACCAACATATTTATTTTCAAAACATTATCAAAGAACGCATCATTCTAATGCCGTCGGCGGGCTTGATAAAATGCCTTCATTGGCCGGATCCGGGCCACGGGTCTTAGTTTGGTGACTCCTTAGTTTAGGACTTAAACAAACAAAAGGAACAAACGAGAAATAACCTTACCAATTTATGGATTGATCTAAAATAACCTTTTGTATGAATAGATACTCATGAAGATTGACTTACCAAATTTAGTTTATCGACGAACAAGAGGAAATATGATTGAAGTGTATAAATATAAGTAAAATCGTCGGGGCGGCCTAATGTCAGTATCAGCCATGCAGTGAGGGAGTCTATCCCCTTTTCAATAGCGCTAGACTAAGGAGATTTTATTGGCGTCTGAGGTGGAGCGCCACACCTACCATCAACTCCTTACTTTACCGCACAGATCCCTGTGCTACTCATACGCTGAGTTGGCGAGGGTGGGTATCGAACTAGGAACCTTGTGGTTTCTAGCCGAACGCTCTACCGACTGAGCTAACCCGCTCATCAACAAATTTTAAACTATTGAACAAAAAAATCATAAATTAAAACTTTCAAAAAAATTTGCAAAACAAATGCAACACAAAATTATTTTACTAACAAGGTAGTAGATTCATGGAATAAACTACCATCATCTGTTGTGAATGCCCCATCGATTAATTGTTAGAAGAATATAAATATTCAGTTGAGATAAGATAAATGTTTTAATCTAAGGAACAGCTGACTGGTCTCAGACCTAATATATTTAGCTGAAAAAGATAGTATTATTATTATTATTTTAATGAGTTTTTAACACCTGTCGTAGCTGGTGGTTCACTGGAGGCTGAGTGACAGCAAGTCTCCTCAGGGTTCCAGGACTCTTCTGAGTATTCTAGCCAATCCCAACGGTGCTGTAGTTTAGATGGTCTCGATTCTTCTTCTGATTTCCAGTTCACCCAAATTCTTTTCCAGTGCTTTGGGGATCGTTCCAAGGGCACCAATTACAATTGGTACGACTTTCACCTTCATGTTCCAAAGTTTATTATTATTATTATTATTATTAAATATGCAAGATTAGATTGCCAATCATCATCATCATCATCCTCATCATCATCATTAAGGCATGCCGATAGCGCGGTTTTCCTTAACACACACACACACACACTCTCTCTCTCTCTCTCTCTCTCTCTCTCTCTCTCTTCTCTCTCTCTCTCTCTCTCTCTCTCTTCTCTCTTTCTCCATTCGTCTCTATCGGTCTACGCTTTCGGCAAGTTTACTAGACGGCATCCAATATCCATACAAATAATAAGACTTTGCTGATCAGCCAACATCGGTGTGTCCATATGTAGTAGTTCATAGGAGAATGTCGCTTAAGAGTTTCTACATACTTCCCCAATAATATCCAGCATCTCAATTGACGTGACCAACCGATTGATCGGAGGGAACTTCCCCAACATTGTGGGTGTCTTACTCCTCTACAGAGATTCAGTTCAATCAATTCTCACTATACTATGACATAAAAAATCATGTACATTGCTTAGTATCACATAAGACCAATTGATATGCGTCACCTAGTAAGGATCAACCTCATGTCTCAGTAGGTCTACAAGTTTAGCCCACTAAGCAATACACCATGATTAGGTGGCAGCCACACACACCCTTAGATACAAGACCAAAAATATCAAGCACCCAGTGAGAACCAAACTCACTTCTTAGTAATAATTGATCTAAGAGACTAGCCTACTAGACCATATACCACAATGAAATACACCCCAATTATCCCTCAAAAGAAGAGTATGCATAGCTTAGAGACAAAACTGATTGTTATGTTTCACCTAATGAGGACCAAACTCACTTCTCAGTAGTAAGTGATCTGAGACTAGCTTGCTATGTAATGGACCATGATGAAGTGCCAGACTCTACCTTCTATAAAAATATCGCTTAGATAGAAGATGTTAATTTTAGCATTTTGGATTGGAAAGTTTGGTTTGGTTTGTTTTATTTTACGGCATATCAACCTCAGTGGGTCATTTAATGCCGACAAATTTTGAAATAAATTCATTCTTAATGGATACTCAATTCTTTTTATAAACTCATGTTTTTCTATTTAACCCATAGATGGGGCCCTAACAGGTACTGCCACTTCGGGTCAGAGTGAATCTGGGAGCAATGGTGATGAAAGGGTGCTTCACATTCCCCAAACCTCCAGAACTGGAACTTCACCATCAGCAGTTTAACGTCATTCCCCGGACAAAGACTCACAGCCATCGCCTTCTAGCGCCCATAAGATAAAAAGTGTTGGGGCTTGCCATAAGGGCAATAGGGTGGGGTAATCATATAGGCCTGAGGTAATAAGCCGATTGATCGGAGAGGGCTTCTCCGACCGACCGTCTAGCCTAAATAAAGGTCTAAGTGGAGTGTTACATGTCATGGACTGCTCATTCACCAGGATCCCGTCCTTAAGCATCACGGGTCACCACCCACGGCCAACAGGTGGTCCAATTTTGGGGGCGGGATGGTCTTACCCCTATGTAGAGGTGCAGTCGGTGTATTATAAAGGCCCAGTTGACAGGGCGAGGGATGAGAAAGCTGATTAGAGTATGGTTTCCGCATTTTACAAGAGGCATGCCAAGATTTCGATGTCAAAAACACAGAAATGTTATCATGAAAACATTAACATTCTTGTGTTGCAAATCAGAAGTCGAAGTGTAGTTTCATTTGAATTGTTTAATATGATTACTTATTTGTCAAACCAGCCACTTGACAAGGCAAATGCAAAGTTTAAATATCACAAAATCACAGAAGATTTTATCACTCGGAATTTGTTGAAAATTTATTGCAAAGATTTGAAAACGTGTAACAATGTTAAGGAAGTTTCATGATATATGAGTAAAGGTTGTTGAAAAAAAAACGTTCGTCTAAGTGTCCTATATTTAACTCTTTGAGAGAAAAATAAATAAAGGAATAAAAGCCCCACTTGAAACCAACATTTTTTCTTAATGAAAATCACGCTCGAACACACACACACACACACACACACACACACACACACACACACACACAAACCTTGAGGGTTTGTTTCGATGTCCTTTATCGCAAAAGATTTATACACAGGCGCGCAACCGCACACACAAAACACCTAAAAATGTACAATGCCTTTTTTCGATACACAAACTCACACACTCTCATACTCACACCGTAAAAGAGAATATTTGACGTCATATTTCAAACCGTCCACTTTTTTTAGCGTCCTTTCTTCAGACTTTAAATTTTGAACAGACTGATAAACAAGGTCTATCACTTGCTTTTCTCGTTATTCTGTGATAAAACATTTTTATCACCTTCCATATACCAACAAATGCCCTGAAGATGATCTAATTAATAGATCGAAACACTGCAGCGTCGGATAATAAACTTACCACTCAACTTATTTAAACCTGTGTTTTTTCAATTTTCTTAATATACTACATATATATCCCAACAAAAGATATTGTTACATACTGAATCATACAATATTCAGTATACTAGTACATCTAAATAAAGTTTGCGCCAGGCATAGAGCGCTAAAACATTCGCGTAATGGTTCCGTAATCTTCACAGTCTCAGTAAGTAAAGTCGTCGGGGTGGCCTATAGTAGGTATCAGCCAATCAGCGAGGGAGTCTATCCCCCCTTTCACTGGGCTAGACCAAGGAGATTGTCTTTGGGTCTGAGGTGGAGCGCCACACCTACCATCAGCTCCGTTGTTTACCGAACAGATCCCTGTGCTACCCATACGCTGAGTTGGCGAGGGCCGGTATCGAACTAGGAACCTTGTGGTTCCTAGCCGAATGCTCTATCGGCTGAGCTAACCCGGCCCTTTAATCACCCCGATGTTCTAAAATAGCAGTGTACAAATAGTATTGGACCAGCTCATCTACTCTCTACGAAAGGTAAGCTAGGCTAGTCCACAACAGATATATGGTTTCACAGTGAAATGGTTTTGGGATTGGAGGACATTGAAGAAGCAAGTTAAGGAAAGAAAGGAGATGGGTCACTCAAGAACGCAACACAGCGTGGGAGTTAAAGCGATTACGACCATCGTCTGAAAAAGGGAAGTGAGAGTCGAACATTGAGAGAATTTCGAAGTATATATTTATAAGGATAATTTATTGTGCGTACAAAATTTTAGAATTCGTTTTCTGAAAAAAATTTTTTGTTTTGTTTACAACTCTTCGGAAAAAATTCATAAGATAAACAAAAGGAAAACTGCAGAAATGGGAGCGTTTGGCGAGGATATCAAAATCCTCCACAAGTTGTGTAGGGAATTTGAAACGACGATAAAGTTCAACGCTTCCTCAACGACATGGCGTCAAGATGGTATGACATAGACATACAAAAACTGCCACAGCAACTACAGAAAGGCATCGACTGTAATGTGGGTTATGTAGAAAAATAGATAGATGTTAAAACTTTAAAATGATGTAAACACCATTGACAAATGAATTATAAAAGTTTCTGTGATTTCTAAATATTTTGGAGACATTACCTTTGGAATTTATTTATTATCATTTATTTTAATAATATTATATTATTATTTATTTCTTTTTTTAAATATTTTATTCTCCAAGCGGAGATCTTTGGTGTTAAGCAGAGCGCGATCCTTAGTAAAGAATCCTTTGTTTGTTCCTTGGTGATCCTCTGTATTGCAGGTCCTTTATCAATGATTGCAATCCAATGATTGGATGTCTCTCAGCATCAGCGATTAAGTAGTTAACTAGCCACGTATTCGGGCTGTTGATTGGCTGAGGTTTAGACCACGTGATCTCGCTTAGTCTATAAATTTCAGTGGTGTACAGTAGCACACCTTGTATATAAAAATATTCCAACACGATTTTATGCATACATTTATTTAAAACCCCTGTTATTCAATTGATAAATTCTTTAGCATTTTTATATGTAGCTATTGCGAGTTTTTCCTAGATGCATAATAAGCAAAATTTATCCCCTGCCTTATACTTCCCATTTTAAAATTGGGTATTTCCCTAGTTTATTTTTTATTTCCAACACATGACTGGGTAAGTTTGTTTTATTTTTATACCTCTTATGTTTATATATATATATCGTTCGGATAGAAACCACAAGGTTCCTAGTTCGATACCGGTCCTCACCAACAGCGTATGAGTAGCACAGGGATCTGTGTGGTAAAGTAAGGAGCTGATGGTAGGTGCGGCGCTCCACCTCAGATGCTAAAAAACAATCTCCTTGGTCTAGCGCTATTGAAAAGGGGATAGAATCCCTCGCTGACTGGCTGATACCGACTTTAGGCTGCTCCGTCGACTTTACTTTATATATATATATATATATATATATATATGGGTAATTCCACTTCAAATCATCCAGGCCATGTCACCCAGCCTGTTCCATGTTTCTGAAATTTTGGGCATTATCTAACGTTAACACAGTCCACACTTGGAAAAAGGCAGAAAAATTGAAGGAAGTGGGGGATAATTTTACTTTTTTCAGGGTGATTTGACAAGTGTGGATTATAATTAGACAATCCCCAAAATTTGAGCTTCCAATTCCAAGTTATGTCGGTTTTTAGCTCTCCAAATTTCAGGGGGTTCGCGAAAAATGGCCGCTTTTTGTAAACTCTTTTTATTAGTAAAATCCGTTCTAGAGCTTCCCTAATCCTAAAAAATGTTTTATAAACGTATTTATCCCAATGAATCTGAAAATGCTATCAAAATAATGATAGAAAAAATTGCCTTAAATTCAACCAATTTTAAGTTATTGATGATTTTATTTTCATAGCAATATCAATATCCCGATGTGGCACTGCATCCACGACAACAATTTTTTCCTATTATTATTTCACATATATTGAACATTGTACCAAAAAGATAGTTTGATATTTGCTCAGAAGCGAAGCTACAACATTTTGCAAAATTTTTTAATATTTTTGCACTTCAATTTTTTTAAAACTTTTGTCCAGCTGTGGACTATTCTAAATCCCTAAAATTTGGACTTCCAATTCCAAACTTTGGCAGAGTTATGGCGATTCTAAAAATCGAGATAACACTCCAAATTTGGGTGGGAGTCGTGAAAAATGGCGACGTTTTGTAATTTATTTTTTACTGTAAAATGAGTTCCCTAGCTTCTTTACTCCTGGAAATTGGTTCATAAAAGCATTTTAACCCAGGGAATCCGAAAATGCTATTGAAAAGTCTTAAAGTTAAACAATTTTAAGTTATTAATGATTTTTGATTTGCAAAATTTTTGCTGATGTTGTAGCTTCGGTTCTGAGCAAATATCGAACTCTTTTTTTGGTATAAATAATGTTCAATATATGTGAAATAATAATAGAAAAAAAGATTGTCATAGAGGCAGTGCCACATTGGTCTTGTTGGGAAAAAATCAGAAATTATCAATAACTTAAAATTGGTTGAATTTAAGACTTTTGTGATAACATTTTTTTGATTTCTTGAGCAAAAATGCTTTTATAAACCAATTTTTCAGAGTAGGAAAGCTCTAGAACTTATTTTTCAGACAAAAAGTCGCCATTTTTCGCCAACCCTTCCATATTTGGAGAGCTAAAAATCGATATAACCCGCCAATGTTTGGAATTGGAATCTCAAATTTTGGGCATTATCTAACGTTAACACAGTCCACACTTGGAAAAAGGCAGAAAAATTGAAGGAAGTGGGGGATAATTTTACTTTTTTCAGCGTGATTTGACAAGAAATTAGATATATATATATATTATTTATATATATATATATATATATATATAATGATAATTTACTGTGTGTACAAAAGCTGATGGTAGGTGTGACGCTCCACTACAGTAAAATGAATCTCTCTGGTATAACGCTAGCCAGGCTCCCTCGCTGTCTGGCTGATATCGACACTGGGTCATTCCCTCGACTTTACTTACTTTATGCATGGAAAAAATGTATTTACGCATTCACAGGATGAAAGCAGGTTACGTTTTAATCGAGAGTTTTCCTTCTCCTAGTCTGGTTGCTAAAAAGCCCAGTTTTCGCTACTATTTACCCATACATGGAGGGAGAAGATAGGGATTCATGTATATGTGGAGGGGCATGGTCTAATGGTTAGAGTCGTAGGAAATGGAATCGTCGATCTGAGTTCAAATCCTGGACAAAGCTACAGTTCACATAGCACTAATACCCTTGGGAAAGGTATGAATTCAACTACCTCCCTCAATTTATGGGTAAATAGTAGGGCAGAGTGGACTGTTTAATCTTGGTTAGGTAATCAGTTTAGGAGAAGGAAAAATTAAAACTTGTTAAAAACTCTGCTTGGGGTGGTCACTACTAGAATAGTAAAAGTAAAATTAAATCATTAGGGCGGCCTAATGTCGGTATCAGCCAATCTGCGAGGGAGTCTATCCCCTTTACAGTAGTGCTAAACCAAGGAGATTATCTTAGCATCTGAGGTGGAGCGCCACACCTACCATCAGCTCCTTACTTTACCGCACAGATCCCTGTGCTACTCATACGCTGAGTTGGCGAGGACCGGTATCGAACTAGGAACCTTTTGGTTTCTAGCCGAACGCTCTACCGACTGAGCTAATCCGGCCCTATCTATTTCACGAATAATCTCTGTGTGTATAACGAAAAACGGATCGAGTCCCTCGTTGTCGGACTGATACAAACAATGGATATCTCTGTCGACTTCACTACAAGAATTTTAACGGATCTGCCAAACAAGCTTGCTGACACCATGAAAGAAAGACAAATAGAATAAGTTGATTATAACTCTTATAGATTTGTGAAGGAGTCACGTGATTATTTGTTAACGTAACAGCGATGAATTAGAGAAAAAAGAAGAAAGAGATATAAGTAATTCGGCGTGTAAATCTAGATACTGACAGAACAACAAAGAAAAAGATGAAAAAGAAATCTATATAAAAGGCAATTGGTATGTATGTATGTAAGTATGTATGTAAACCGGTACAGCCATTATCCACATGACTGGAGAATTCATGTGGATGATGGGTGTACCAGTTTTGAGAGTGAAAGAATTGAGCATGAAAACTTCAAGCGTCAACTTCGAAAAGGATAAATCTGTCATATTGGAGAGAACACGGATGGTCGGAAATGTCAAACAGGTGGTCGAATTCTGCATTCTAAGGCTGGACATGTCAATAATAGGAAATCTCATCAGGGACAATTCATGCAAATTCTATGAACAAACAATGTGTCTTGTGCAATCTGTAAAAAAATTCTGTAAGTCAGCTTCTGGTCTTAAGAGACATATGGTGTTGCATAAGCATAAAATTGTATCACCTGTTCCATCTGATACAACGGGAAGGACATCCTTCCTATGTCATATTTGCATCAAAATGTGTGGATCTACAGCGGGTTTGATGAGTCATTTGAGGGCTCATGAGAGGAAAGGTTCTGGTGGTGGGGTTATAGAATTGTGAGGGACTGCAGTGATCTGTAAGAATTAATATATTAAGATAAAGAAAATACAACAACTAACGACAAGGTAAATATATGTATAGATATTAAATATCACCGGTTCTTGCTTTTTTGTGCAAGGATTATGAAGATTTGATTTATATTCACGAATATATCTAAAGATTAAAATATACATAATAAAATGGATCTGCGAGACTAATTTGCTAAACACTATTTCACATTTTTATTTGTTTCCTCCTCTACCCAGGTGATGCTGGGTAGCCGCTTCTAATAATGAATAAGGAAGAAAAATTTGCAATGATGTAAGAAAGCAAAGAAAGAAAACACAGCATAAAAGTATGAAAATATCAAATAGATAAAAATTTGATATCAACAGATGTTGAATAATTGATCAGAAAAGAAAGAAAGAAAGAAAGAAAGAAAGAAAGAAAGAAGCTGATAAAAAAAGAAAGAAAGAAAGAAAGAAGAAAAAGAAGAAAACGTAGAAAAGAAAGAAAGAAAGAAAGAAGCAGACGTAGAAAAGAAAGAAAGAAAGAAAAGAAAGAAAGAGAGAAGCAGACATGAAAGGAGAGAAAGAACAGAAAGAGATAAATCGAAAGAAAAACACACAAAGAAGAAAGAAAAGAAAGAAAAGAAGAAAGAAAGAAGTGAATTTAAAAAGAAAGAAAGAAAGAAAGGAAAAAAAAAAGAAGAAAAATAGACCTTGAAAAAAAGAAAGAAAGAAAGAAATCGGATTAAAAGACGTAGACCAAAAAGAAAAGAGAGTAAGAACAAGAGAAGAAAGAAAGAAAGAAGCTGATAAAGAAAGAAAGGGAGAAAAGAAAGAAAGAAGAAAGAAGCTGACGTAGAAGAATGAAGAAAAAAGAAAAGAAAAGAAGAAGCAGACGTAGAAAAAGAAAAAAAGAAAGAAAGAAAAAAAGAAAGAAAGAAGCAGATATGAAAGGAGAGAAAGAACAGAAAGGGATAAATCGAAAGAAAAACACACAAAGAAAGAAAGAAAGAAAGAAAGAGAAAGAAAGAAAGAAAGAAAGAAGTGAATTTAAAAAGAAAGAACAGAAAGAAAGAAAGAAAAGAAAAGAAGAAGAAAAGAGAAAAACAGACCTCGAAAGAAAGAAAGAAAGAAAGAAAGAAAGAAGCTGTCATCAAAAGAAAGAACAGAAAGTAATAAAAAAAGAAAGTAAAATGAATGAAGAAAAGAAAAGAGCAGACATTGTAAGAAAGAAAGAAAGAAAGAGAGAAAGAAAGAAATAAAGAAGATATATATGAAAACAAAAATACCCAAGTAATAACCCTTATATTTATTCAAGCTCTCTGGCAGATGTACAATCACACCGTTCACCTACTCAATCTGCGCCTCTTTCTACCCTCCTCTACATTCTCCCCCTCCTACTCACCTCATCCTACTCCCCACTTTTCACCTGCATCATTTTCCAACCCTCTGAACTCTGGAATAAGTCGGAGGATGAGGAAGTGGAGGCTGGGGGGTTGAAAAAGGGCCTAGCCATTGATCACCGGGGCTATGGTCGGCGTCAATCGCGCTCCTTCACTCCAGATCGCTGCTACTTAATCTCAACAACAAAATTGAATTGAGAGGAACCAAGAGAAAACATTAGACTCCTTTTAATCAGATTATCGTCTCTGATTCTCCTGCTCTTGGTGATTTAAGAGTAACGGTCTAATTTGTCAGTTTGATAAAGCATTCCATCACTGGCT
Source organism: Doryteuthis pealeii (assembly GCA_023376005.1). NCBI lineage: Eukaryota > Metazoa > Mollusca > Cephalopoda > Myopsida > Loliginidae > Doryteuthis > Doryteuthis pealeii. The sequence continues at coordinate 66,184,846 of CM042144.1, read as the reverse complement.
TACTCGCTCGCTCGCCAGCCTGCCTGCTCGTTCGCTCGCGGCGTGGCATACGCTGGCTGGCGTGGAGTGGCGTGTGGTTATGGCGTGGTGCGTCTTGACTAACGGTTACTGGCCGCATTACCCCTGACTCTAGTAACGGTCGAGCTCTGAGCCAAATAGAATCAGAATCTTTTCACTGTCACAAAAGCAAAGCATCGTAGGACACGCCCAGGAGAGACGGCCTATGGTAGAACAATGTATCAGCAGCAGCAGCAGCAGCATTTTCCACATCAGTTTTAACTGGTGGCTTTTCACTGGTCTGAGTGACTGCAAGTCTTCGCGGGTATCCAGGACTCTCCTAAGTATTCTAGCTGATCTTAATAAAGACCGGGTCTGTATAGTCTCGATTCTTCCGCTGAATTCTCCCAATCTTTCCTCCAAACCCTTAAGAACCGTTTCAAGAGCACCAACTATTAAAATTGGTATCACTTTCACCCTTATATTCCACAGTTTTTTATTTAGTTCTCTGGCAAAGTCCAGGTATTTGTTTATATTTTCGTTTCCTTTTATCTTCACCTTTTGATCTACTGGCACTGCAAAGTCAACCAGTTGACAAGTTCTATTTTTCTTGTTAATCAATACTAGGTATGGTCTTCCGGCTGGGATTTGGGGGCCCGTCTGTATCTTAAAATCATAGATAACCTTATACGTTTCCTTTTCTAGAACAGATTCCTGTTTTTGCATGTATCATTTGGTTACATGTTCAAAAATGAGTTTCTTGTACAATTCCCAATGGATCTCCCTTTCCAATCCAGTCATGTCTGTATGGTCTCGATTCTTCCACTGATTTCCAATTCCTCCAATCTCTTTTTCCAGTTTTTTTTTTTTTTTTTTTTTGGGGGGGAGAGACTGTTTCAAGCACGCTAACTCCAGTACAAGTATTTGGTTATCTTTTCGCTCTCTTTCATTTTCACTCTGTGATATACTAGGTTTTTTTTTGGGGGGGGGTAACATTATCTCTGGTCTTCGATCCTTTGTCCTTTGGTCCATTTACCTGAGTTTCTCCCTTGTCCATTTTAAGAATAGTCCAAAGTATGCTACAATAGGGCATGTCAATTTTGGAACTGTAACATCTCCCATGAGGAAAAGGTTGCAAACTAACATAAACAATTAGCACACAAAATATTTTTCTTTAAGACTTGGTGTTCGTTTGAGGAAATAGAATTTAATCCTTTAAAGTGTTACAGCTTAATTACTTGGGTAAAAAGAGTGTTATAGCGTAAATTATTTGTAAAAAAGTGTTTACCCTTAATATAGTAAACAAAAAAAAAAAGTTACAGCATTAATTATTATTTTACAGCTAATTACTAGATAAAAAAGTGTTACAGTTTTATTAATTAGGTAAAAAAAAAAAAAGGGTTACAGCTTAATTATTAGGGTAAAAAAGTGTTACAGTTTAATTATTAGGCAAAAAAAGTGTTACAGCTTAATTAATAGGTTAAAAAAGTGTTACAGCTTAATAAGTAGATAAAAAAGTATATCTGAGGTATCGGCGGTGATAGTGGCATATTTTCAATTTGAATTCTAGTTATGATATTTTATTCATTTTCTTTAAAATGACAAGCTTTAATTTCTAAATTTTCTAACCGAATAATAAAGAATCGGTCAGGTTTCAGCCCCGGCTGCAGGTAGTTTGCTTAGTTTAGCCACACTGAGAAGACGGGATACATCGTAACACGTATCTGTGAATTACTAATATAAGCACCCAAACCTGACAGACCTATTTGGAAGAGAATTTAGCTAACACTCACCATGTATGCTTAGGCAAGGCTTTCCTATTAATTTTTGACTTTGACATGTATACCTATGAATGTATTGACCACAAAAAGTTCAGCTTCTCGCTTGTAGGTGCTGATGGCCGAAAGGTTAGGGTCTCTGACTGATGAAAAATCGGGTCCCGGCTGAATATAGTCTGCTGAGTCTAACCACACTGAGGAGACGCTATACGTCGAAACACAGTGTCTGTGGATGACTATATATATATATATATAAGTAAAGTAAGTAAAGTCGACGGGGCGGCCTAAAGTCGGTATCAGCCAGTCAGCGAGGGAGTCTATACCCCTTTCAATAGCGCTAGACCAAGGAGATTGTTTTAGCATCTGAGGTGGAGCACCACACCTACCATCAGCTCCTTACTTTACCGCACAGATCCCTGTGCTACTCATACGCTGATTTGGCGGGGACCGGGATCGAACTAGAAACCTTGTGGTTTCTAGCCGAACGCTCTACCGACTGAGCTGGGAGAATATGTGCTTAATTGAAGTCGTACCTAATTTTGAAAGTTAATTAATTAATAATTAATTAATTAGACGGTCATACCTATTTAAATGTAAGGCTAAACAAATCGAGAAAAGTCAATCTCTGTGTGTACATTTCGGCCTATTAGGCCTCATTAGCAGAGCTATAGATAGGAAGACTGCCTTGTGCGTGATTCGAACCTTGACTGTCAAGCTGACAGGCGATGACCGTAACCCCTACACCAACCGGACTTTCTTAGATTTGTTCGTTTTGTTTAGAAGTAGGTTTTTATTCCTCTTATAGTAACTTTTTACACGACAGTATAAGAAGTAAATCCACAAGCGATGTGTTTTGATATGGCTTTTTTTAGCCGACAATTTTTATTATTATTAATTAATTAACTTTCAGAATTAGGTACGACTTCAATTAAGCACATATTCTCCCAAAAATTGTCGACTAAAAAAGCCATATCAAAACACATCGCTTGTGTATTTATTTCTCATATATATATATATATATATATATATATAATATATATTATATATATTATATATATAATACTATGGTGCCGAAACTTGGTCACTTTAATGCAAGGACATAAACCATCTTGACGCTTTTCACTTTGAGGTATAAAATGGGATCTTAGGGTGAAAAATAGAGGAATACTAAAAAATGTAACAACATTGCTGGCATTTTAATCATACTAGCAAAGGTTCAGTTTAGGTGGGCTGGTCACGTTGTCAGAAATGAGCAGAGGCTTCCATAAAAGAAATTCTAAGCGTTCTATTGGACGTCCATTCTTATTCTACAAAGATAAATTGAAGGATTATTTAAAACGCCTCAACATTGATCTGAGTACCTGGGAAAATCAAGCATCAAATCGAGAAAATGGCGTAAGACATGTTTCGCTAAATTTAAGAGCTCTCGCTTTAGAAAATGTCATCTGTCAGTGTGGCTTCGTAGCTTGCAGCAAGGCTGGACTAGTATCCCGCTGGGGAAAATACAATTAAAATGTATTTTTGCTAGCATGCACAACGTGGGAGGAAACGAGTCAATCACTGCTGATCCTCATAGGGAAAAATTGAAAAAAACACAAGTTCATAAAACGCTAGTTTTTCATTCAACATTTAAAAAAAAAACAGATTGACCAACAAAGCAAAAAACTCTCCACAGTCTTCTTATTCTCTGTGATAAATTTATTTCTCCTCAAATTAACAAAAGCCCTGATGAAGATCTATTGAAACAGATCAAAACACTGCAGCGTTGGCGAAATGAACATCACTCGTTTATGAACTTGTGTTTTGTCAATTTTTCACTATATATATATATATATATATATATATATATATATATATATATATATATATATATATATATATATATATATATATGAAACGAGATAGATAAATAGAGAGACATTATTTACTCGAGTAATAAGCGACTTAATTGTAATGAATGATCCTTCATTTTAGCCAAAAATCTATTTTCTTCACATAAAAGCATGTGGTGTAATGGTTACCGTCATAGGAAAAGGACACGTCGGAACGAGTTCGAATCTTGGACACAGACAACCTGAAAAGAAAAATTAATGTCTCCTATTTAAAATATTAAATACATAAAAACCTTTCCATGCTATTACTATTTAAATTTTATTTTTCTTAATTATCCTCACAAATATAAATCAAATCTTCATTATTTTTACTTAAAAAGGGAGCTCTGCTGATGGTGAATGTGTGTATATATATTTACATTGTCGTTAATTGTTTTATTTTCGTAGTTTCCGCCGGACATATATACATACATACATACACAAAACTGCCCCGCCCTGTCGGCTGGGGCGTTAGAATGCACCGACTGCACATCTGCAGAGGGGTAAGACTCCCCCAATGGGACCACCTGTTGGCCGTGGGTGGCGACCCGTGATGCTTAAGGATAGAGCCCAGGTGGATGAGCAGTTCATGACATGCAATACTCCAATTTGGCCCTATCTTGTGCTAAATTGGCGGTCGGAGAAGCCCCCTCCGATCAATCGGCTGGTCACGTCAAGCCGTAGCACCTATATGATTTTCCCAACCCTATTGCCCTTATGGCAAGCCCCAACCCCTTTTTATCGTATGGGTGCTAGAAGGCGGTGGCTGCGGGTCTACATGTCCTGGGAATGACGTTAAACTCTATCTGATGGTGAGGTTCCAGTTCTGGAGGTTTGGGGAATGTGGAGCACCCCTTCCTCACCATTGCTCCCTGGTCCACTCTGACCCGGAGTGGTAGTACCTGTTAGGGTCCCATCTATGGGTTAAATAGAAAAATGTATTTATAAAAAAATTGTATTATTCATTAAGAATTGATTTATTTCAAAACTTTATCGGCATTAAATGACCCACTGAGGTTGATATGCCGTAAAACAAAACAAACCAAAAACCAAACCATTGTTGTCTGGGTAGAGAGGGGGGATAATAAAAAGTTAGTCTCGCACATCCATTTATTTTTATGGTCTTACATAATTGAGTTTTAATCACGGACGCAACCAATGAATTTCTCTTCTCTTACTACTCAAATCCTAATTCTTTAATATCTTCCTAGATATAAATCAAATCTTCATTATTTTTTCACAAAAAGCAAGCTCTGATCATAGTGAATGTGCATATATATTTACTTTGTTGTTGATTGCCTTATTTTCTTAGTTTCCTCTGAACATATATATACATACATACACACAACTGCCCTTTATATAAGTATAAATAGATAGATAGATAGATAGATAGATAGATAGACGGGGATATACATTGACTTTTATATACGTTGATATTTAGAATGACATGAACATTATTCTATGCCCCTGTATATGTTTTCATTAATGTACGATTTATTGTTTTAATTCGAAATGAACTTGCATTTCCTTTATTTGTTCTTTGTCCAATGAATTGCCTCGTGCATAAATGTTGCCTTGAAATCAACTCTAACTGACAATCCGGTGTTGGTTTTGTGCAAGTCGGCTTTCTGACAAATTTGTCACCTGGTCACTAAGCAGGCTCTATCAGGCGACGGGCACTGTGTCTATCGGCTAGCGACGCTTGAACGGGCCCGCCTCTCATATGTCTCCCAAGAGAACGCCAGTTGGCAGACAGCTCGCTTATCACAGTCACACCATAAAAGCCTCCGTAAAAGCAAGCACAGAATCGTTCGGTATGGTAGCCAGCTTTCGACATTAAAAACCTATTACTAAACTAAACAACAACAAAAAAACTAAGCTTCTATTTTAGAATTCATCAACATCATCATAAGGTCGCGCTAGTAGAACGGATATCTATGACAATCTCTCACCAACAGTCCCTATCACTCATTGCCCCAGAGAGGTCATCTGTGCAGCATCCAGTATTCGCGCATAGGTGGTCAATGTACTTCTTTTTTGGACGGCCAACACAGGCATGTCCATGTGTTGGCGTCCACAGGAGAACGTCACTTATGAGTTCGTTTTCACTTTTCCAGCAGTGTCCTGCGTGTCTCGTTCGTCTTACTCGTATGGCCTTTGTGATAGGGGGCTAATGGCCGCACAGTTGTTTTCTCGTGGGGTGCTGTTTCCATGATTTTTTCTAGAATGCACGCAGCATTCTTGTGCAGCTCCCATCTAGCTTAATTTGTAGTAGTTTCGTTAGGGTCCAGGTGGTGCAGCCGTACAGTAGTACGGATACAACTACGGACTGGAAGAATTGTCACCCACAGCACGGAACATCTCTACACTTGATGGTAAATTCCTAAACTCGATGAAACAATTCATGTACTTTTGTGTTTTGAATAAAGGCAGCCAATTACTCACACACAAAGAGAAAGTAGGAGATATGTAGTAATAGTGAATAAGAGACAAAGTCAAATACTTGGTAATAGTATATTTATTCGATCAAGGAATTCATATACATACTAACTCCCCGTCTCGTTTGTCTAACAGCTATTTATGACAGATTCAGCCATTATTTTATGGTCGAAAGGAGAAGTAGCTAATCCTATACAGCACGTGCCTAGGTAGTAATATCTCATCCATAACATTATTATTAGTTACTTGAAACAATATACATATTTACCAGCCCTTTTCGCACCAGTAGAATGTGACACGAGGTTAATTTCTTAAGCGGAATTTAACAGTTTTAACTTCAGAGTTTTCCTTCTCCTGGACAGGTTGCCATAACCATGTTTAAAGTTCATCCTTCTATTAACCATAGCTAGAGGGAGAATAGTTGGATGCACACCTTTCCCAAGGGTATTAGTGCTATGTAAAATGCAAACAGCCTCGTCCATTTTCTACGACGATAATTATTGCACAACACGCCTCCATACAACTGCGTACAAACAAATGACTATTATTAATTAGTATTATTTGGATTATTCGGACTATTGTCCTCATCTTCATTCTATTCTTCAATTGTCTGAATAATCCAAATAATACTACTTATCAAGCCTCATTACAAAAATTCCGAGAAAGACTATTATTAAATAAAAATAATTACTTAAAGCCATATAATAATAATAATAATAATAATAATAATAATAATAATAATTAATTATTATTATTATTATTATTATTATTATTATTATTATTATTATTGAAGCTATACACCTGTGAGCAAATTTGTATTTGATAGAAATATTTCATATAAATGTGGACAAAAGAAAAAGCTCTTAAGAAACACAATTACAAAAAAATGTAAATATAAACGTAGAATGAAGGCGATTACCTAACCCCTAGGCATAAAATAACATTAGATAGTTTGTCATGCCGTTAAAATTAATCAATCAATCCATCTACAGTCTCGTTGTAGCTAGATTATAAGTTTAAGCTGACTTATCTGGGACAAATGCACGTGAGTTCGAACCTCATAGCTTGATTTTTCTCGATTCGCACCGACCCGTGTATGTTTTGATAACCGATACTCAAGCGCGCCTCTTTCCTAGAGTTTGAACTTAAAATATGTATACATAGCACACACACACACACACACACACACACACATATATATATATATATATATATATATATGTGTGTGTGTGTGTGTGTGTGTGTGTGTGTGTGTGCTATGTATACATATTTTAAGTTCAAACTCTAGGAAATAGGCGCGCTTTGAGTATCGGTTATCAAAACATACACGGGTCGGTGCGAATAGAGAAAAATCAAGCTCTCAGTATATATATATATATATATATATTATATATATATATATAAAATACTTAGGTAATCTAAATATTAGCAACATAAATGAGAGTAACCTCCCCTTGTTTGCCTGACTTTGAGGAAGCCGTTTTTTTTTCTTGGGGGGGGGGTCGGCCATTTTCATTTCACCGTAAATGTACACTGAAAATACGAATTTGTTCGAATCAATACAACTGCATGTTTAAAAACGAAAATATCATAAACTGTGTTCTTAATAACAATTAAGTTCATTTCAAATAATGCGCAAGCACGATTAAGAACACCTTTTATGATATTTTCGTGTTAAAACATGCAGTTGTATTGATTTACGGTGAAATGAAAATGGCCGACCAAAACAAACGGCTTCCTCAAAGTGAAACGAACACAGGGAGGTTACTCTCATTTATGTAGCTAATGTTTAAATTACCAATATATATATATATATATATATAATATATTATAATATATATAGCATAATAGCTGAGGGTCTTGATGTCCTCGGTAGGACGTTAAACTCTATCTGATAGTGAAGTTACCTTCACCACCGATACTCCCAGGTTTACTATGATCTGAAATGCTAGTACATGATAGGGTTCCATTTATGGGTTAAATAGAAAACAAATGAGTTAAAAAAGTGTTTTTAAAAAATTGAGTACCCATCAAGAATGAATGAAAAAAAAATGTTCGGCATAAAATAACCCAACAAGGGTTGGCATGCAATAAAACCCAACAAACCATTTCCAACGAACGGCTATAATCGTCACTCAAAGCATGTCTCCTTCCTGCAGATTAAACTGTATCCTATGAATAATTTCCAAAAGTGTATACCTCCGGTCTTCCATACTTTTTTTGGTATTAAACACCCGCTAATGGTGCGCGGACATAATTTGCCGATGAATGGCTCGGAAGTGATAAAAATCATAAATTTTCCATACTACAGAATTATTATCCCGGACCGGAGCGAACAAAACTGTTAATCACGCGGAGAGTGTTCTTCCTACAAAAGGCCGGGAGTGAAAAGAGCGAAAGGGGTTGGGGCAGAGGTTGGGGCAGAGGGACAAGGAGTTTGGAAAGAAAGTGATGAGATCTGATGCTGTGGCCACGCGTTTACACGTTCTCGCCAGACACGATCACATCCGTCTATCCGATACCCTGGCTTCTTTCCAGACCGTATTATTATTATTATTATTATTATTATATTATATATTATTATTATTATTATTATTATTATTATGTTCACTCCTGGGTTTTCTACATCCATGGGTTTTCTACATCGGCGTTACCTAATGGTATTTCACTGGAGTCTGAGTGACAACAAGTCTCATCAGGTCTCTAGACTCTTCTGAGTATTCTAACCGATTGCAGTAGTCTGGTTGGTTTCAATTCTTTCTCTGATTTCCAGATCCTCCAGTCTTTTTTCTAAGTTTATTGGGACCGTCCCAAGAGCACCAACTACAATTGGTATCACTTTCACTTTCATATTCCATAGCTTTATTATTATTATTATTATTATTATTATTATTATTATATTATTATTTATTATTATTGTTGTTGTTGGTGTGGTGGTGTTGTTGTTGTTAGTTTTCTCACCAGCGTGAGCTGATAGTCTTTCGCTGTAGTCTGAGTGACATCAAGTCTCCTCAGGACTCTTGGACTCTTCTCATTATTCTAGCTGATTGCAACAATGCTGTTTTCTGGATGGTCTCAATTCTTCCTTTGATTTCCAGTTCCTCCAGTCTTTTTTCGAAGCTTTTTGGAACTGTGCCTACTGCACCAACTATAATAGATATCCCTTCCCCTTCATGTTCGACAGCTTTTTCAATTCTCTGGCAAGGTCCATGTATTTATCTATCTGTTCGTGTTCCTTCATCTTCACCCTGTGAATTTGAATTCGGAGTTTTCCTTCTCCTAGACTGGCTGCTTAATCAAGGTTAAAGAGCAAAGTCTGTCTTACTATTTATCCACAGCTGGAGGGAGAATAGTTGGATTCGTACCATTACCAAGGGTATTAGCGCTAAGTGAAATACGAAAATAACAGCCTCATTCAGGATTTGAACTCACCTCCCCGTGTCCATTTCCTACGACCACGTGCCCCCCCTCTCTCTTTCTCTCTCTCTCTCTCTCTATCTCTCTCTCTATCTCTCTCTCTCTTTCATTCTTTATTCATATGGTCTCTCGGTGCAACGATTTGTCAACTATCCATCCTTGTTGCTATCTTCCACATCCCATTTCATTTTAAAATCTTTATATTATGCAATTAAGTGGATCCTTTTTTAATTCATTTTTTCTCTTTTTTTATTTATTGGAGTACTCCTTCATCGCCATACTCCCAGTTTCGTTCGGCACGGAGTGCTAGTATCTGCCAGGGTCCCATGTATGGGTTAAATAGAAAAAATGAGTTTAAAAAAATGTGTGAAAAAATGAGTTTAAAAAAATGTGTGAAAAAATTGAGTTAACGTATTCAGTTTAAAATAACCCGAAAAAGGTTGACGTATCGTAAAATCCAACAAACTAAACCAAACATTTCTATTTATTTTATTACTTTCTTATTATTATTCATCTTAATTTCTTGTTCCTTTCTCATGTTTATTTTATTCTTTTATTAATTTTTTCGAATTGTGATATTTTCTGGAGATTTTTTGCAGCATAAAAACCTTCTTCTTCTTCTTCTTCTTCTTCAATTCCATTCTCCCCTCTTTCGTTCTCTCCCTCTCCCTCACACATACACATACACATATACACCCACACCTCAGATTTTATCCCATATTTCTCTCTCTCTCTTCTCTCTCTCTCTCTCTCTCTCTCTCTCTCTCTCCTCTCTCTCTCTCTCTGCATTTCCGTTTTTGTCTCTCACGTTTCAACTTCACTCTCAACCTATCGTTAACACCAGCTGCCCGAAAAAGGTTTTCAGGATGAAAAAGGATACTAAATTTACACAAGTCCATAAAATAATAATAATAATAATAATAATAATAATAATAATAATAATAATAATAATTTTTAAAAAGGAGATATAATGTGTTGCAACCCCTAACCCCTTCAATTTAGAGCACCACATTCATTATTTCTAAGAGTGTGTTGGACGGAGACAGGAAGGAAAAAAGGAAAAAAGGAAATAAAAGAAAAAATGATAAGAGCAAAAAGGGAAAAAGACGTGTAAGAAAAATATATAGAAAGAATGAAAGTAAGAGAAACATTGATGAGAATGGATAAAAAGAAAGAAAATGATACAACAAAAGAAAGAAGGAAACAAAGAAACGAATAAAAAAAGGAAAAAAGAATAAAGTAAAAAAAGAAAAAGGGTAGAATGATAAAAGAAGGTAAAGAAAGACATGCAGAAAAGGAGGTACATAAGAAAGAAAGAACAAAATTATAAGGGTGAATAAAAAAGAAAGAAAGAAGTTTTAAAGACAGAAGGAATAAGAAAGAAAGAAAAAGAAAGAAAGAAAAAGAAAGAAAGAATAGATGAGATTGCATAAGAAAGAAAGAAAAAAGAAAGAAAGAAAAAAAACGTTTTAAAGACAGAAGTGAATGAGAAAGAACTAAGAAGAAAGAAAGAAAGAAAGAAAATAAAGTTTTTAATAGATGAGATTGCATAAGAAAAAAAGAAAGAAAAAAGAAAGAAAGAAAAAAGTTTTAAAGACAGAAGTGAATAAGAAAGAAAGTAAAAGAAAGAAAGAAAAAGAAAGAAAGAGAAGAAAAGAAAGAAAGAAAAAAAGAACAAAAATAAAGTAAAGGTTTATTTTTGTTCTTTCTTTCTTTCGAAAAAAGGAGAGTGAAAATAAAAAGGAAAGTTAGGAAAGAAAGAAAAACTTAGAAAGAAAGAAAGAAAGAAAGAAAGAAAGAAAGAAAGAAAGAAGCTGACATCAAAAGAAAGAACAGAAAGAAAGAAAAAAGAGCGAAGGAAAGAAAGATGAAGAAAACTGTATCTTAAGAGTTTGAGGAGTGTGAGTTAGGCTCTCGTTGTCGTCGTCGTCGTCGTCGTCGTGACAGTGTTGAAACCTGAGAGTGATTTTGTTGATCGGCAAAGGGTCGTCGTCATTTTGAATGGTTGGTGTATTTCGCATCGGTTTATTTATGTCTTTTTAAGCGGACGGGTGAGAAAATCGGGCTACGAGCATTAAGTGGCGATAATCCCACACTTAAGCCTGTCACTGGCGTGTTTAATGCTGCCTAGTCATGTGACCACTGCTAATAGAAGAAGTGTTGAAGTGGTTTTCGAACAGACAGACAGAGGTGACGAGTACGAAGCGGGGAGCATGCGCATTGGAAAAAGAAGAGGAAGCGGGAATTACAGAGAGAAAATAGTGATTGTTGCAAAATAGGAAAAATAGAAATAAAAACGAGAAAAAGAAGGTTCACAGTGAAAGATTGCTAGTGAAATTGTTACGGACTGGAATATTAAGAGTCAAAATGTATTGGGTAGGCCGGAAATGTATAAAGAGGAGGTACTAAGGGAATGAAAGAAAGAAATAAAGAAAGAAAGAAAGAAAGAGAGAAAGAAAGAAAGAAAGTAAAAAGGTTTTTAAAAAAAAGGAATGAATAAGAAAGAAAGAAAGAAAAGAAAGAAAGAAAGAAAGAAAGAAAGAAAGAAAGAAAGAAGGAAGAAAGAAAGAAAGAATGAAAAGAAAGAAAGAAAAAATGAAAGATTTTAAAAACAAGTGAATAAGAAAGAAGAAAGAAAGAAAGAAAAAAAAAAGATCTTTAAAAAAGAATGAATAAGAAAGAAAGAAAGAAAAAACTAAATAAAAGTTTTAAAAAGGGGGAGTGAATAAAAAGAAAGAAAGAAAGAAAATAGAGTTTTAAAAGGGGGGAGTAATAAGAAAGAAAGAAAGAAAGAAATAAGTTTTAAAAGAAGGTGTGAATGAGAAAGAAAGAAAGAAAGAAAGAAGAAAATAAAGTTTTAAAATGGGAGTAATAAGAAAAAAAGAAAAGAAAAAGTTTAAAAAGAAAGAGTGAATGAGAAAAAAAAAAAAGAAAAAAAGAAAATAAGGTTTAAAAGGGGGGAGTAATAAGAAAAAGAAAGAAAAAAGTTTTAAAAGAAAGAGTGAATGAGAAAGAAAGAAGAAAGAAAATAAAGTTTTAAAAGGGGGGAGTAATAAGAAATAAATAAAAAAGTTTTAAAAGAGGGAGCGAATGAGAAAGAAAAGAAAGAAATAAAGTTTTAAAAGGGGGGTAATAATAAAGAAAGAAAGAAAGAAAGAAAGAAAGAAGTTTTAAAAGAGGGAGCGAAGGAGAAAGAAAGAAAGAAAGAAAGAAAATAGTTTTAAAAGGGGGGAGTATTAAGAAAGAAAGAAAGAAAAAAGAAAGAGAAAAGTTTTTTAAAAAAGGAGCGAACGAGAAAGAAAGAAAGAAAGAAAAGAAAGAAAGAAAGAAAGAAAGAAAGAAGATTGATAAATGAAAGGGCGCAACAAAAAGGGTCTTATTTTGCAAGATCCAAGGCGAAAGAAAGAACGAAAACGAAACACCTTATCCCCCCCCTCCGGGTTTTGGTTGTAACGAGAGGGGAAACTTCACGGACCTGTCTCGCTTGCAGGATGAATGGCAGCGAAAAATATGGTTGCCTTGGTACTACAATTTGAATACGTGCGATTTTTAAGCAAAGAGACGTGGCGATAGTAAATCTGCACGTATGCAAATTTCTCTCAGATCGCCGTGTATAAAACGAAACACAACTGAAAAGGAGGGGGGTGAGATGCTTTGAAATGGTGGATGAGTTGTGTACGCAGAACTGCTAGAAGATTGTTGCGGGACGAGAGAGTTTGTAGTCGAATTTTGAAGTTTAAGAAAGAAATTAGGCGGATCAATTTCACAACCTATATGGGTTAAATAGTATCACTACTGTTCTTCTACAAGGATGGTTTTGGCATTAAATTACTTATGAAGGTTCACATGCCATTAATGTGTTAGTGCTAAAGCTTTAAAATGTTTGCAAATTTAAAACCTGAAAGTTAAGTGAAGATAATTGGTTGGTTGCTTGGTTACTCAGTTGTTTGGATATAACGGCATGTCAACCCTTGTTGGGTTATTTTATGCCGAAGGCGTTTTGTTTTGTTTATTCTTGTTAGGTTGGTTGGTTGGTTGGTTGAATTTTACGGCATGTCAACCATTGGGTTATTTTATGCCGAAAACGTTTTTGTTTTGTTTATTCTTGTTAGGTTGGTTGGTTGTATTTTACGGCATGTCAACCCTTGGGTCATTTTATGCCGAAGATGTTTTTGTTTTGTTTATTCTTGTTAGGTTGGTTGGTTGGTTGGTTGGTTGGTTGGTTGGATTTTACGGCATGTCAACCCTTGTTGGGTTATTTTATACCGAAGACGTTTTGTTTTATTCATTCTTAAAGGGTATTCAGATTTTTACCTCATTTTTAAAATACATTTTTCAACTCATTTACTTCTATTTATCCCATAGATGGGATCCTAACAGTTTTTTTTCGGGAAAGAGTGAACCTGGGAGTAATGGTGATAAAGGGGTACGCCATACACCCCAAAGCTCCACGATTATAGCTTAATCATTTCTGTTAGGTATTCAAATCTTTCTTAATTCTTTTTATCTATTTAACCCATAGATGAGACCCAAAAAGGTACTGCCACTCCGGGTCAGAGTGGAATTGAGAGTAATGGCGATGAAGGAGTACTCCACACTCCCCAGAGCTCCAATATTGAAAACTCACCACTAAATGCAAGTTCAAGTTCATTCCCAGAACATCCTGGAGAAACATACTCTTCCACATAAACTACATGTTGAAACTTCTCCACTCTGAATGTTGTTGGGTTGAAAATTACCCTTTCTAATAGCCCGCTTCAACTTTTGGTGTTTAATTCGGTTGGACTCAAATTCTTCCACAGATACGTAGATGGTGGCTCTCCAGCCAGGTCTATTACAAGCTAGCTTCTCCCAGTCCTCCACAGCAATAGCAGTGTTCTTCAGAGTGTACTTGAGGCAGTCCTTAAACCTCAATTTGGGTTTGTACTGACGACGTTTGCCAGTTGAGATTTCCCCGTAAAATAGTTGTTTTGGAATTCGGCAATCATTCATGCGAACTAGATGACCAGATCAGCGAAGATGTGATCTAAGGATTAAACTCTCAATACTAGGCAGGTGACATCTTTCAAGTATTGTGATGTCCTGTCTTATATATCATGCTTTATGGTTTCAAGTAATCATTTCTACTACATCCGGATATACCACAGTATGATAATTTAATTATTACAACGTTTGATATGTTTGCTAAATGAATAAAACAAAACGTCTTCGGCATAAAATAACCCAAAGGTTAACATACCGTAAAAAAAAACAACAAACCAACCCGCCCAAAAATTAATTGCCATTATCGCATGTGATTGTGCAAATGCACATGAGCGTCTGCGCCACTTCATCCCAGCGTATTTACAGTATTTCATTTTGCTATCAACCTCCTTGCTGTCATGGCGAGATCCTCTGTTTAAAATATGAAATATGCATGCTTCCTTAATGGCAGAGAGCGCCTGTTAAGTGCTTATGATTCATTTATTTGCTCTACAATACAAAAAACGTGAGAAAAGGCATCTGCTATCGTTTTAAGAATGGTTATACCAACGGGATCCCGACAGATGGTCGGCAATAATTGTTGAATCATATTTATAGACGCATACCAACACAGTTAGCATTGTTGATAATTATAGATATATCAACATGTATGTCTATCTATATCTATCTAGGTATTACTAGAATTCTCATTATATATATATATATATATATATATATATATATATATATATATATATATATATGTTGGTTAGGAGGTTGATTTAGAAGGCCATCACAATGCAGGTGTGATAGCCTTCTAAATCAACCTCCTAACCAATATATATATATATATATATATATAATATATATAATATATATATATATATATATATATATATAGTTAAAAATTTATGGTCAAATTAATGAATGAATGAAATAAAAATGAATGAAATGATGGGGATAAATGAAAAATCCTTTCCAAGGGGCCCCTCTCAAAAGTATTAAAACACTTTTTGAGAGTGGGGTCCCTGATAGAAAATTTTCATCATCTATTATTAGACTCCTTTTGAAGCATCAAGTTAATATAATTATTCTATAAGTTATTAGAGAAGATACAATTTGTTTCTTACCTTTGTAATATCTGTTGAGAATGAGTTTGAATTTTTATATGTACTAGCACATATAGGCACCCTCCGGGTGCAAGTATTTAAGTTTTAATGTAATGAAATATCGTATTAAATTAGAAAGTCTAATAAGAATGCAGATAAAAAGATTTGAAACAGAGTGGGGGGGGTATAATAGAAAAATAGAAATGAAACTTACTCTTCCATCACTGCCGTCTTTCATTGCTGAATTTTACTTATTTAACTATTTAGTTAAAATAGGAAATAAAGAATAAAATTACACTTATTTTTTCTTGTTAATGGATTTAATTTAAGATTCATTGGAGAGATTTTTGCTGATATTCATTAAAATAAAACCAAACAGTTAGAAATCAATAATACTAAGCACATATTTAATAAAATCACATTTTTAATATCAATATGCAAATTAGCCTTCCCGTTCACACTGCAAACCGCTATTTTTTGTATATATAAATACAATAGCATGGTATTAGTATGTAGATATGGACAACAGTGGCTTCGGCCTCTGGACCATTGATATAATTAACGGCGTCGATCCCAGGGGGCCATCCCCCCAGGCAGCACCTGCCCCCTCGATTTAAAGGGGCAGGGCTGGGTTTATTGCCCAGTGCCTGAGGCGCCCCCCTTGAGGGGGAATGCCGACGGGATCGACGCAATTTTTCACCCGCCACCCCATGAGTCTCGGCTTGTGGGTGGTCCCACATAAATAGGGCCTTTGTGCCTGACCCGTACAAGTGGGGTACGTGGAAAATATCATGTAGATATGGACAACACTAATAAAAAGGTGAAGTTATTAATAATTGAGGTTTAAATATAAATAAAATCATGAAGAATGTGATGAAAATAACTATGTTAATTGTGACTCGATTAGTAATATAGTTTCGGTTACAGACAGACAAACACACAATCTCCATTATAATAAGATATATATCTAATCTTGTCTGGTTAACTGCCGGTGAATATTGCTACATTGTAACTATCTTGAATTCAAAATAAAAACGGTCAAATAGAGGAATTTATTTACTTAGCTTTTTTTTTTCAGTTGTAAAATAAAATAAAATGTATTAAACTATTTAGATAGATCAGAAAATAAATATAAAGATTATCTTTAATTATATATTAGAAAGATTGATGAATAATTTTAGAAAACTATATTTTATGAGTATTTTTAAATTTCAAATAGATTAAATATTATAAATTAAATATTTAAATTACAAAAGACAAAGTGTTATTTTTGCTTATATTAACAGCTCTAGACTGACCGTAATTTTAAGAGGGTATTTAGGTTTAAAGAATTAACTATATGTAAAGATAAATATAATTATTATAGGTATATTACAATATTTAATACATAAACGTGTTCACCTTAAACTTATTCCTCTTGGAAACAAAGTAAAAATATGAACTTAGTTAACTAGTGAAGGGGTTTCTTTTTGATATCTTAAATTCAAAACACATACCATGTACTAAAATAAATTATTTAGAAGTATAGAAGGTAATAAGTTATTTTCTTAATAATATCAATAATATCAAATTAACCGTAATATATATAGAATAATTATATTAACTTGATGCTTCAAAGGAGTCTAATAATAGATGAAGAAAACGTATATATATATATATATATATATATATATATATATATATATATATATATAATTGTAGAAAGGTTATTTCCCTACCACGGTTTCGGTTTCTTAGTACACCGTCTTTAGGGAGCTAAGTAAATCTATGTGGTTGATGAAATATATATTTTCCTGATTAAAGCTTATTCTTATTCTATATCTTCTAAGAGTCAATTAATTTTAATCACCAAAGCTTGTTCCTTTCGAGTTGGTGCTAAGTCAAACCTATGTTGACAGGCAGAGGTGATTAATGATTCTATCTAGTTTTGCCCTCCCTAACACAGCATTGTTGATAATAATAGATATAACAAGATGTCTATATAGCTACATCTATCAAGATATTACTAAAACTCTCATTATATATATAAGTAAAGTCGTCGGGGTAGCCTAAAATCGGTATCAGCCAGACAGCGAGGGAGTCTATCCCCTTTTCATTAGCGCTAGACCAAGGAGATTGTTTTGGCGTCTGACACAGAGCATCAAACTTATCATCAGCTCCTCACTTTACCGCATAGATCTCTGTGATACTCATACGCTGAGCTGGCGAGGGCCGGTATATATATATATATATATATATATAATATATATATATATATATATATATATAAAATACTAATACTAATACTAATAATTTATACTCAGTTAAAAGATGTCAAGTATTTCTAGCAATTAAAAAAGTGCCAAATAATTAATAACAATAATTTGTAAACCATTTAAACATTTTTTCTTATACAAATAATTTGTACACTATGATGGAGTTTTAAGTATTTTTATCTAATACTAATAACTTATACGCAATAAAATTTCAAGTATTTCAAGCAGTTACATGTAAACTAATAATGATCTTTTGTACACACTTATGGCTTTAAGTAACTTCAATTAATCATTCTTAATACAAATAATACTAGAACAAAGAAAATAAACACCCTCCGGGCGGTGTAAAAATTCATTTTTGAAAGATGTTGCCCGAGTGGGGTGGAGTTAAAAATGTCAGATGATTGTAATCATAAGTAAGTAAAATAATTAAATTCATGAAAGGAATAAAAAAAATAAATCAATTTGAAATGAAACTTAGTTAATAAAATTTTACTCGAATCTTTTTATTATCAATTGAATAATTTTGAATATTTTACACATAAATCTTACACAAAATCGTAAGTATTTATTTATTTATTTGTAAACTTTTTGTTACCAAAAAAAGGTTGAGAGTATAATATATATTTTTTTAAACTGATTACAAAATTCACAAATATTTTTTCCCATTTAAAGCAATACAATTTTTTAATTGATTTCATAGTTTATATAGTTTATTTATTTAAATAATATATAGTTTATTTATTACAATGGAAAGGATTCAAACGTTGAATTATAAGGAACAGCTTTTATCTATCTAATTAATATTAATTGTTCTTTATTCTAAATATTGACGATTTTGGTAATTGTGACGTAAGCAGTGAAGTAGTTTTGGATACAGACAAATAGAAACCAAATCTCCATTATTAATAGATGTAGTTATATTGTTCTTATTTAATACTAACTATTCTGTCTTCTCACTTGTGAGAAGTAATCGGGCAACAGTTTAACCAAACGGCGACGAAAGAACATAGAACAATGAAATGAAAATAATAAAAAAACAAAATTGGAGACGTAAAGATTAAGTATTATTAACAAATACGTACATCTAAGAAGAAGAAGAAATAACAGAAAAATATATAAAAGTTCAATGTCTTCTAAAAAAAAAAGATTATGGTAATGTTGTATGACTCTTTAGAAGAGTCGAGTAGATGCGTCTAGATCTAACGACAAACTCGAGGAAAACTAGAGAAAGTCTCAAATTAAGTTCAAAATCTGATGACGTTGTTGGTTTTAAATTGGTAGTTTTAAGGATTGTTTTATGTATGTAGGTATGTGTGTCTCTTGGTGAGGGCCCATTTTGTCAAGGCAATGACAGAGATGGACTTGGAGGAGAAGGGTACTTTTGACGACGAAGAAGAACATCAGGAATGGGTTAAACTGAGAAAGTATGTGGGGTGAGGGAGAAGGGTTGCTGTTGATGAAGGCAGAACTCAAAGAATACATTATTACCCACTTTCAATCATTTATAAACATTTAGACAGTCAAGTTTGGTTGGGGCTAAATGATGGTTTTCCGTATGTTTTCAAGTCTGGGTACATTATCTCTTGTACACTTATATAATAGAATCAATGCTGTTATGTACAAGAATTTGCTAGTAGAACATGTTATATGAAATTCTGGGTGTGAAAGTCCTGTGTTCATGCAGGATAATGCTCCCTGCCATAAGGCAAAGCAGGCTATTGCTTATCTGTACGACCAAGGATTAAATGTTATATGAATTGGCCAGCTCAAAGTCCTGACATGAATCCCATAGAAAACTTATGGAAGAAATTAATACAAAATGTCATGGCTAGGAATCTATCAAATATTTATAGGAAAAATAACAGGAGGAATGGGATAGAATTACAATTGACGAATGTTGAAATTTAGTAAAATCCTATGGATGCCAATGTGCAATTGAAAACAAGGGTCTTAGCATCAAATATTGATAATACTTTTTGCACAGTACTGCCCAGTTATTATTTTTCCTCAATTTTGGACTCTTGATATTTAAATGAAAAATTACTGAATCCTATCTCTTCTCTGTATCATTCCAAAAAATGTGCAAGAAACTATTTTATATATATAATACAAAAATATAATTGTCTAGATGTAAATTCATTTGAAATAAATATAATTATGGAAAACTTAATTATAACAAATTAATCCCAAATATAATATAATATAATATATAATATATAAATTAGATATAAGAATCAAATAATTATTTTAACAAATAATTTTAACAAAATTTAAATAAATGGTATCAAGTTTTAACGTTCTTGATAATGGTTCAGAGTAGAACCCAAAGTACTCGGATTGAGAAAGATAACTTTTTCGGGTGTATTATAAATTATTTTCAAGATGACAACATTAAGAAAACTGTTCCATCCAGCTTTCTTCATTCAGAGTGAATAAGCCGGGAAATTTTGAGCCCGAGGAGTATCAAACATTACTTTCAACGTTACAATTGCTCCCTTACTCTTCTCTCACTGAGACGCCTTCTCTTTCCTTCTCCATTGTAAAGATGTCACCCCATGGGTTCTATCATTGATTTTATTGAAATTCAATTGGCCGGTGTTTCTGAATATTAGCTTAACATACGTGTAAGATTTCATCATGATCGGATCATTGGTGTAGACGCTAACTGGTTATACACAGATAGACAGAAATTGCCATTTATGTAGTGGATATTTGTTATCGTGAAATTATGATAAATGAATAAAATATTCTAAAATATTTATCAAAGAAACTGATAGTGATGGTTACTTTCATGTCACAGAAGCCTGTCAGCATAACCGTTGCACCTGTAACTTTTTCTTTACTGGAGAGTCCGTCTGCTTCCATTACATCGACTGTCATATCGGCCCTGGATCGTAATGATAAACGCATCTTTAGCCAATCTGTAAACATTAAAAAAAGCATAATTCTCTGTACACATCACACATTCTTCAGTAAATTTCATATGGTTTGCACTTCTCAGCCACCATAAATTCGAGGCCAAAACTCTGTTCAAGCCTAGAGCACCCTCTTTGATTTGGTGCCATTTTGAATAGCATCCAAACAAATATTTTTGCGAGACTGAATATGTTTTTCTATAAACTAATTCTAAACAATGTTGTGTTTTGAAAAAAAATATGAAAAAATATATTTTGCTTTTTTCAAAAAATTCCCTTATTCATTAAATGATCCCATATATATATATATATATATATATATATATATATATATATATGAGTTAAGGTAGCGTGGACATGTAATCAACACATGGTTACAGACAGTTTTTCGCCAATGCGATCTTAGACCAAGGTTGATCTGAAGATCACATAGGCCCTCTATCAATGATATTGAGCACTATCTGCTTAGAAATATAGCACTCATATTATCTACAATAACACACACACACACACACACACACATATATATATAAGCAAATATGATCTACTAAATAGAATCCACAACCTATGTGTATGTGTAAAACACATATGTAGGAACACAAATAAGCACCCAAAACACACAAACTGAACCTAACCAAGCAAATACATATACCCAACAATAAAAACAACTTTACTACACAAACATGTAAACCACAAAACAAAATATACAAATTATATAATATGAAATATAGAACAGTCGAAGATACATACATACATACATACATACATATATTACATACATAGGAACAGACTGGGGTAGATAGATAGATAGATAAAAATGAAAAGAATAAGATAGATAGATATGAACAGAATAAGATAAATAGATAGATAGATATATAGATAGACAAATATGAAAAAACAGAGATAGATAGATAGATATAAACACATTGAAATAGATAGATAGATTCATAGATCCATATATAGATAGATATGAACAAACACAGAGGGATATATAGATAAATAGATGGATAAATATGAACAGACTGAGATAGATAGATAGATAGATAGATAGACAGACAGACAGATAGACATGAACACTGTGAAATAGATAGATAGAAAAATAGATAGATTGCTATATCATTAAAAAATAAAAAAATTGGGATAGATAGATAGATAGATAGATGCTCACAGACATACTAGGATATATGCATATATGTATGTATATATATATGTATATATGGGTATATGTGTGTGTATGTGTGTATGTATGTGTATGTATATATATATATATATATATTATATATATATATGTATGCATGTAGGTATGTATATGTATATATATATAGAGAGAGAGATAGATAGATAAATATCAACTGAGTAAAACAGATAGACAGATAGATAGATAGATATCAATTGAATGAAATAGATAGATAGATATGAACAGACTGAAATAGATAGAAAGATAGATAGATAGATATAAACAGACTGAGATAGATGGATAGATAGATAGTTATAAACAAAGTAAGATAGATAGATAGATAAATAGATAGAAAGATAGTTATGAATAGACTTAAATTTAATTCTTAATTCAAAATTCAACTCTTAAGTATGTATATATATGTACACATATACACACCGAATGCAACCATATACATACGCACACACGCACACACAAAAAGTAAACATAGGCACATATACGTAGGCACACACATACACACACCCAAAAAGTATAAATTTAAGTAGAAAAACATAGAATGTCTTCAGAACAAAAAACAAATTACAAACACACACACCTGATATATCAAATGAACATCTGATGAACTTTATCAAGACAACCCAAATAAAAAGGTAATAAAAAAAGTTATAAAAAAGTTATAAAAATTCAGCTAATGACTTTATTAGTAAACCACTCAAAAAACAAAAACACCTGTTTAAAAGACTAATGTTAAAAATGAAATTCCATTCCACTCCCACAAAAACCGGAAGAGGAGGTGAAATACTCATGTGTATGTATATATATACACATGCATGTAAAAATTCATTTTCATATTATCAACCAAAGCCTGAAGAAGATACCAGAAGATCTTAAACACGTGTTGCATATGTAAAACAAAAATAATTAAACAATTTTTTCTGAGAACAAAATACATTTTGTGGACCTTCCTTTTTTTATAAAATATTGAATTTTCTCCCGTTGGAACCAGAACAATATTTTATATATATATATATATATATATATATATATATATATATATATATTATATATATATATATAAGGTGTCCCAAAAGGTTTGACATTATTTGATGAAATGATGTCAATTTTTTTCATTATTTTAGGAAAAAGATTTAACGAAAATATTTTTATCATTTCATGAAATTTTTTCATCAACTTATGAAAAAAAATTATGAAAAATAAGTATATATATATATATATTATATATATATATATATATATATATATATATATTGCTAATAATTAAAGTATTAAAATGTCATATTGGTCTGTAATCCTTTGTGGTTGTTTCTAATTAAACCATGGAATTCCCAAGAGTTTAGCTCATAAAACTCAATTTCCAAAGGTATTTATTCAGTCCCTTCTCCACGAACCGGAAGCGCCGGTACAAGGTCAATACCACTTAACATCTTCCTCATTTGAGACCGGCTTAGAAGAGAGGAGAGGCTCCAGTTACGAAGATCTGAGTAGTGTGGGGTACACCTTCATTACCATTACTCCCAGGTCCACTCTGATCCGATTTGGTAGTACCGTTAGGTTCGATCTATGGGCCAAATAGGTATGTTTAAAAAATTATTCCTATTAGATAGAACATTATATTTACTAAATAGCAGTGTTTGGGTGGAGTATGTGACAAAAATAACTTTTTAAAAATAACTACACAAAAACGTAAACACATATTACAAAGAACGCGATTCTCTAACCTCTAGATATGAAATTGTTACAATTTTAGTGACCATTTTTAGGCTGCAGGTGAGAACACTTTACAGTGGAGATCTCTTGTGTTCCTTAGTGTTAGGTAGAATCCTTGTGTTCCTTAGTGTTAGGTAGAAATCTTGGTTGTTCCTTCGTGAAGAATCGTTGTGTTAAGCAGAGTCCTTGGTTATTGATCCGTTCGTTCGAGTCGAATACCAGCAACTGAACGGCTTTCAAGATCGGCGATTAAATTGTTAAATAACCACGTATTCGAGCGTGTTGATTGGCTGGCTTTAATCCACGCGGTCACGCAGAGTCTATAAGTTTAAGTAGTGGGCACACATTATATATAAAAAATTATTCAACATAAATAATCCAAGACGAGTTGACATGCCTTTAAAATCAATCAATCTGATCAATACATTTTCATTAACCTCTTACACACGGGTAGGGTGTCTCGGGTGCTCTATTGATTATCAAGATGGACAAGCAGGCCATTATTAGTCCGCCCTATCGGCTGGGGTTGTAGAATACTGTTGGAATATTTTGGATATATAAGGTGTGCTGCAATACACCACTTAAATTTATAGATTAGTTGAGGTCACGTGGTTTAAACTTCAGCCAATCAACAGCCCTAATGCGTGGCTGGTTGACTAGTAAATCACTGATACTGGGAGACGTCCATTTGCAATCATTGACGAAGGACTTGCAATACTGAGGAGCACCAAGGAACAACCAAAGCATTCTTTACCAAGGATTTCCGCTCGACAAGTGCTTTTGCTTGAAGCCTAAAGAATGGCCCATAAAATCGTAACAAATCGATTGCACATCTGCAAAAAGGTAGAATTCTCCGAGTTGGCCATGAGTGACGACCCGTTATGCTAAAGGGCGGAATCCTGGTGACTGTGCAGTCCATGACGTGCAACACTCTACTTTGGCCGTTGGGCTAGATGGCCAGTCGGAGATGCCCCCTCCGATGGTGGTCACGTCAAGCCCTAGCACCTATATTACTGTCCCGGCTGTATGATTCTTATAGCAAACCCCAACCCTTTTTATTATATGTGCTAGAATGCAGTGGCTGAGGGTCTTATTATCCTGGGTATTACATTAAATTGCATCTAGTGGTAATGTTCCAATTTTCTGAGAAGTGTGGAGTACCCCTTTATTGCCATTACCTCCAGGTCCACTGTAACCCTGAATAGTAGTAGCTGTTAAAGTTTATTTATGATGTTATATATTTTATTATCTATATAATAATACTGCTGTTCCTACAAAATGCGACCGTTATTATCTAGCAATACCCTCTGTTTAAAAATGATACCGTCCAAATTGCCCAAGATGAAATGCAAATCCTGATTATCTTGAGTTGCTTATCCGTCGAATACAAATTTCTTATAACAGTCACCTCAGCTAAATAATGAATCATTTCTTTTTTATCATAAAGAAAGAAGGGGAAGAAAAAGGACATACTACACAAAAATTGATAAGAAAGAAAGAAAGAAAGAAAGAAAGAAAGAAAGAGAAAGATAGAAAGAGGGGTGAACGCACGGAAGCGCTAAAGCTAATCTGTTTCAATCGAATATAATGAAAAGATGAAAAGATGAAAAGAAAGAAAAAAGGAGTGAGAGAGTTAAATCAAGATTATGATACTTTTTACGTGTTGACCTATTTAGCAATAGCTCTTAAGTAAACATATCAAACGTTGAAAAAATCATCATCATCATCATGTCGCGCAATTAGCACGGATATCCATGACAATCTCTCGCCAACCTTCTCTATCATTCATTGTTCCAGGGAGGTCCTCTGCGCAGCATCCAGAATCTTCACAGAGTTGGTCAAAGTAGGTCCTTGGTGGGCGGCCTACACTAGCATGTCAATGTTTTGACTTCCAAAGGAGAATGTCGCTTATCAGTTCGTCCTTGCTCCTCCAGCAGTGTCCTGCATGCCTTGTCCGTCTCACTCGGATGGTTTGTGAGATAGGGGACAGGTGGCCGTACAGCTGCTTACTTGTGGGGTGCTCTTTCCACGACTTAAGTTATCATATTGTGGTATATCCACAGGTCCCAGTAGTATATTTTATTCTATTTGTTATTTTATTATTTTCTCTATCACTGTAAGTTCATGTCAATTTATCATTCTCTATATTTCAGTCTGTTTAGTTCTTGTTTGGCAAACTGGGAAAATTATGAATGAAATTACAGATCCGATCGATAAAAGTTTGAACTCATTCATCATCGTAAAAAAACACGACCATTGACAATACTGGCGGCCATTTTTAACTAACACCGTTCTTTTATAATGTTCAGTTATCATTCATATTTAATTGAGCTATTTCAATCACCACTTTTATTGTGGTGAAAAGAAGAAAAAAAAAGGAATTATTAAAGGCCGGTTTAGTTCAGTCGGTAGAGTGTTCTCTCTCTCTCTCTCTCTATATATATATTATATATATATATATATATATATATATATATATATATAATTGAATCATATTACCACAACCAGACAACTCGACAAACACCATCTGCGACATCCGGAGCACTGGACAGCTGTTTCAACCTCCTTTGGTCTCATCAGCAGTGCATACCACAATCTCCGCCACTAGAGATTGAACCAGTGGACCCCAGAGTGAAGAGCGGGGACTCAACACACAGAATTACATAGGGCAAGGTCACCCCCAGGACAACGATATATATATATATATATATATATATATATATATATATATATATATATATTTACCAACGATATATATATATTTACCAACGATATATATATATTTAAACTCCTCCGCGCGAGCAGGATGCGACACAAGGTCAATTTCTTAAGCGGAGTTTAACAGGTTTGAATTCAGAGTTTACCTAGCCATGTTTAAAGAGTCCAGTCTATCCTGTTATTTTTCCATAGCTACAGGGAGAATTGGATTCATACCATTCCCTAGGGTATTTGCACCATGTGAAATGTAAACAGCTTCGTCCAAGAATTGAACTTTGGTAGAGCATTCTATAGGAACCACAAGGTTCCAGGTTCGATACCGGCCCACGCCAACTCAGCGTATGTGTAGTACAGGGATCTGTGCGGTAAAGTGAGGAGCTGATGGTAGTTGTAGGGCTCCACCGCAGACGCCAAAAACAATCTCCTTGGTTTAGTGCTAGTGAAGGGGATAGACTCCCTCGCCGTTTGGCTGATACCGACTTTAGGCCACCCCGACGACTTTTATGACATATAGTTATTTGCTAAGCTTATCATAGATGTGGCACAAGACCAAACATATAGGACGCTCAATGAAAATCGAACAATGGTTACGACTTATATATTTGTATGTATATTTATGAGATGAGGCTAGATATTAAGGATTATGATATTTTCCACTGTTGTCTTCATCTTTATTGTGTATAAACACAGCATTCAGGCCACTACAACTTCGGTGTCTGTGATTCTTTATTTATCTTTTTAATTACCTTAAAATAAATCATCTATTATTATTTATACACAATAAAAATGAAGACAACAGTCCGAAATATCCATATAACTTATTTCCTTCTTACTACCAAGAATATGCACTTTTCGGGCGTAAGTATTTTAAAGAAATGAAATATGTTAAATTAGAAAGACTAACGAAATTAAATAAGAACGCATATAAAAAGATGACACTTATTTTGATTATATTTTAATTGATTTCTATATAAAATTATTCATAAGATTGATCTTAATATGTTGGAGAATAAAACAATGATATTCTTTTATTCCAAGTAATTATTCATTAAACCTGGTTTTGTTGAAGACAGTATACAGATCAGCTACACCATATGTTATGTAAACCTTTATTTGTTAGTGATATATAAGACACATTGCAGGATTTTAAACGCAATAATAACGTGGCCTGTTTTGAGGCAAATCAGATTTTCATAGACATCGTTAATAAATAAAATTTCTTCTATGTATTAATGATGTTGACTCTAATTTAAATACTCATTGATAAATTTCCTCATTTCTTGACTGTATTGTGATGTAAGCAGTGATGTAGTTTCGGTTACAGACACCAAATCTCCATTATAATAAGATTACGGTCGAGTGACGCTGAAAGCACCGATTCCTGCCAGATCAGCGAAATTAAGCATCGATGAGCTTCAATACTTAATTTTGTGACCACTTAAGCAACAACTGGTATTGTAAGCAACCCGAGTCCTTTGTTTATCTAAATTATTTGATTCGGCATTAAATAACCCGAAATGGTTGATTTGCCTGATGTTACAGTGTCCTGAACATTGTGTTTATAGACAATAAAGATGAGGACAACAGTCTGAAATATCCTAATTATTCATAACTTTTTTCCATTTTATTTCTCTATATCTAATTGTATTTCTGTTCAATAAGTCTGGTGGCATTTATGCTGCTTGGAGCACTCGTGAGTGAGTGGTAATTATTTCAGCTTTAGAACCACGTTGGAATTCTTGGGAAATCGTCTGAAGATCTTATTTTAAGGTAATTAAAAAAAAACCACCTAAACAGAGCCCATGGTTCCTATGTCCTGAACCTTGTGTTTATAAACAATAAAGATGATGACAACAGTCCGAAATATCAAAATTAAATGATTAAAACAAAACAAGCAACTATCTATGTATCTTTTTTATGCTAGCCTATTCAATATATATATATATATATATATATATATATTATATATATAGAGAGAGAGAGAGAGAGAGAGAGAGAGAGGGGGGTGGCATAAGTAACGCCCTTTGTTTAATTATTTTAAAATTTTAATCAATTAAATTTAAATTAATTGAATTAATCAATTTAATTAAACAAAGGGCGTTACTTATGCCGCTCTCTCTCTCTCTCTCTCTCTCTCTCTCTCTCTCTCTCTCTCTCTCTTTCTCTTTCTCTCTCTCTCTCTCTCTCTCTCTCTCTATATATATATATATATATATATATATATATATATGACTGTTCAATATCTCTCTATCTCTCTATCTATTTATCATTGGGTAACCACTTAAGCAACATCATCTACTGTAAGCAACCTGAGTCATTTGTTTATCTAAATAACTTTATTCGGCATCAAATAACCCGAAAAGGTTTTATATGCCGTAAAATAAAAAATAAAACAAACGCCAACACTTGTATTTTTGAGAAACATTTGGTCGATGTGACTCAGCCATTCTGTTTCGTGGGTGCCTCTCGCTGCTGGGTGGATGCTGATAGGCTACCCCCACCCACAAAGGCGTCTTCTCTCCCTTAACTGGTTGAGTCAAATAAAGTACACGCCCAATTTCTTTTTACTTTTCCTTTTTTTAGAATTTTTTTTCCTACTTTCCGTAAACTTTCCTGTTGCCTTTTTAGCGATGGTTTACCGTTTTTGTGCCAAATGATTACCGCCCTGTCTGCTGGGGATGTAGAATACACCTACTGTATTTCTGCAGAGGGGTAAGACTCAACTCCAACCTCCAATGGAACCACCTACCAGTCGTGATGCTTAAGGATGGAATCATTATAGCTGAGCAGCCCTTAACATACAACGTTCCACTTTAGTCCATATTTGAGCTAGACAGTCAGTTGGAGACGCCCCTTACAATCAATCGGTTGTTCACATCAAACCATAACACCTATATTATTGACCCGACCATATTGCTCTTATGGCAAACCCCCAACCCATCTTATCAGATATATGCTAGAAGGCGGTGACTGAGGATCTTCGTGTCCTGCGTATGATGTTAAACGGTATATAGGTTATGATTCTGGGGATCTGGGAAGTGTGGAGTACCCCTTCATTGCCATTAATTCCAGGTCTACTCTGAGTGATAGTAGCTGTTAGAGATCAAAACTGAGTTTTAAAAGAATATTTTTTCTCGGAATTTTTTAGATGAGGCTTGATGGTTAGTATTATTTGGATTATTCGGACTATTGTCCTCGTTTTCATTGTTATCTGTACAACGTTTCGGCCGATGTGCCCTCCTGCCTTTTTCAGGTATTTCTTGTCGAACTCGGGAACTTTCTCGGCCTCGGAAACTTTTTCGGGCTCAAGAACCTTCTTGTCGTAAACGGGAGCCATCACGAGACTTTAAACCTAACCCTTTATTCAGTCCACGGGTGTATCCTGTTCTCATTCCGCTAACCATAGCTGGGGTACAGGTGTCAAGCTTTGTTATTATTATTCTATCTTAATGCTGCCCCTAACCAGGATTGAACCTGCAGTCTAGAACTGTCTTAACCTAACTATTTATCCACTAGTCTAGTGCTTTTTATACACCCATCAAAAGGTGTATCCTGACACCAAACTGCATTTGATGGCGAGGCTTCAGTTCTGGAGATCTGGGAAGTGGAGAGATACCACTTCCAATTGCTATTACTCCCACTCTGACCCAGAGTGGTATTACCTGTTGGGGTCCCATCAATGTGACAAATGGATCTGTTTAAAAATCATTCGTATTCGATAGGATTACTAAATATCATATAACTGCAAATTAAACATATAAGTAGCTATGATCAAACCTGGCATGTAAGGGAGATAAATGCGTATAAACCGAGAACAAATTGAAAAGTTTTGCGTGTAAATAAGTAAAATATCTCTGGTAGCCTAAACGGTAAAATTATATGGTGCCGTCTTAAACAAAGTCACAAGGAGATTGAATTTTAAATACGTTTGATGATCCGTAAACGAAAATACAATCGTTAGTAATAATCTTTTGAATATTAAAAATCTCGGGAAAATGTTGCACAGAATTGCACATTTTAAACCTTTTTTTTTTTTTAGATGGGGCTTGATAATTAGTATTATTTGGATTATTCGAACTATTGTCCACATCTTCATTGTTATCTGTACAACGTTTTGGCCGATGTGCCCTCCGGCCTATTCAGGTATTTCTTGTCAAACTCGGGAATAAAGGGTTAGTTTCAAGGTTCCGTGATGGCTCCCAACTACGACAAGAAGGTCCCCGAGTTTGAAAAAGAAGGTTACCGAGTCCAAGAAAGTTCCCGAGTCCGAAAATAAATACCAGAAGAAGGCCGGAGGGCACATCAGCCAAAACGTTGTAT
>CM042144.1:66144157-66149157 GCA_023376005.1 Doryteuthis pealeii | reverse complement strand
TTAAGTTCGATTTAACCCGGAATTGTATACAGGTATCAGGTTGTTTATAGTACCTGCTGTTGCTTAAATGGTCATGTGATGTTTCCCGTCATCGCTGCTTAGCTTCAGTGATTCTGAACTGGAGTTACATACATACATACACACACACACACACATATATATGCACACACACATATATATATATATATATATATAGAGAGAGAGAGAGAGAGAGAGAGAGAGAGAAAGAGAGAAAGAGAGAGAGAGAGAGCGAAAGAGTGAGTGTGTGTGTGTGTGTGTGTGTGTGAGAGAGAGAGAGAGAGAGAGAGAGAGAGAGAGAGAGAGAGAGAGAGATGGTGAGTTCAGATATAAATTTATTTCGGCATTATTTGCCTCTTTCAGTTTGACTTTTAATGATTTGAGGATTTTATATCCGGTCGTATTGGTATAATTTTCCCGTCTCGTGAGTCAAGTACTTTTGCCGAAATAAATTTGTATCTGAACTAAGGTATTCATTTATTCTTTCAGTATAATACTCCGTATATATATATATATATATATATATATATATATATATATATATATATATACGCAAATCTTTATATGTACGTTTGAGTTCTCAATTTTGGTTGATCCTATCAACAAAACACTTTATACCATCCACCTATATATATATATATATATATATATATATATATATATATATAACTGCGTGATTTGACTGAAATTCACTCCTTCGTAAATATAAGCGTTAATATTACATGGACCGCTGTTGCAACTGAAACCCTATAGGTTCGTGAATCGACTAGAATGATTTAAATTGGATGTTGGGTTCCATTTAAATTATAAAATATCTTTATTAGATTTTAAATAATCTTTCAGTTATTCTTTATCGACTAAGTTTTATAATCATACCTATGATGCATATAAGATCGAAATAAATATGAGAATTGTGCGGCGAGACATGGGAAACGGGAAACGCCACATGAACAAACTGATCAATTCACACACTTTGCGATTAGTATCTCGTATACCAATGCATTTTTCTAAACACTTATATGTACAATTATGAGGTCATTCACAAGGTTCCTGGTTCGATTCTGGTCCTCGTCAACTCAGCGTATGAGTAGCACAGGGATCTGTACGGTAAAGTAAGGGGCTGGTGGTAGGTGTGGTGTTCCACTTCAGATGCAAAAACAATCTCCTTTGTCTAGCGTTAGTGAAAGGGGGATAGACTCCCCTGCTGTTTGGCTGATACCGACGTTAGACCACCCCGACGTCATATATGAATATAGAACTTTGGCACTTCACAACTTAACACCTCACGGCTAGAACTGCAAAATCTAACGGATGACAAGTTCTCTTTCTTTTTGTTAAACAATATAAGGTCTGGTCTTCTGGCTGGGATATTATTATTATGAGCTTTTCATACTTGCCGTAGCCGGTGGTTTACTGGAGGTTGAGTGACAGCAAGTCTCCTCAGGTTTCGAGGACTCTTCTGAGTATTCGAGCCGATCTTAACAGTGATGTAGTTTGGATGGTCTCAATTCTTCGTCTGATTTCCAATTCACCCAAATTCTTTACCAGAGCTTTGGGGACCGTTCCAATGGCTCCAATTACAATTGCTACGACCATCACCATCATGTTTCACAGTTTTCTCAGTTCACTGGCAAGGTTCAAGTATTTGTCTATCTTTTCGCTTTCTTTCATTTTTACTCGGTGGTAGGCCGGGACGGCAAAATCCACGAGATGCCAGGTTCATACTAGGTCCGGTCTCCGAGCCGGGATTAGGTAATCCGTCTGTACCTCGAAGTCCTAGAGAATTTTATGCGTCTCATTCTCTAGTATAGGTTCAGGCTTGTGCATATACTATTTAGTTTTATGATGAAAATTGAATTACTTGCACAATTCCCAGTGGATCATCTTTCCCACCCAGTTGTGTCTAGTCTTATAATGACTTTGTGCTTGGTTGCTACATTTGCTTTTTATATAATTAACTGTTTCGTCTCTGTCTGCACACATTCTGCACTTGCTATTCTGCTGTGTCTTGTCTATTTTTGCCATTATATAGTTTGTTCTTATGGCATTGTCTTGTGCTGCGATTATAAGCGATTCGGTTTCTGTCTTGAGGTTTCCTTTTCGTATCCACGTCCATGTTTTCTGATATGATATCTCTTGAGTTTGAGGCTTGAAGTACTCATGTTGTTTTTCTTCCCATTTCTGTTTTTTTAGTTTTTTATGTATTTCAGATTGTCAATATGTTGCAATTGCCTTTTTCCTGGCTGCTGCAATTAATCGTACCTTATTTTCATTAATGTATTTGTCAAGTGCTAGAATGTTCGTATTTACGCTATCTTCAATGTTGACGAGACCCCTTCCCCCTTCCTTTCTTGGTACATATAGCCTGTCTATGTCGTCTCTTGGGTGTAATACTTTGTGCATGGTCATGAGTTTCCTTGTCCTTTGGTTCCTCTGCCGGAGCTCCACTCTTGTCCATTTTAGGAATGGTCATGTGTATCTTACGAGAGGCACAGCCCATGTGTTTATTTGCTTGATAAGGTCCATAGTTTGATTTCTAGGAGCTTTCTTGTTATTCTGAAGTATTCTTTTCTTACTTTTTCTTTCATTTACATTTGTTTGATGGTGTCTGCTTCTAATATTTCCAGATATCTATTGTCCTCTTTTTCTCTAAGTGTTGGTGTTTTTATATATAAGGCGTGTGGTAAATAGTCACTTCTACTTATAGACTCGCCGACAACCATGTAACCAACCTATTGACCAACCACTGGCAGTATTCTGCTGCTGATATTATTATTTATACTGGCTTTTCTGGTCATACTATCATTACTACTTGGATCTTCTTGGATGACGGAACATAGGATTGTATCACGGGACTTATTCACTTGCCAAAGGATTCTATAACTAAGGACTTACTTACTTATTTACTTTAAGTTCTTTTCAACTGGCCAAGGATGGCGGCCAGATACTTAACACTAAGTATCCTAATTTCTTCTCGATTCGGTAGTTCTATTCCATTCGCTGTTTAAGTTTTTCCTTTCTTCATCACTAACATGGCGCACTTGTCGATGCCGAACTCCATCCTTATATCTTGATTATAATTATTATTATAATTATTATTATTATTATTATTATTATTATTATTATTATTAGTAGTAGTAGTAGTAGTAGTAGTAGTAGTATTCATCTACTGTGAATGAACTTTTCTGGTCAGATTATTCTTCTTAATCATTTTATTTTCTGCTATCGTTAATGATCACTTGTGACGTAAAGTAAAAGTCAATATTCATTAAGATTAGTTCAAGCAAGGCGAGCATGAGAGGCTAATTATAATTTTATTTTACTTATCAGTTGGTATATTTATTTATTTAAAAGAAAAATCATTAGAGTGCTGAGCAATAATTTATTTCACGATAATTTTCGTCTTTTTTTTTTCTCCATCAGTTAAATGAATAAAACAGACGTACATTTTTATTTGCGCATAAATATAATTTAAGCGCAGACATTTCCGTTGTAGTAATAAATGTAAACGAGAAACTGTCAATAATCTCTCTCTCTCTCTCTCTCTCTCTCTCTCTCTCTCTCTCTCTCTCTCTCTCTCTCTCTCTCTCTCCGATCATATTTTTAACTGGCTTCCCTAAAAGCTAATAGCCACATAATTTTTAATTTATTATTATTATTATTATTATTATTATTATAGAGTTTTTCACACCAGCGTTAGCTGAAGGTTTTTCATTGGAGTCTGAGTGACAACAAGTCTCCTCATGGCTCCAGGACTCATCTGTGTATTCTAGCTTATTGCAGCAATACAGTTGTCTGGATGGTCTCAATTCTTCGTCTTATTTCCAGTTCCTCTAGTCTTTTTTCCAAGCTTTTTGGTTATTATTATTATTATTATTATTAGTAGTAGTAGTAGTAGTAGTAGTATTTGCGTTAAAGTGGGGAGCTTACGGTAGGTGTTCCACTCCATCTCAGACACAAAAATTAATCACCCTGGTCTAGTGCTAGCCAAAGTGGGATAAGCTCCCTCGCTGTTCGGCTGATTCCGACCATAGATCTCTCCGCTGACTACTTTTTTTTTTACTATTATCATAAACCGATCATTACCATTACTCCCAGGTCCACTCTGACCTAGAGAGGTATTACCTGTTAGGGTGTCATTTATGGGTCAAAGAGATTTTATTAAAACAATGCACTTAAAATGTTCTGCTTTAGAGAATAAATTCATTCTCTGTCCAATTTAGAACTGAATGATAATTCTGTGGGGTTTGCATCTAAACTGAATGTTCTTTTTTAAATACCGTTGATAAAAATGAAACTATGACTCTGAAATATTAATTATGATTATTCATTTTTCCTAAAGAAGCATTTGTATAATCATAGACCGATGTTCTAATGATTTCACAGATCGTCAATAGTAATTATTACAATAATAATTAAGTCCAAGTTATATAAAATCAATTATATTTTTATATTATTCTACAATATACTTTATTTGTTTTATTTGGTGTGTTAGATTCAACGGTATGCCAACCCTTGTTAGGTTATTTTATGCTGAAGACGTTTTACTTTTATTCATTCTTGTTGGTTATTAAATTTTTTTATGCTCATTTTTAAAAGTTTTTTTTAATGATTTCTTAACCCATAGATAGAACTATAGGTACTACCACTCCGGGTCAAAGTGGACCTGGGGTTAATGGTGATAAAGGGACACTCTATACACCCCAGAGCTCCAGAATAGGAAACTCGCCACGAGATACGGTTTAACGTAATACCCAGGATATTAAGACCCTCAACCATGAACTTCCAGCCCATATATGATAAAAAGTGTTGGGAATTCGCCATAAAAGCAATACGTCCGGCACAGTCATATATATATATATATAATATATATATATATATATATAAGATTTTTGGATGTTTGTTTGTTTATAGAAGCACCGTTGAATAAATTATTATTTATATTTTTGCTTGAAGGCAATTATAATGCATGTATCGTATAA
>CM042144.1:66126657-66141657 GCA_023376005.1 Doryteuthis pealeii | reverse complement strand
TATTAAAAAAACAAAGAGATTTTTTTAAATAATAAAATTAAAAATTAAAAATAAATTTATTTTTCAGTATTTTATTTCCATGACTTTCTACAGTTTTAAGACTATTCATAATGGCCGTAAATCAAACAGAGTGCTCCAGGTTTGAACAGAGTTCTGTCATTTTTGGTGCCTGAGAAGTGCAAACCATGTTAAACTTACATAAGAATATGTGATGTGTACGAAGAAGCATGTTTCAGTCTAAAACAATTACAAATGAGTTAGATAAATGAGTTTGCCACTACGAACCAGAGTCAAAAAGACAGTCCATGGATTGGAACCCCACTGACTCTCCGGCAAAGAAAAGGTTATAGGCGTAAATATAAGAAAATAATAATATAGGAACCAAATATAGCAGATAGTATAATATATCGGATCATCACCACAATGTAACACCAGATCCTGATTTTGGTAGTTGTCTTGTGACAGGAAACGAGTACAGGGACAACCCAGTACCGATTAGTGATGTCCAAGAAGCTATCCGAAACTTATTGACGTCTGTTGAAAATGCTTCCCCGGCTGCGTTGTCTCCTCCACTGTCTGCTCACCATCAACATCGTCATTCTCAAACGAGATATAGAGATAAAGACACAGAGATAAAGAACTTCAAATATTCTCTAAAAATATCTCTTTCCCCAACCTTTCTATTATAAGTTCATACCGATATTAAAATAAAAGTCAATTAAAGTACCTCCTATCTATCTATCTCTCTCTCTCTCTCTCTATATATATATATATATATATATATATATATATATATATATATATATATATATTCGCTTGAAGGCAATTACAATGCACATATCGCATAAAATTCGATAATTATAGAAGATAAATAATATTGACAAGTGAATTTCGCAAAGAAAAGTCGAAACAGCTGCTGTACGATGTTCTACACGCCGAGTAATTCTTTGCGATATTCACTTGTCAATATTATTTATCTTCTATAATTATCGAATTTTATTATGCGCATTGTAATTGCCTTCAAGCAAAAATATAAATATTAATATATACTTTATTTACCAATGCTTCTAAAAATAAACAAACATCCCAAAATCTTATATATATATATATATATATATATATATATATATATATATATATATATATATAGAGAGAGAGAGAGAGAGAGAGAGAGAGAGAGGGGAGAGAGAAATGTAAAATAGGCAATATTTATAAAAAAATTATGAAATTTTTAGTTGACAAAAATAATGTTCAAAATATCATTTATAAAAATTAAATATATTTTTAATTGACATAAAAAATGGTAAAATATTGTTTACAAAATTTGATGAATTTTTAACTCACAATAAATATGTAAAATTAGATAAATTTGAATTGACAATAAGACTGTAAAATAAACATTTTTACAAAAATTAGATATATATTTAACTGACAACAAAATTGTAAAAGAAAATATTTATAAAATTAAATAAATTTTCAATTAACAAAATAGATCAAAATTGATATTGTTTACAAAAGTTAAATGAACACATTACTTATAAAGGAAAGAATATGCGCCCTCCGGGCGTAAGTATTTAATTTTTAATTTAATGAAATATATCAAATTTAAAAGACTAGCAAAATTAAATAAAAAAGCAAACAAAAAAAATTACACTTATTTTAATTATATCTTAATTGGTTTCTATACAAATTCATTCATAGAACTTATTTGAATACATTGGGGAATAAAACAATAATATTAGAGGTCAATAATACCTAGTAATTATTTATTAAACCCGGTTTTTTCAAAACCAACATGCAAATTAACCATACCATATATTATGTAAACCTTTATTTCTTAGTTACATATAAGTCATATTGCAATATCTTAATCGCACTGATAACAAGGACTGTTTTGAGATTAATCTAACTCAGCTTTTCATATAGACATCGTTAACAAATATAAGATTTCTTCTATGTATTAATGATTTTAACTATAAATTAAATACTCATTGATAAACTTACGCATTTCCTGATGGTATTGTGACGTATGCAGTAACGTAGTTTCGGTTACAGACAGTCACACGCCGAATCTCCATTATAATAAGATTTTTAATTGTCAAAAATCTTAAAATAGACTTTGTTTATAAAATTGAATAGAATTTTAATCGACAACAAAAATAGACATTGTTTGGTAATCTGAACATTAGCTACATAAATGAGAGTAACTCTCCCTTGTTTGTTTCACTTTGAGGAAGCTGTTTGTTTTGGTCGGTCATTTTACTTTCACCGTAAATCTACACTGAAAATACGAATTAGTTCGAATCAATACAACTGCACCTTTTAAAACAAAAATATGATAAAATGTGTTCTTAATTGTGCTTGCGTATTATTTGAAATGCACTTAATTGTTATTAAGAACACATTTTATGATATTTTCGTGTTGAAACATGCAGTTGTATTGATTCGAACAAATTCGTATTTTTAATGTAGATTTACGGTGATAGTAAAATGGCTGACCAAAACAAGCGGCTTCCTAAAAGTGAAACAAACAAGGGGAAGTTACGCTCATTTATGTAGCTAATGTTCAAATTAGCCATTGTTTACACAAATTCAATGATTTTTTTAATTAATAAGAAAATGTTAAAATAGACATTGTTTAGAAAAATGAAATAAGTAGAATGGAATTTTTGACATTTGTTGGTCTGGTTGTGTCTGAAAGTCAAGTAGATGTTAAAATCTTCAACGCCCTGATTTATATTAACAGTTATATTAACGTTTTCGTTAACAATTTCATTACTTTAATTATAATCATAATTAAATTTTCCATAACGACCACAATTTCCCATATGATTATCATTATAATTATATTACTAATTAATTGCATTGTGAAAAGGATTATCACCAAATCTATCGTTGCACAATTGGTCTTATACTAAAGTATCACAATTTAGTTTTACTAAATGGCAAGCCCCAACCCTTACCATATATGTGCTAGAAGGTGGCGGCTAAGGGTCTTTGTGTCCTGGGTATTACGTTAAACTCTATCAGCTGGTGATGTCTTAATTCTGGAGTTCTATGAAATGTGGAGTGCACTTTATTACCAATACTCTGAGGTCTACTCTGGTCCGGAGTGGTAGTACAAGTTAGGGTCCAATCTATAGGTTAAATAGAAAAGAATGGATTTGAAAAAATGTGTCTAAAAATATTGAGTTAAAAAATAATTGAGTACCCATCAAGAAGGAATAAAACAAAATATCTTTGGTATAAAATAACCCAATAAGGGTTGACATGTCGTAATATCCAACCAACCAACAAACCTAATACTAAAATAGCAGAATTTAGTTTTACTCTCGCAGTTGCGAATTTTTTAAAGTTTAGAATAGCCTTGAGCTACCGAAACTGTGTTATCCCTCCTAGTTGGCGGCTGATGAGGACAGGGTACTGCACGTGCTATGACACGTTGTATGATGAAAATAGCAGAATTTAGTTTTACTCTCGCAGTTGCGAAATTTAAAAAATTCAGAATAGATAGACCATTGATATATTGCGAATTTTACACGTGTGATAATGTGCTTTTTATAGAAAGATGATTGATTCGAACATCATTTCAATCTGTCTAGGGTTAATTTATTTCTAAAGGTTAGAGAAGCACATTCATTGTACGTTCGTATTTATATTTCATGTGTATTTGTTTCTCAAGACGTTTCTTTTTTGCACTGGGTCCAATAATATTTTAATAGATCTAGTTAACACCTAGATGGGAACCTAACAGGTACTACCACTCCAGGTCAGAGTGTAGCTGGGATTAATGGCAATGAAGGGATGAAGGGATGAAGGATTTTTCACTTTTTAAAAATATCAAATTCTCCATCTATGCGAAAGTTGTGTGTTAGTATACTGAATACTTTGTGTTCCTGATTAACGAGATAGAACCAAGATGGAAGCAGAAGATAGCAGACTTTGAAGATATAAGAAATAAGGAGGAATTTGTTGTTCGAAAAACGCTTCGTAGCTGTCTCGCATCGGTCGACTGCTTCTGCTAACTGCCCAGCGCTCCACTCACTTGGTTTTTATGGGCACAGGCCCCCAACATCTGGGCACATAAGTCGAACCTCGCGTCCGTGCAACGCACAATTCACGTGCATTCGGATGGATGCGTGTAGGCACCAACATCTGGGCACCTGAATTGCACCTTGCGTCCATTCAGTGCCTAAATTGAATTTATTTTTGCATGCGGGAGGACGCGGGTTCGATCCCAGTAGGCAAGACAAAGTCTAGCTATTTTTCGTTCTCCGTCACAAATTCTGATACCAAAAATTAGATCTTTTACTTGCACTACTGTTTGAGGAAATAGCATCAAAGATCGTCTACTAAAATGCACTCAAAATCCTCATTTTCGCAAAATTTGGCCTTTAGAAAAAGGATGATTTTAGTGCATTTTAGTAGACGATCTTTGATGCTATTTCCTCAAACAATGGTACAGTAAAACATTTAATTTTTGGTATCAGTATTCAGTATACGAACACACAACTTTTGCATAGATAGACAATTTGATATTTTTAAAAAGTAAAAAATCGACCTACCCTACTTCACACGCCCCAGATCTCCAGAAATGCAATGTCACAAGCAGATGCTGTTTAATGTCATGCCTCTTAGCGACACCTCTTTTTCTTACCCCTGTGCAGTGGATACAGTTAACACATTAAGTATGTAGGGATGAAGGGTTACTAAACACGCCCCAGATCAGCAGAAATGCAATGTCACTATCAAATGCTGTTTAGTGTCATACCCAGGACAACTCTTTTTCTTACCCCAGTGCAGGGGCTACAGTCAGCGTATTCTAGACCCCACCGATAATTCGGTCAGGATTTGAAGTCTTGACTTTTATGCAGGCTTGAACTAGAGGCGCCACGGGTAAGTACTCGAATATCTCAGATTGATAAATAGATAATGTTTATTAATCATCCGAACAGAGTGAGAATATCCCCGGTGTAACCTTTGACCTAAAGTGATATTTCTCAACAATATGATTAATTTGCTTATATGACATTCAAATAGGAGTAAAGATAAATAAATAAACATACTTACTTCAATATGTATATGTTTTCAATATATGTATGAGCGAGTATCTGCGCATGCGTGCGTACGAGCGTGTTTTTGTTTCAATGAACTTGCGCAGTTATGTGTGAGAATGTCAACATAGATCCGTTAGAGATGAATAGATAGGGAAGATGAGTGATTATTGTCTCTGGATTTCCAGAGACAATACCGTTGGCTCCACCCAGTTACGGTATAGCTTTCACCTGGAGCCAAAAAGAGTGACTTTGCTAATGACGATGGCGGCGTCTTAGTCGATTAACAAATGACGTCATCTCCAGGGGGTTCGCGCCAGAAATTGAGGCTTTGAGGCCACAAATGACAAGTTTTCATGTCACAGTTGTTTGTTTGTTTCACGCATAGTCGTCACCTTTCTTTTCTTTCTTTCTTTTCTTTTCTTTTCTTTCTTTCTTTCTTTTTTCTTTCCTTTTTGTTTATTTTCTTTCTTTCTTTCTTTCTTTCTTTCTTTCTTGTTCTTGTTATTATTGTTCTTGTTCTTGCTCTTGTTCTCCTTACTTTCATTCTTCTTGTTCTTGTTCTTGTTGTTGTTGTTCTTCTTCTTCTTTATGTTAATTTTTTCTTTTTCACTTCTTCTTCTTCTTCTTCTTCTTCTCTTACTTTCCTTCTTCTTCTTCTTCTTCTTCTTCTTCTTCTTCTTGCTCTCCTTATTCCTTCTTCCTCTTCCTCTTCTTCCTGCTCCTCCTCTTCTTCTTCTTTCTTCTTCTTCTTCTTCTTCTTTATGTTAATTTTTTCTTCTTTTTCACTTCTTCTTCATGTTCTTTTTCTTCTTTGTGTTAATTTCGTTCTTTTTTTCATTTTCTTTCTTTTCTTCATCTTTGTGTTAACATTCT
Source organism: Doryteuthis pealeii (assembly GCA_023376005.1). NCBI lineage: Eukaryota > Metazoa > Mollusca > Cephalopoda > Myopsida > Loliginidae > Doryteuthis > Doryteuthis pealeii. Next base: position 66,135,727 of record CM042144.1, on the reverse strand, counting down.
TCTTCTTCTTCTTCTTCTTCTTCTTATTATTATTATTATTATTATATTATTATTATTATTCCTTCTTCTTATTTTTTCCTCTTCTTCTTCTCTTCTTCTTGCTCTCTTTACTGTCCTTCCTCTTCCTCTTCCTCTTCTTCCTGCTCTTCTTTTTCTTCTTCTTCTTCTTCTTCTTCTTCTTCTTCTTCTTCTTCTTCTTCTTACCGTTCATAATAATAGACGTGTTTTTTGTATTGTTTACGACAGACAAAAAATGACGACTATGCCTTAGACTTTCTGGATACTTATATATTAAGTTTCGTTAGTAAAAGATGGGAAGGAGACAGAAATTTTGCACGGGGGAAGTGCGTAAACCAAAGTGGCGAAGAAAGGAAGAATAAAAGGAAAAATGAAAAGAATGGAGGAAAATTTATAGTCAAGGAAATTGTTGCAAAATGTTCCTTAATATTTTACTTACTCCCATGGAATCTTATGATCGTTCGTTCTTCATTTTGTAAAAGAAAGAAAATTCATTCTTCAATTTTCACTTTTACTTTTCCATCTTTCTTTTCTTCCATTTTTCTGACCTTTCTTTTTTCTTTCATCTTTCTAGGCTTCTTCACACACACATATATATATATATATATATATATATATATATATATATATAATATATAGAGAGAGAGAGAGAGAGAGAGAGAGAGAGGACGCAGCCTTTCTTTTTTTTCATCTATTTAGCTTTTCATTTTTTTCCTTCGTCTTTCTAGCATTTCTTTTTTTCTTTCATCTTTCTATATTTTCTTTTTTCTTTCGAATATATATATATATATATATATATATATATATATATATATGTGTGTGTGTGTGTGTGTGTGTGTGTGTGTGTGTGATAAAATATGGAAATTTCTCTAATACTTTTTCTTGTTTTCATTTCGAAAAGAATTCCAACATATTTTACGCACCATACTTATTCTAATGTCCTGATTAATGTTTTATTATAAAAAGAAACGTTTTTACGTCGAATTTATCTTTTGGGATACATTATTTTTTTATCATTTCTATAAACACATACACACACACATTCATATATATATATATATATATATATATATATATATATATATATATATATATATATATATTTGGGTGAATATGTGCTTATTTGAAGTCGTACCTAATTTTGAAAATTAATTAATTAATAATTAATTAATTAGGGGAAATACCTATTCAAATGTAAGGCTAAACAAATCGAGAAAAATCAATCTCTGTATGTACATTTCGGTCTATTAGGCCTCATCAGCAGAGCTATAGATAGGAAGACCGCCTTGTGCGTGATTAGAACCCTGACAGTCAAGCTGACAGGCGAGGACCGTAACCCCTACACCAACCGGACTCTCCTAGATTTTTCGTTTTGTTTAGAAGTAGGTTATATTCCTCTTATAGTGACTTTTACTACACGACAGTATGAGAAGTAAATACACAAACGATATGTTTTGATATGGCCTTTTTTTTAGTCGACAATTTTTGGGAGAATATGTGCTTAATTGAAGTTGTACCTAATTTTGAAAATTAATTAATTAGTAATTAATTAATTAGGTGGGCTTACCTATTCAAATGTATGGCTAAACAAATCGAGAAAAATCAATCTCTGTATGTACATTTCAGCCTATTAGCCTTATCAGCAGAGCTATAGATAGGAAGACTGCCTTGTGCGTGATTCGACATATATATATAATATATATATATATATATATATATATAAGCTACAAAAAAAACTACATTGTTATATTAACATAGATTCGCCCCCCCCCCAAACACGTATTTAAACAATCTTCAACTGTACATTGACTAGATCATTTGATAATTATTCCAATATTAACATTTTCAACAAGAAAAAAGATGAATACTTATCATCATCATCATGTCACGCAATTAGCACAGATATCTATGACAATCTCCCGCCAACATTATCATTCATTGTTCCAGGCAGGTTCTCTGCGCAGCATCCAGCATCTTCGCAAAGTGGGTCAATGTAGGTTCTTGGTGGACGGCCCTCATTAGCATGTCCATGTGTTGGCTTCCACAGGGAAACGTCACTTATGAGTTCGTCCTTGCTCCTCCAGCAGTGTCCAGCATGTATTGTCCATCTTACTCGGATGCTTTGTGAAATAGGGGACAGGTGGCCGTACAGCTGCTTCCTAGTGGGGTGCTGTTTCCACGACTTGTTCAAGACCGCACGCAGCAATCTTTCGTAGCTCCCATCTAGCTTATTCTCAAGGAGCTTCGAGTGGATTTGAAATTAACAACACATACAAAACTGATAGTAACCAATCCAACCCTGTTGAGAGAAAGAAAAGTAAAAACAGACCGAGAAATATCCTATGGTTCGCACCACCGTATAATAAGGCCATTAAACATCAATTGGGAAATTGTTTTTTTCAAAATATTAAAAAAACATTTTCCATCCGAAAACAAGTTATATAACAAGACAAAGCGTGGCGCTTTGTATCACCCATTGAGCTCTGTGTAAAATTGGGATTAGGGAAAAGTGAGTTTGCAAAGCGAATTAGATAGATATAAAGATATACATAGAGAGGGTGAAAGTGAAAGGCAGAATTTCAAGTGAGAGACGGGTGAGTTTTTGACTTAATTGCAATTTACGACTAATTATAACAAATTAAAATGGATTTTTTTCCAACATAACTCAATCTTAAAACTAAGGAATATTTCTGTATAACTTTCATGTAATTAATCTAAACAATAGAAAAGCCTTTAGGGGACATTAATTGGTTCGCTCAGCTTTAGTATAATGATAGATTTAATAAAAAAAAAACGCTGTCAAACTTAGTTACAGTTGCAGGTCTAATGTTGCCAGAAACATCAGCAAAATCAACATGTGTAAATTGACTAAAAAACAAAAAAAGTCTTCCATGTAGTTGTAATAATAAAGAAATAAAGTGTTCCTTGATACCAGTATTATACAACTTAATGGGCAAAATAATGCTAAAAAGATCTATTTAGGCTCTACTCAAGGTACTTTCAAAAATATTTTACAATCATAAAACTAGATTCACAAATATAAAATTTATGCATAGTAGGGCCCTTTTCAAACATGTCTGGGTTATTAAAAATAAATATGAGATATACCCTATTATAAGGTGGGAAATTGTTAATGAAAGATCATGGTATCATAAAATCGGGTAATAAATTATATCTCCTCTGTATGGAGGAGAAATTGGCTATAGCAAACTATATTAATTTCAAAGAATTATTAAATCAAAGATCGGAAATTTTGAACCGATGTTGACATAAATGTAGATGGCGTCTCGAGAGTTAAAAAATCAAAACAAATGATGCGACTATTAAAAATGAAAAAAAAAATCCTTACTCTCCTAATATAATGTTATTGTTTTACATCTGTTTGTTTTAATCAATTTCATGCCGAATTATCCAGAAGATTCTACCGGTGAAACCTGGATTGATCTCTTTCATGGGACCGAAGAGAAGTAAACATTATTCCAGTGACGAGGAAGTGAAATCTGTAGTGAAGAAGTGGCTCAAAGAACAGTCAACAGAATTTTACGGGGCAGGGATATATTCACTCATTCGAATGTGGACATTGCTATTGAGAAAAACGGGGACTGTGTGGAAAGGTAGGGATGTGATTCACAGAGGAGCAACATCATTTTGATGTATGATACATGTTCCTATGTTGGTTATTATACCTGTCCTAAACAAAATGGCATTACCTTTTGACTCACCTATGTGGAGAAGTAGAGATATGATCCACAGAGGACCAACTTCATTTTGATGTATGATACATATTCCTCTATTGGTAATTATACCTGTCCTAAACAAAATGGCATTACCTTTTGACTAACCTATATGGAGAAGTAGGGATGTGATCCACAGAGGACCAGTTTCATTTTGATGTATGATACATATTCCTCTATTGGTAATTATACCTGTCCTAAACAAAATGGCATTACCTTTTGACTCACCTATATGGAGAAGTAGGGATGTGATCCACAGAGGACCAGCTTCATTTTGATGTATGATACATGTTCCTATGTTGGTAATTATACCTGTGCTAAACAAAATGGCATTACTTTTTGACTCACCTATGTGGCGAAGTAGAGATGTGATTCACAGAGGACCAACTTCATTTTGATGTATGATACATGTTCCTATGTTGGTTATTATACCTGTCCTAAACAAAATGGCATTACCTTTTGACTCACCCACATATTTCTTTATAACTCCACTGAATCAGGTAGAAAGAATATATCACCCATCAGACTGACTCAAAAGAAAGGGATTTAGACCTGTAACCAGCTATAACGTTTAATTACGACAGAAAGTTCAACTGAATGTGTGTTAATCCATAAAGCACGTTTTGTGCGAACAACGTAATTCTCCTGCCAGAGAATTTAAATTGAATAATAGGATTAAAAATCAGGATTACCCCCACATAATTGTGGTCCTCATTGCTGAAGTCAAGAGCTCACAATCTCAAAACAAAATATTTGTTTCTCGGAATTTTTTTAGATGAGGCTTGATAATTAGTATTATTTGGATTATTCGGACTATTGCCCTCATCTTCATTGTTATCTGTATAACGTTTCGGACGATGTGCCCTCCGGCCTTTTTCAGATATTTCTTGACGGACTCGGGAACTTTCTCGGGCTCGGGAAATTTCTATTCGAACTTGGAAACCTTCTTGTCGTAATCGGGAGCTATCAAGGAAAATATTCTTATTAGTGACAAGGAAAGAAAGACTAAGCAGTTTTATTCTAATTTTGTCTGCTTGAAAATAACTTTTTCAAAAATTTTCTTTCCCCCTTCTGCCTGTGTGTGTATGCGTTTTTAAAACAAAGGAATGACAAGCAAAAGGTAATAAGTGATCAATATTTTATAAGTAGAGCAATATATAGGGTGACCCCAAAAAAACCTTTTTTAGGTCAAGCCTTTTGGAGGAGTCACTCACTCTCTCTCTCTCTCTCTCTCTCTCTCTATATATATATATATATATATATATATATATATATATATACAGGGTGGCAAAAAACAGATATATATATATATATATATATATATATATATATATATATATATAGGGTGACAAAAAAAAACCCAGGCCCTACTTTTTAAAAAAGTATGGTTTTTTTTATCACCCTGTGTATGCATACTTGGGCCCCTCCCGTAGTGTAATGTTTAGCAAAAAAGTTTTGCCAACCATTGTTAGTGAGTTCGATTCTCATTGGGCGCCCCATACTTCTGAACTCGTGCCACATCTAAGCTAACCTTAGTAAATAAAATGGTTATCTCATGTGGTGTAATGGTTAGCAAGCAAGATTAGCAAAACATTGTTAGTGAATTCGATTCTCACTGTGTGCCCCATACTTCTGGCTTTGTGCCGCATTACTCTTTCTTTCCTTCTTTTCTTCTTTTCATTACGTTCGATTGAAACAGATCAGCCCTATTGCTTCTTTCTTATTATATTTTTCTGTGTAGCATGTCCTTTTTCTTCCCTTTCTTACTTTATAATAAAAACAGTATGGTCCATTATTTAGCTGGGGTGCCAACACTCATAAAAAATAAGAATTCGGCGGATAAACAACACTAGATAATCTGGATTTACATTTTTGCATTTCATCTTGGACGATTTAGACGGTCTCATTTTTAACCAGAGGGTGTTGCAAGATGATAACGGTCGTACATATAAGGAATACGTGTATTAATATATAGATCTTATTATAATAGAGATTCGTTGTCAGTCAGTAACCGAAATGACGTCACTGCAAACGTCACAATATGCTCAGAAATTGCGTAAGTTTATCAATGAACATTCAATTTATATTATAATCAAAAAATTAATGCATAGAATAAATCTAATTTATTAACGATATCTCTATGAATATCTGAGTTAGGTTTCCCTTAAAACAGCCCATGTTATTAGTGTGTTTAAAATCCTGCAATATGACTTATATATCACTTAGAAATATATATATATATATGGTGTGGTTAATTTGCATACTGGTTTTAACAAATCCGGGTTTAATAAATAATTACTTGGTCTTATTGATCTCTAATATTATTGTTTTATTCTCCATCATATTGAAATCAATCATTTGAATGATTTTATATAGAACTCAATTAAATATTATTAAGATAAGTGTAATACTTTTATATGCGTTCTTATTTAATTTCATTAATCTTTCTAATTTAATAGATTTCATTACATTAAAACTTAGATACTTACGCTCGGATTGTTCATATTTTTGCTAGTACTACTAATGCAAGTTAATCTGTAATTGAATAGTTTTTTGTTTTTTTATTATTAATGTATGTCGGTGTTTTTTTTCTTCCGACAAGTGCTTGGTCTCACCTACCAAGAAAGGATTTTGAATCCTCAGTTTTTAGAATGCGTTTAAATAATGAAGAAAATGTTAGTTGTAGCATCAAGCTGTTTCTTGTAATAAATAATTATTAAGTTATGGAATGAACTGATTATTTAGAATTCACGACCCATCAAGTAGCGGGTAAAAAAGCAAAACATGTCAGTCACGTGTCTAGGGGAGGGGGAAAAATCCTTTAACTAATAGCCTCAAAATTATCTCCATCCAACCCTAACAGCCCCCCTGTCCCCCACTCATTTTCCACTTTGCCTTCATTAAGGGCATATCCATGAGAAATAGTCTTCTTTTCTTTCTTTTTTTCATTTTATATATATATATATATATATATATATATATATATATATATATATATATATATATTTTGTTCATGTTTCTTTTTAATCCTACCGGCTGAAGATAAAAAATGTTGACAATTCTTTTACCATTCCTTCGCTACAGTTCTTGCCCCTTTTCTCTTCACCGAATGTAATGAATGTGCGGAACGATCGCCAGTCTGACGCCATCTTTTTTTTTCTTTCTTTGTTAAGGCTGGGCGGATTGGAGAGGGGGATGGTGGTAGTCCTGGATAAAGGAGGAATGAATGAGAAAAGAGGAGAAGAAGATATTCGACATCATTGCTGTATTAACTTATGACAATTGCCTGTCGTATTATCATCATCCTCTTCTGGAAAAACGACTGGTACTTACATACTTATATCGGCACTCTATCCACATGCTGAGAGATGGACGAAGCGTTATTTACAAACAAGTTTAGATGTACCCCTTAAGAAGTTTTACAGACATACAAGTATATTAACAAGGTTTAATCTGTTAGACTTGTTATTTGTTTAAAGACGACAATTTAATCAGGTTTGCACGTGTGGACTATTAATGTCTAAGCAATATCAATGGTCGATGAGAATACAAACAAATCTTGAATATATAACACCAACCATTCTCAAATGCATGCAGAATTAATCTGTAGAATCGCAGAGTCAATCTGTAGAATGTCATGTTTAGAATTTACAAAGCTTTGCTTAATCCGACACAAAATGCCTCAGATTGCTGCTTAAAGAGCTTGCTAATCAATAATCTTGCTAAACTGCATTGCTTAATCTTACCTGCAATATGGACTGTCTTTATAATTTGATGGTTGGTTGGTTGGCTGGTTGGTTATTTTGTTTAATGGTATATAAAACCTTCTGGACTATTTAATACCACATTTCTTTCTTTTTTGTTTTTTTACAAAGGTCAAAGGTCAAATGTTTACCAAATGATATATGATCGCCATTTTACACTGGATTCAAAAATATCATTCCTTATGCTGAGTCAGATCTGGTTTACAAATAAATTTTGAAAAAGTCGTACATAATAAAGTCGACGAGGTGGCCTAAATTCGGTAGCACTAGCGCTGAAGCAAGGAGATTGCATTTCTTGTGTCTGTGGTGGAGCGCCACACCTACCATCAGCTCCTTACTTTACCGCACAGATCCCTGTGCTACTCATACGCTGAGTTGGTGAGGGCCGATATCGAACTAGGAACCTTGTGGTTTCTAGCCGAACGCTCTACCGACTGAGCTAACCCAGTCCTTTAACATTATTGTACATAATAATAGCACTAATTTTCTCGGATAAGCCAATAACAGAAGTACGGTTGACCGATGTACTACAGATTCTCCAAAAAACATTCCTCAGCTTTTAGGTTCAAAACTTTGTCCTTCTCCTAGATCGGTAGCTATACCTGAGCTATACCTGAGCTAGAGAACTCGGTCTACCCTACTTTTGAAAAACCCTAAAATTAGATAAATGATTCGAATTAATATTTACTTTTATTATTCACAGACAGTCCTGTTTCGACATATCGTGTATCTTCAGTACGGATAAACCTGCCAGGCTACCTCTAGTAGGGTTGAGATTCGACCAATTTTTCATCAACCAGGATCACTAGCTCCGGGCTATCAGCACACCCATTTGCGGAAGAGAGAATTTTACTGATGAATACATACATATTTATATATATGTAAAAGCCAACTGAGAACTTGGTCCGTTTTTAGGAGATCATTGCAATTTAAGCGTATTTGGCTGCCGTCAGCGAATTTACCCTCCAGGGGGGATATAGATACAAGATGAACATGTGCAAACCACAAACTTTCTTAATTTTGCGCGTGTGAGCGTGAGAGTGGGCTAGCTTATTTAACAAAGACAGAAAAAGAAATTTGAAAAAAAACAACAAAACCTGAGACAGGAGAATCATATCAATAAGACCAAAAAATTAAAAATCAGACTGAAAGAGGCAAAAAATGCCGAAATAAATAAATTTATTTAAATTTATATCTGAACTAAGGTATTCATTTATTCATTTACTTATAATATCCGTATATGTAAAATTATATACGAATATATATATATATATATATATATATATATATATATATATATATATATATATATATATATATACTCGTGAACAAAATAAATGGGCCAAGCAAGTATTATACATTTTATTGTACAAAAAGCTAAATTAAACAAAATAGAATTGAACAAAAAACAAAAACGAGTCTTATATACACAGAACAAGACATTTACTTTAATAAATGCTTAGTATGGAATCGCTTTCCCCTTTGATTTCTTTAAAAGATTATTCCTTTTAACCATGCTCTCAACCAGCTTGGAACACTGTGAAGAGGGGATGC
>CM042144.1:66104157-66121657 GCA_023376005.1 Doryteuthis pealeii | reverse complement strand
TCCCCTTTTCGCTACCACCAGACCAGGGAGATTATTTTGAGGAGCGTCACACCTACCATCAGCTACCCACTTAGCCACACAGATTTAGGGCGTGCTGCTCATGCTCTGATTTGGCGAGGGGTGGTATTGAACCAGAACCTTGTGGTTCCTAGGCGGATACTCTACCGACTGAGAGCAGTTCAAAATGAATAGACACCTATGCAAAATTCTGTCTATTTTAAAACCAAACTTGTTTCCGTTGAGTTTTTTTTCTCGGTTGCAAAGTTTAAATTGTATCAAATTTGATAATAATAATAATAATAATAATAATAATAATAATAATAATAATAGTAATTTAATTTTGACCATACAACAAAATGATATATGCATAAACCAGAATATGTTCTTGAGAACGAAACACATAAAATTCTCTGGGACTTTGAAATAAAAACGGATTACCTTATCCCAGCAAGAAGACCAGAGCTAGTGTTGATAAACAAAAAAGAAAGAACTTGTCAACTGGTGGATTTTGTAGTTCCAGCAGATCACAGGGTGAAGCTAAAGGAAAATGAAAAAATGGACAAATATCTGAACCTTGCCAGAGAACTGAAAAAGTTATGGAATATGAAAGTGAAAGTGATACCAATTGTAGTTGGTGCACTTGGAACGGTCCCAAAAGGATTAGAATGGGTTTGGAAAGTTTGGAAATCAGAGGAAGGATTGAAACCATTCAGAACACTGCACTGCTGCAATCTACCAGAATACTCAGAAGAGTCCTGGAGACCTGAGGAGACTTGCTGTCGCTCAGACTCAAGTGAAAGACCATCAGCTAATGCTGATGTGAAAACTCAAAAGGAGTAAATAATAATAATAATAATCAATGATACCACACAGTTATATACTTTGAAAATTCTAAAAATTCATGAAAACACAGGAAAAAATAAACCACCTTATGTAAATGGATATAAAGATTTTTGCAAAAATGCATAAGAACTGGAAACCCTTGAATAAAGCATAAATATTTACAGTCAGGATATGGAATAGAATGCGGAATTGAATAATGTACCATACTACCGATGAAAAGGGCGGGGGAGGAGAAATAATGGATCATATACAACAAACAAATCAGGACAATATAAAAACATTTGGAATGAATGAAAATTACAAATACTTAGCAATTTTAGAAGTGGACACAATCAAGCAAGCAGAGATGAAAGAAAAAGTTAATAAAGAATACCTCAAAAGAACACGAAAACTCCGGGAAACCAAGCTCTGTAGCAGAAATCTCATCAATGGAATCAATGATTACCTGAACCGTCTCCATTATAAAATACTCTCTAGCAATCTTAAAATGGACAAAAGAGGAACTCAGACAGATTGATCAAAGGACAATAAAATGACTATGCATAAGGCATTACACCCTAAAGACGCAATATGTATCAAGAAAGGAAGGTGGAAGAGGTCTTGCCAATGTAGAGGATAATGTCGATGCCTCAATCCATGGACTCGAAGAATACAACAAAAAATCAAATAAAGACTAATTACGACCGCCAATAACAGCAAACGCATCATATGGGCAAACAGAAAAACAATAAAAATCAGAAAACAGAAATGGGAAGAAAAACACTTATTTGGATACTTCAAGGAATAAATTGGGGAGATAGCACGTGAAAAAATGTGGATATGGTTATGAAAAGGAAACCTTGAGAAAAAAACAACTGAGTCACTCATAAGTGCAGCCCAAAACAATGCCATAAGAACAACTTATATCAAAGCAAAACTAGATAAGACACAACAGAACAGCAAAGGTAGGATGTGTGGGGACAGAGATGAGACGATAAACCAGGTATTAAGCGAATATAGCACAACAAGAATACAAGGCTAGGCACGACTGGGATGGAAAGCTGATCCACTGGGAAATGTGCAAGAAACCAAATTTTAACCATACAACAAAATGGTATATGCACAAACCAGAATATGTTCTTAAAAATGAAACGGATACAATTAATTTATAGTCAATGTCATTACTACATAAAATTAAAGAACAATGTTGATTTAGATATATGCTCAGAAATTGGTCCGCAATATATAACGGTTCACAGTGGGTTTAAAACAAGTTCTAACAAATACATACCTTATATTATTGACTTTTATTCAAATCCAATTAGCCAGTCCTGTTTCTGAATATTTGCTTAACATGTGTATAAAGTTCCATTGTGATCGGCTTACTTTTGTAGCCGATAACTTGTTATACACAGACAGACAGAAATTGTCATTTATGTAGTAGATGTCACTCTCTATCTACCTATCTATCCCTCTTTCTCTATCTATCTATCCATCTATATAGAATTTTTCTTTAAAGTGGTAAAAAATGATGAATTAATTTTGATGTTGATGTCGACCCTTAAACGTTTCGGTTTATGTGAAACTTTCTTAAGGACAATATGATAGAAAAAAAAATTTGTTCAAACGGTGAAGGATGTTTTTAAATGACTTGAGTTGGAAAAGTACCTACCTATCTATCTATCTATCTATCTATCTATCTATCTGTCTGTCTGTCTGTCTATTTGCACCCTTCATTGTTGAACTTTCTTTCTACCTTTGATGTTTGAATATTGTTAGTTTTTCAACTGTCATGATTTTTTAAGGAAAATCTTGATAGCATAATTAACAGTTCTGCATGGTTTGAAAGATCGTACTTCCGGTCTTCGAGACTAAAGCAAAACAACGGAAATTGAATGAAAAAAAAAACGAAATAAAAAACTTAGAAAAATGTAGAGATAAGAAATATGCAGTTGTACGATGCAAAGGGGATTAAGTCAAAGATAACGAGATAAGACAGACAGACAAACAGACAGACAGACAGACAGCGAGGAGAGAGAGAGACAGACAGACAGACAGACAGAGACAGAGAGAGAGACACCGAGAGACAGAGAAGAAATAGGTGTAAGAAAATTGGTGGAAAGAGTATGACGTAAATGAAGATTTCTTCTATAGAAAATCTTTCGGCTTCCCAGTCGGGATATATATATATATATATATATGTATATATAATATATATATATATATATATATATATAATTTGTGTGTGTGTGTGTGTGTGTGTGTTTATCATTTCCAATAAAAAATCAGCGGACTGATTATACTCATAGATATATACTGATACCTGTGGGTAGAAATAGACCAATAATCACAAATTAACGATTTTAAGCTTTTCTCTTTGCAATATATATATATATATATATATTATAATATATATATATGATAAGTAAATACACAAGTGATGTGTTTTGATATGGCTTTTTTTTAGCCGACAAGGCGGTCTTCCTATCTATAGCTCTGCTGATGAGGCCTAATAGGTCGAAATGTACACACAGAGATTGATTTTTCTCGATTTGTTTAGCCTTACATTTAAATAGGTATGCCCGCCTAATTAATTAATTATTGATTGATTTTTCTCGATTTGTTTAGCCTTACATTTAAATAGATATGCCCGCCTAATTAATTAATTATTGATTGATTAACTTTCAAATTAGGTACGACTTCAATTAAGCACATATTCTCCCAAATATATATATATATATATTATATTATATTATATATATATAATCTGTGGAATTTCTTACATAGGATTTAGAATTCATTAATATATTTATAAATATTAAACCTTCGCAAAAAAACACTAACTACAACTAAATAGATTTACCATAAGACTTTAAATCCAGTAGTACAAAATTAATAAAAGAAAAAAGGTGCGAGTCGAAGATAGATGAGAGATAGAATTACTAATTACTTTTGCCTGAATAAAGGAGACATAGTTTTATAGAAACAAATCTTTAATTCCAATCTAAACTTAGAAACTAGAATTCATACAAAATAATTAAAATGACAGAAAGAGAAATAAAAAATAATTCCAAATCCGACAAGTATATATAAAATGAAGCTACCTATAAATTTGTAGTTTTCCTGAGGAAGATGTAGCTTGGACACCGAAACTGTGGTAGAGAGAAAATATTTTTGTTCAACTCCACTTGTTCCCTTCTGAGAACTCTCTTGGGAGATTACACATTTATTTTAACGCCTCTTTGTAATTTTCGAAACAGTCTGAAATCTCTCGGTAATCATCATAAACTTCAGTGCGTACTCTGGTTCGTGGCATTTCAACGGCGGTTCTAGAATGGAAATCACAGGTTGTTAACTCTGGATTGCCGGAGAGCAATATCCCTCTTCAGCCTTTATTAGGCAACCTGTCTAGATGGAAAACTCCGAGTTCTAACCTGTTAAACTCCGCTTAAGAAATTGACCTTGCGTCGTATCCCGCTCGGGCGGAGGGGTTGGTAAATATATATACATACACACATATATAGACGAATATTTACACTTACATTTACACACACACATACAATTCCTTAGAATAAGATATTTTTCTCTCATTGAACTCGAACCAAAACCTTTTACACACACATATACACGGTGATTGAAAAGTAATTCCCTATTTTAAACTATTTATTGGACAGTAGTCAATGTTTTCCTATTATGAATAACTAGCCAATACATAGTTTAAAATAGGGTGTTACTTTTTCAATCCTGAATAAATCGTGGAAGCAGCACCCCACGACGAAACAGCTATATGGCCACCTGCCCCCCATCTCACAAACCATTCGAGTGAGACGGACAAGACATGCCGGGCACTGCTGGAGAAGCAAGGATGAGCTCATAAGTGACGTTCTCCTGTGGAAGCCAACACACAGATATGCTAGTGTGGGCCGCCCAGCAAGGACCTACATTGACCAACTAAGCAAAGATGCAGGTTGCCGCGCAGAGGACCTCCCTGGGAAAATGAATGATAGGAAAGGTTGGCGAGAGATTGTCATGGATATCCGTGCTAATAGCGCGACATGATGATGATAATGATATATATATATATAGTAAAAGTAAAGTAGTGGGGTGGCCTAAAGTATGTATCAGCAAGTCAGCGAGGAATCTATCCCCTTTTCACTAACGCTAGACCAAGGAGATTGTTTTTGCATCTGAGGTGGGGCGCCACACCTACCATCAGGTCTTTGCTTTACCGCACAGATCCCTGTGCTACTTCTACGCTGACTTGGAGTGGGTCGGTATCGAACCAAGAACCTTAAAGATAAATTTATTTGTAGAGTGTGAAAATTTAAAAAATTGAACATTTTTTTACAATATCAATAGTCAATAGCCTGGCCTCTCTCATCTTCATAACTAGCTGCAATAGTTTTTTTTTAAAGTTTTTGATGAGATTTGAAGAAGGCTTTTCTGGGATTTTCTTCAATGGTTACAACATTCTAACTCCTGAAGGCTTTTTGGTGATCTACGATCTATTCGAACATTCAATTCTTGTCAATTGAAGTCAGGACACATTGAAGGCCATAAGTAAAAAAAGTCGTCGGGGAGGCCTAAAGTCAGTATCAGCCAGACAGCAAGGGATTAAATCCCTTCCATGCTCTCTCTCTCTCTCTCTCTCTCTCTCTCTCTCTCTCTGTCCGCCAGCCTCTAAACCCTCCCGTGCTCTTACCTCTCACCTCTTGCCTGTTTGGTCTGCTTATTCTCTGTTCTGAGCGTTTGCTGACTGACTTCCTCGATGCAGACAGATTGCGCTCAAAGATAAAGGCATTTTTTGCGTCGAAAGTTCTACGGTGTTGCTTTGTCTGCTGTCGCCGAGTGTAATTCTGTGGATGTCGGAAGAGTGGGAGCCATGACGAGTGGCGCCTACTAGCGGTCGAATTGGCGTCTTTCTCGGGAGATTCACCTCCACCAACCCGATTCCTTCTTCTTGCACCACCAACCCCACAGACACATTCACATTTTCCTACATCTTATCTTTGTTATTATTATTATTATTATTATTATTATTATTATTATTATTATTTATGATATATGGGAATATGCAATTCTTATCAAAACCCTTCTCTCTCTCTATGTCCGTTTGTCTCTTCCCCCTCTCCCCCTCTATTTCTCTCTCTTTCTTTCTTTCATTTCTCTCTCTCTCTCTCTCTCTCTCTCTCTCTCTCTCTCTCTCTCTCTCTCTCTCTCTCTTTAATAATTATCATCATTATCATTACTACTGTTTTTATTGTTATAGTCATTGCTAATGGTGTTAGTTTTTAGTTTATTTTTATTTTTGTGTGCTACTTGTTGCTTTTAGTACTCTTTCGTGGCGTCTCACCATGCACTAATGGTTCGCTAGTCAGATCTTGCAGATCATTACTACTGAGTAGTGAGTTCGATCCTCACCAGTTGCTGCATGCTTCTGTACTTTTATAAAAATCTAAACTATATTCTTTAAAAATGGACACTCTTCTCTTTGGTTATCGTTTTATGGAAATGGGATCGGTGACCCGGGTTCAAATCCTGGACAGGCCTGTTTTAGTAGACTGTTAATTCAGGGGCGTAAATTCTTCCCATAGTCTACTGGACAGATGATAGTGGAATATAGAGGAAAACTTAACTTGTTTTTGTTTTTCTTTTGTTGGTGTTTTTCTTTTTTTCTTTTTTTTTTTTTTGCGGGGGTTACTCTGAAATATAAATATCGTTAAATACTCAGCAAAATTACCAGCGAACAGTAATTTTCAGTTTATTTCAGTATCGGTCTTGATGAGTTTATAATCTCAATTCCCTTAAAATAACAACGCTGATGTCAAAAAATTGTACAACTGAATCACTACGCAACAACTTTAAATCTATACAGCATCAATTAATATTGTCCTTTAATTTTAAAAAAATAATGATAAATGAAATAACGTATTAAGTTATGTTTTCCTTAGTATTTCATTTTTATTAAAAGTGTTAATCCTAGTGGAGAAATTTAAAATATATACATTAGACTTCGTGTCATATTCCATTAACATCTGTTACGTACACTATGGTAAAAATTTATGTCCCTGAATTCACAGTCTACCGATGTTTGTATGTAAAGCCCTTGAGAGACGTATGAGTCGATCTGTTCTCCTCTCTCCAAGATATGGAAAGATAGTTGCACGGACTGTTTTTTTTTTTAGCTTTTGTTAGGCAACCAGTTTTGGAGAAGGAAAACAATGAATTCAAACCAGCTTTACTCCGCCTAAAACTTAACTTACATTCTTCCCAAGGTGTTTGGGGAATACATTTCTTATTGAATGAACTTTACGTTCTGATGAATAGTTAGCAAGATAGTCATGCAGATCTTGAGCAATGAGTTCGATCCTCAGTGAGTTACCGGGGCGTGGTCCAGTGGCTTCGGCCCTGGACCGTGGTTACAATTATCAGCCTTGATTCCAGGGGGCTATCCCCCAGGCAATACATGCCCTCTCGATTTAATGGCACAGGGCTGGGTTTATTTCCAGTGCCTGAGGCACCACCTTGAGGGAGAATGCCGACAGGATCAACTCATTTTTCCACCCGCCACCCATGAGTCTCGGCTTGTGTGTGTTCCCACATTAATACGGCCTTGTGTCTCACCCGTACACGTGGGTACGTGGTAAATATAGAAACTATTATGCATTGTGGTATCAATCTTAGTCCACGCCTACACAGACATTGATCGTCACAGCAAACAAAACGCAAACAATTCAGAGAATATGACATAATATTATGCGAAACTTAATTGGTTTAGATTGGTATATTTGGCAGCCTTTACCCAGGGTGAGTTGAGCGGGCTCCATATATTGAATATACTGAGTCCCTCAAGATAGCCGACCATGCCTGGCAATCCGATGCGAGTGAATGGGTGATCTCGAGTCAGTCGGGCTTGTCCCGGTGCTATCCGTAGACACAAGGGCCCATATTTCGTTCAAGATCAGTCCTCATCATCATTAGGCACTTTTCCCTTGACCTCCACGATCGTTTCACTGGTGTATTCTCCAGATTGGCGATGAAGAGCATAACCGAGCCAACGCTCACGTCTTGTGACCACAGCTTGCTGAACCGAGTTGATTCCGCATCGAAGACACACAGTGGCGTTTGATATGAAGTAATGCCACTGGGTCAAAATGATGTGGCGTAAAAAGTAGTGATCAAACGTCTAGGGTTTGGAGGTGTTACATGGGTAGCCTGCGAATTATGTAAGTAGTGTAGATATGATTTGAATTGAGTTCGTTAAAAAATCAAATCGGAGAGTTGAGTTGAAAGTTACTGCCGATGGTTATGATTGACATGTGGTAACCTCCTTTGACCCCCCCCCCAAAAAAAAAACACGCGTAGAGAAGCGTGTGAACAGAAGTTAAATTTTTATTAGTTCCGGCCAGTCACTCACGGAGAGAAGACGTTCTCTTAAGAGGCCGCTTCTCACCACGGGGTTTGGGCTGAGTTTGTTTTTAATTAAAAAAAGATAGAAAAACAAATCTTTGTTAATTAATCCACAAGAGATGAGCTGATACCCAGCCTGACACAGAGAAGAAGTCAACCCACAGAATCAGCCCTGAAGAAAATGGCCATCAAACAAGTAAGAACCCCTCATCTCTCTCTCTCTCTCTCTCTCTCTCTCTCTCTCTCTCTCTCTCTCTCTCTCTCTCTCTCTCCAATTATATCCCCAATATGTTAAGTGGGTATATAACAGAGATCCTCCACCTTAATTGACCAGGATTTGCAGCCAAAAAGAAGGATATACCATATTAAGGTCTCGTAGATGTGTACTTTGGTGCAGCGTTTTATTTCTGACCGTTATGGAGCCAACAGGCGATTTTGGAAATGTAACGTCTACCATATGAAAGTTGAAAATTAATATAAAAAATTACCATACAAAATATTTTTTCAGATTTTCCTTCATTTGAGGAAATAGATTTCATACTTTTAAAATGTTATCACTGTTACAGCTTAATTAAAAAAGTAAAAAGTAAAAAAGTAAAGTAAAAAGAGCATATTGGAGGTGTCGGTGGTGATGGGGTGCATATTTTGAATTTGAATTCTAGTTATAATTTTTTATTCATTTCTTTTAAAATTACAACCTTTTCTGTTTTGAATTCTGAAATTGCTAAATTTTCAAACCAATTTTTAGACTGATATAATTTAAAGTCGTCGGGGTGGCCTAAGTCGATATCAGTCGGACAGCGAGGGAGTCTATCCCCTTTTCTCTAGCGCTAGACCAAGGAGATTGTCTTTTTTTACCGTTTGAGACGGAACGCCACACCTACTATCAGCACCTCACTTTACCATACAGAACCCTGTGCTACTTATACGCTCAGTTGGCGAGGGACGGTATCGAACCAGGAACCTTAAGGTTCCCATCAAGACTGAATAAAGCAAAACATCTCCGGCATAAAATAACCCAATAATGGTTGACATGCTGTAAAATCTAACCAGCCCACAAAAGGTTTTAACAGTAAAAAAATTGTCATCGGTGATCGTTTTCTTCTCGAAATCTTAAAATTATCTTTAAGTGTCACATTCTCTGAATTGTTTGCGTTTTGTTTGCTGTGACTATCAAGGTCTGTGTAAGCGTGGACTAAGATTGATACCACAAGTAGTGGGCATCACTCGGATTTGGAAAGGTGATGAAAGTCCTGATAAAATACCTGCCCACTATCGCATGTAAAGATTGATAAACATATGACCAAGAACACAGAAGACTTCAAAAGCAGAAAGCTAGAAGAAAGGGTCAGGGATTGTGAAACAGTAAGCGGCTTCAAAGACTCTTGGGTGAAATTGTCAAAGACGAAGATTCCAATTCTTTAGAATGGTATCGAGTATTACAAAGAAATCTTCAGATCTAAAGAAACAGAGAGAGAGAGAGAGAGAGAGAGAGAGAGAGAGAGAGAGAGAGAGAGAGAGAGAGAGAGAGAGAGAGAGGGGGGTAGGAAGAGAGGTGGAGAGAAAAAATACTGCATTTTACTTTTGTTAGTATCTTCTTTTCTGTATAAAAGATGAAAATCTTAACAGAGATCAAACAAGAAAAAGAGGAATGGTTAGCGCAGATGAAACAGAAGGAAACTGAAGAGAAAAAAGAACAGATTGAAACAATGATGAAAAAATAACAACAGGACCTGTGGATATACCACGATATGATAATTCAATTATTACAACGTTTGATATGTTTACTTAAGAGCTATTGCTTAGTACGAGGGTTAGTAAAAAAAGTAATGCCATTTGGTTTAGAACAGGTATAATTACCAACACAGGAACATGTATCATACATCAAAATGAAGCTGGTCCTCTGTGGATCACATCCCTACTACTCCACAGAGTCAGCGTTTCTCTCAATAGCAATGTTCCACCTTCGAAGGAGAGAATGTACCCCTGTTTCGTAAAATTCTGTTGACTGTTCTTTGAGCCCCTTCTTCGCTACAGATTTCACTTCCTCGTCACTGTAATAATGTTTGCCTCTCAAACGCTCTTTCATGGGACCAAAGAGTTGATTGTCTGAAGGCGCTAAATCTGGTGAGTATGGAGGATCCGGTAAAGTTGTCCACCCGAATGAGGCGATTTCCTCCCTTGTCCTGATGCTTGGGTGTGGTCGAGCATTGTCATGCAGAGGGAGAACATTGTCAATTGGCAAGTTGGGTCTTACTCGTCGGACATTTGCACTGAGTCTCATTAGGGTCTCAATGTAGGCCTTAGTTTTATAAAAAAAGAATTCATATGAAACAAAAGAAAATGGCATTACTTTTTGACTTGTCCTTGTATATTGATTGCCCAAACATTTTATGGCGATTTGAATGTTTTAAAGTCACGTTTTTTAAACAGTTATTTCTTCTTGAAAATGCAACATTTTCAGCTGATTAATATTGGATTTACTTATTACATTTACATTTTGTATAAGGTTCGTGGTATAATGGGTTCCGTCGTGGGAAATAAACACAGTGAGACGAGTTCAAATCCTAAACACAGAGAACACATCTTCCCGAATGGACCTCTACCTAAAACTAACTACCTCGGCTCCCATTAGTCTCAATTGATTAATGTATTCTCAACTACGAACTCCCAAAATAGAAATAGTTATATAGCATTCTACAACTTCCACGTATCCACGCCTCATCCACTTCGAATTCCTATGCACATTTCGTTGTCACGACTTCATCCGAAAGAATAACTCCGCCTACAAAGCAACATCTTCATCTGGTCAGAACGCCTAAACACTTTTTTTTTAATGTTCGGTGACCGCATTGTTACCCTTCCTTTTCCGAATCTACTGCTTGCTTAAGTAAAATCTTTGGGGCGGCCTAATGTCGGTATCAGCAAGACAACGAGGGAGTCTATCCGTTTTTCACTAGTGCTAGACAAGGAGATTATTTTAGTGTCTGAGATGGAGCGCTACAACTACCATCAGCTCCTCTCTTTACCGCACAGATCATTGTGCTACTCATACACTGAGTTGGCGAGGGCCGGTATCGAACTAGCAACCTTGGGATTTCTAGCCGAACGCACTACTGACTGAGGTAAACCGGTCCTAAGCATCCTTAAATCTAATCTAATCCTGACCGACTAATGTCAAGTTCAGATAAGGAAAAAAAGGATGGTCAGCCACAATGACTTCGTTCCTATCTGTGTATGGGATCTATTTATCCATCTACTTGCAGGCCTGAACTTGAGATTTTTCCGCTGATTTTTTTAAAGTTCTCTTTTTCCCGACTTTTAAATTTTAAGCGGAGTAAAGCTAGTTTGAATTCATTGTTTTCCTACTCCGAAACTAGTTGCCAAACAAAAGGTAAAAAAATAAACCAGTCCGTTCAACTAGCTTTCCATATCTTGGAGAGAAGAGAACAGATCGACTCATGCGTCTCCCAAGGGCTTTGCATACAAACAACGGTAGACTGTGAATTCAGATACGTAAATTATTACCATAATGCAAAACTATGCCTATCTATTATCTAACATAGTTTCATAGTTTTATGATAAAATAAAACATTTATTTTACATAGCAATTTCCTTTCAACGTAATCTTGCAGTTAAGCCAACGCCCCTCCACAGATAATATATAGCATCACTATAAGTACATTCTTACCAATGGTTTATATGTTGATTTTGTTCTAAACCAGATATTCCGTGATTTCTTTTTTATTTCTACCAACCTACCTTCGTTCTCCGGATATAAGGCGTACGTCACGCTAAGCGGAGAAAATGACAGCGAGAATAAGCTCAGTGATGTTTATCACATATCATTTTTAGCGTAGTGAGTTTGATACTCACCGGGTACATCATCACTGCAGCTCTTTGCCGCATTGAAATATGCTTAGTAAGTATATGTACAGTATAGCTGCTTTGCAGTAGCGTTATGGTTAACAAGTCTCACGGCTCATTTTCTAGCACAGTGAGTGCGATCCTCACCGAGTACAGCTCTATGCTCCATAAAACTATGCTTAGTAAGTAGCTTCATAGTATAGCTGCTTTGTTTAGGGTGATGGTTAACAAGACTTACAACTCATTTCCTTGCGTAGTGAGCTCGATCCTCACTGAGTTCAGCACCACTGTAGCTCTATGCTGGCTTGAACCATGGTTTACGGTCAACGTATCAACTCCGGTTACAACTGAGGGGTCCAGTGGCTTCGGCCCTAAATCTTATAAGCTAACATCGTTGATCCCAGGGGACATCCTCCCAGGCAACAACTGCCCCCTCGATTTAAAGGGGCAGGGCTAGGTTTATTGCCCAAGTGTCAAGCAAGAAAGAAAGAAAGAAAGTAGGGGAAATATAGAGAAACGAGTGAGCTCACGGAAGCGATAACGCTAATCTGTTTCCATCGAACATAATGAAAAAGGAGAGAAAAAGAGGGGGAGGATGTTAAATGAAGAATATTATACTTTTTACATATTGCACTATTTGCAATAGTTCTTTAGTAAATGTATCAAACGCTGTAATAATTAAATTATCATACTGTAGTATATCCACAGGTCCTGCTAGTGCATGTTTACTTTGGCAAACATGTACTCATATAAGATATGGTACGTTACGGTAAGGTAATTTAGAATTATGACATTTTATAAGAGTTGGAAATCGATGCGGAAGGATATGTGGTAAAAACGGGGGTGATGGACGGAAAAAAATTGGCGACCCCACAGATCTAGATAGATGCAAACTGACTGAGATATATCAGCAGAACGAGTATCGTTAATAACTGCAAATGTTCATATAAAGTTTAGAGAAAAATGATTGCAAGAATGATTCATTTCAGCCCTAATCAAGGTTGAATGCCGTCACAGAACACAGAGAGAGGCTGAAGGTCTTAATATCCTGGGTATGACGTTAAACTCTATCTAAAGATAAATTTCCAATTCTGGAGCTCTGGGAAATGTGGAGAAACCCTTTATCACCATTATTCACAGGTCCACTCTGACCCGGAATGGTAGTAGCTGTTGTTGTATACCATTTCTTACTTCTTACTTCTAGTCGTCTTTTCTTCTGGTCGGCTTTGCTATTCTGATCGTCTATCTTGATCTGGTCTTTTCTAAGGTCTGGACTTTCTTGGGGACTTCGGGCCTGGTTTCTGTTAGGGATTTCTCGTTATCAGAAGCCCTGTGTCATTGTTAGTTTTTAGGTAATAAACACAAGACTTCGATTTACTTTGATGTTACTTTATTTGTAAATCCCCAAACCAGACATCTGCGCACATCCTACGAGCTCGGCTCCTACTTGCTAACTGACTTACTTACTATCCTTAAACCGGAAGACAGGGTCTTCTATGCCTTCCGGGTCTCACGATTTATCCCCGGAAGGCAAGGTGAGAGTGAGGTCAAGCGTTGTCACTCATCCTCAAGGCCATGGGCTGTAGCTTATAACGGCCATTTTGATTTCTAAACTAATAATACCATAACTATTAGGTATCTAATAATTATGTAACATTGTTAGGGTCCCATCTATGGGTTAAATTTTTTTTTTTAATAAAAAAGTTGATTTTCAAAAATTCTTTTTCAAACTATCGCTACAGTTCTTTCAAAACTTTTCCGGCATTAAATATTTAAAAATGATTTTCTTAAATGTGTTTTAAAAATTTGCGTTTAAAAAAAATTGTGAGCTTATCAAGAATGAATAAAACAAAGCGTCTTCGGCATAAAATAACTCAACAGGAATTGGCATGCCGTAAAATTCAACCAACTTTAGTATTATGACATTCTATAATAGGTGGGGGTGATACGAAAAGAGATGGGGCTAAAGGGGGTCGATGGAAGAAATATTTGGCGACCCCCTGATCTAGATAAATGCAAACTGACTGAGATATATCAGCACAACAAGCATCACTAATAAATGCAAACATTCATGTAAAGTTTAGAGAAATATGAGTGCAAGAATAATTCCTTCCAACAGCCCCCATGGCCACCTTTAAGCTGTGGCAATTGGGAGATGGGCGTGGGTGAGTGAGGGTATGAAATTTACTCTGTAAAGATTTGCGGCTTGTCAGCGTCGAGACAAGGCATCACCAATCATAAAAGTTGAACCGACATTGTAAGATGACACTGCAATGGCGACTCATTCCCCAAAAAGAAATTCTATTCAGGCCAACCATTCTCAGAATTGGCAATCACGAAAGCTAGTTACCACCATAAAGACTCTGGATATTAAACATATTTTCATACATATATATATATATATATATATATATATATTATATATATATATAATGTGTGTGTGTGTGTGTGTGTGTGTGTGTGTGTGTGTGTGGTAAGGAAAAAGTCTTAAAAATCGGCCATTTTGGGGCTATAGTCCTATTTCTTCCCACAGCTATTTGTGTATACCTATGAGTTCCATGCCACCGCTAACTTTATTGAAAATGGTACAAGCTTTATATGCAGGCCAACTTAGAATCATCATAATAGCAAGCTTACCTGGTAACCATCTACGGATATATATATATATATATATATATATATATATATATATAAAGAATATGAATTTCCTTTGCCATTTTCTTAATAATTAATTCATGTGATCAGGCTATGGATAAAATACATATATTATAAAAAAATCACAAGTTACAGTCTTAGCCTACCTTTTACCTTAATACCTTACAGAGCAAATTATAAAACCCTTATATATATATATATATATATATATATATATATATATATATATATATATATATAGGCAGAAATAAGTGTATTCTAATTAATTATAATTAAATATTATATCTAATTAGAAAGTCTAATGAAGATAATTACGAACACAAAAAGATTATACTTATTTTTCATCATCACCATGTTGCACTAGTAGCACGGATACCCATGACAATCTTTCGCCAACCGTCCCTTTCATTCATGGCCCCTGGGGGGTCCTCTGCGCAGCATCCAATATCCGTGCAGAGTTGGTCTATGTACGTCTTTGCTGTGCGACCTACTCTGGCGTGCCCATGTGATGACTTCCACAGAAGAACGTCACTTATGAGTCTATCCTTGCTTTTCCAGCAGTGCCCAGCGTGTTTTGTTCGCCTCACGCGGATGTTTGTGTGATATGGGGCAGGTGGCCATACATCTGTTTTCTCGTGGGGTGTTTGTTTCCAAGTCTTGTTTAAGACTGCACGCAGCAGAGGGTGTGGCAAGATGATATCGGTCGTACTATTAAGGAACACGAGTATTAATATATAGATATTTATATTTATTTTAATTGCTTTCTCCTTTTGGTTCCATTCTGACTGACTTTCTAAAACAACTCGCAAGACATTCACATTTTCTACTAGGAAATACAGGATTCATTTATAAAAAATAAGAAAAGAAGGAAAAGAAAACAAGATATTATTTTTTTTAAATGTGTGTGTGTGTGTGTGGGGGGGGGAATGAAAAAGAAATGAAGCAGAAAAATGTTCCAAAATGCAACGTATTTCCTTGCCAAAACCTTACCCTAACCTCTTGGTAATAAAATAACTTCATACAAGCTTTTTACTTAGCAGCCCTCGTAAGGATTATCTCTTTCTCTCTCTACGGTTATATATTTTTTGTTCCTTTATTTTCTTGTTTTTATTTACAGCCCCTTTCAATTTATAGCTTAACTAGCAGCGGCTACCCGGCGTCGCCTGGCTAAAGGGTGATTTTTTTAGTTCGTCCTGCAGATCCATATTTACTGAATTGAGAGTTGAATCCTCGTGGGATGCCCCATTTAAATCCCTATTTAAAAAGTAGACCTTGCATTGATCCAGCTACTCTGAAAAGAAATGTTAATGTCTACTATCTAGAATATTAAATGAAAAAAAAATCCATGCTGTTATCATTCAAATTTTATTTTTCAATTATCTTCTCGAATATAAATCAAATTCTATTATTTTTGCTCAAAAACCAAGCCCTAGTGATATTTAATGTATATATATATATGTACTTTGTCTTTAATTGTTCTATTTTCGAAGTTTCCTACAGACATACACATACACAGAACTGTCCTTTATATATGTATAGATAGATAGACATCTTAAAAGAGGAGAGTGAGAGGAGTGAGAGAAAAGAGAGAGGAGGGAGAAGTGAAAGAGAGAGGTGAGACAGTGAAGGGAGAGTTAAGAGAGAGTGGAGAGAGATGCGAGAAAGGAGAAAGAGGAGAGAGAGAGAAAGAGGTGAGAGAGAGGATAAAGAGTTAAGAGAGAGAGGATAGAGATGGGAGAAAAGGAAAATAAAGGAGAGAGAGGTGTAAGAGAGAGGTGAAAAGTGGAGAGAGAGATAAGTGAGGAGAGAGAGGGTGAGAGAGAGGAGAGAGAGAGTGAAGCGAGAAGTGAGAAAGTAGAGAAAGGTAAGAGAGGTAAGAGAGAGAGAGAGAGAGAGAGAGAGAGAGAGAGAGAAGTAAGAGAGAGAGAGAAAGAGGAAAGAGGAGGAGAGGTGAAAGAGAGGTGAGAGAGTGAAGGGAAAGGTGAGAAAGTGGCGAGAGAGGTAAGAGAGGAGAGAGAGGAGAGAGGAGAGACGGGGAGAGGAGAGAGAGAAGAGAGGAGAGAGAGAAGAGAGGAGAGAGGAGAGGTGAAAAAGTGAGGAAAATAGATAAGAGAGTGAAGGGAGGGGTGAGACAGTCGAGAGAAAGGTGAGAGGAGACAGAGGAGAAAAGTAAGAGAAGAGAAGAGGAGAGAGAAATGTGGGAGAGAACAAAATGAAATAGAAAAAATAGAGGGAAAGAGAAAAATATGATTTCTATTGTTTATAATTTATAATAAGGAAAGAAGATGAATGAAGAATGTGTACGAGTAATGACAGATATCGCACTCTGAAACCTTTTTTTAAAAAACGATATCACTTTTCTTTCTTTCTTTTTTACATTGCAAAAGAATGGTGACCATTTTGGTACCGTCTTTGATTCTGATGTTCTAATATTCGTTGATTCCAACTCTTTCTTTTTTCTTGTTCTTTTAGAATTATGGCGGCCCAGCAAATGTCACGTCATGGCCGTCTTTACTTAAATACCTTCTTGCAAAAAAGCCCAAGTGGCCCAGATGACATATAGAAAACGCGCGAAAAGATCTAACGATGCTAGTTATGTTTTTGTTGCCTCGATAACTTAATAATTCGTCAGGGTAAGGTACTGAATTATCCAGAACGTGACTGATATGGCGCCGATCTTTAGAAAAGGCGGGAGGTGGGTTGCCAAAATCCTGGTCCCAGCCCCTGCCATCATTTCCATTTCTCT
>CM042144.1:66084157-66099157 GCA_023376005.1 Doryteuthis pealeii | reverse complement strand
AGACCCTAACGAGCAAGAATCCGACGAATAAGAACCAACTTGCCAATTGACAATGTTCTCCCTCTGTATGACAATGCTCGACCACACCGAAGCCTCAGGACAAGTGACAAAATTGCCTCATTCGGATGGACAACTTTACCGCATCCTTCATACTCACCAGATTTAGCGCCTTCACTTTAACATCTCTTCGGACCTATGAAAGAGGGTTTGAGAAGCAAACAATATTCCAGTGACAAGAAGTAAAATCTGTAGTGAAGAAGTGGCTCAAAGAACAGTTAACAGAATTTTACGGGGGAAAGATACATGCTCTCATTTGAAGGTGAAACATTGCTATTGAGAGAAATGATGTGAAGAAGTATGGATGTGATTCACAGAGGACCAGCTTCATTTTGATGTATGTTACATGTTCCTGTTTTTGTAATTATACCTGTCCTTAAAAAAATTGCATTACTTTTTTTTTTGTTAGTTCGATACCGGTACCCGCCTACTCAGCGTATGACTAATACAGATTGGTAATCTGATTTGGGCGGTAGGTGTGGCGTTTCACAATAGCAAAAACAATCTACCTGATCTAGGGCAATAGGGGATAGACTCCATCGCTAACTGACTGATACCGCCAATTGGCCACTCCGACAATTTTAAGTTTTTACATATGGTACCGTATAGCTGCTTCCACGATTTTTTCAAGATAACACACAGCATTATTGTGCAGCTCCCATCTAGCGTATTCTCGTCAAGGTCCAAGTGGTGCAGCCATACAGTAGTACTTATACGGCCCCCTGTCCCCTATTACACAATCCATCCGATAAAGACAGAAAAAGACATGCTGAATACTGCTGGAGAAGTTAAGATGGACTTGTAAGTGACGTCCTCCAGTGGAAACCAGCACGTGGACATGCTCGTGAGCATCGTCCAGCAAGGACCTACATAAACCAGCTCTGTGCAGTGACTGGATGCTACGCGGAGGACCTGTCAGGGACAATGAATAACAGGGATGGTGGCTAAAGGTTGTCATGGATATCTGTGCCGCCAGCGCGACATGATGATGATGATGATGATATATGGTACTCACTACTAATGGGTTTCGAGAACATCTCGTTAAGTACGGCTCTACGGTAGTTGCCCCAAATATTTAAAACGCCCAGCAAAATCTAACAAAGGTCACAAATATTGAAATACCAATGGGAATGTCATTCACAAGTAGTTTCTTATGAGACTAATCCACTAAACATCTGTTTTTGGCAGGTGCCCTCATATATATATACATACACACCTACACATACCTACATATATATATAATATATATATATTGGCTGTGTTTAAAGATTGGCGTAGCGACAGAGAGGAGAGTTCGATATCTGAGATAAAGCATATACAAGGATTTAACACAGAAATTAAAACTCTGTTTTGCAACTAATAGTTTCAATATATATATATATATATATATATATATATATATATATATATATATACATGGTACCCAGAATTCGAACACCGTCTTGGTTTTCAATAAAATAAAGGAGTTTTTTTTATGATAAAGGTGTATTTTTGAAAAGCAAAATAGTGCGTGACTTCTGGGATACCATATATATATATATATATATATATATATATATATATATACATATATATATAGGGTGTCCCAGAAATCAAGTTCTATATTGCTTTTCAAAAGTACTTCTGACGAAGGGTCTTTTCATCATGAAATATTAAGAAAATAAATCGAAGGTAAATGATCATCATAGTTACCTCGTTTTTTTCTTTAAAATGTTTGTACTTTTAATATAAGATTCCCTTAAATATTGCCCGTATATGTTATTTCTCTAAAAAATTATGTTGATTTTTTTAAATAGTTCCTCTTGCTGTTACTTAATTTCAACTCACTATTACTCCACCCTCTCTCATTGAAACGTCTTCTCTCTCCTTCCCCCTTGTAAAGAAGTCTCCAGGGTTTCGATTATCAATTTCTATTGAAATCTACTTTGCTAGTTCTCTCTCTGAATATTAGTTTAAGATGTATACAAAGTTTAATCATGATCGGATCACTGGTGTAGGCACCAACTGGTAATAAACAGACAGACAAAAATTGCAGCTTGTTGACATAAGTAAAGTAAAGTAAAGTCGTCGGGGTAGCCTAAAATCAGTATTAGCCAATCAGAGAGGGAGTCTATCCCCTTTTCCCTAGCACTAGATCAAGGAGATTGTTTTGGATTCCTACCCTCAGTTCCTTACTTTACTGCACAGTTCCCTGTGCTACTCATACGCTCAGTTGGTGAGGGCCAGTATCGAATGAGCTAAAAAAAACCATTATATTCACACCTCTGCACATAAAAAGTACAGTAAAATCAGCGGAGTGGTCAATTGTCGGTATATTCCGGACAGCGAGGGAGTCTATTCACTTTTTACTAGCGCTTGACCAGGGAGGTTGTCTTTGTGTCTGAGGTGGACTACATAAAACTTGCTATTGTTAAATTCGTTAAAACCTTGCCAATTGAACACGAATGTTACATTGTAAAGATGTCCCCAAGAGTTCGATTATTGGTTTCTATTGAGATTCAGTGAACCAGTCCAGTTTCTGAATATTAGCTTAACATGAGTGTAAAGTTTCATCATCGCGTTTTGCTTTCAACAACCAGTTGGGAAACACATTCCGGAAGTTTTTAAAAAAACTGACGTGCCGAGCTGACCACAAATTTCATAAGTCAATCAAACCAACAGATAGCAGGGAATAGGACTGCTCGTATTTTACACTCCACTAACCATGGAACTCGAAGATGGCGTCGTCGCTAGACCGTAAACTACCACAATCTCCCTAATCCATATCTTTCAATCTGAGCCTGTCACTTGGTACACTGTAACTCAAAAATCTGGCGAGGACAGTAGGGGAAAGAAAAAGCTTCGGTTATACCAGATGAGAAACACTTAAAACTATTAAGATAACTAGCCAAAGTATGTGCACCGGGGCTCGACTATTCAAGTTTTAATGTAGTAAAATATATTAAATTAGAAATACAAACGAAACTAAATAGGAGCGAATATAAAAATATTACACTTATGTTGATATCATTTTAATTGATTTCAGTATGAAATTATATATAAGATAGCTTTTAATGCATCTGAGAATAACATGATAGTATTAGAAATCAATAACAGCAAATAATTATTTATTAAACATAGTTTTGTTAAAATCATTATGCAAATTATTACCACAATATACTATGTAAATCTTTATTTCTTAATAATACTAGAAAATATATGCACCCTCCGGGTGCAAGTATTTAAGTTTTAATTTAATCAAATATATTAAATTAGAAAGGCTAATGAAACTAAATAAGAATGCAGATAAAAAGAGTTGAAACGGAGGGGATATAATTGAAAAATAGAACAACTGAAATTTACTCTTCCATCACTCTCGTCCTTCATTGTTATTTTTTCTAATTTAAATATTTAGTTAAAAGAGGAAGTAAAGAATAAAATGACAGTTATCTTTTCTTGTTAATGGATTTTATTTAAGATTCATTGAAGAGATTTTTGCTTATATTCATTAAAATAAAACCAAACAGTTAGAAACCAATAATACTAAGCATATATTTATTAAAATTACATTCTTAATATCAATATGCAAATTAGCCTTCCCGTTCACACTGCAAACCGCTAGTTTTTGTATATATAAATACAATAGCATGTTATTAGTATGTAGCCCCGCCCAACGGGTGGGGAGTGCTATAATTAACGGCGTCGATCCCAGGGGGCTATCCCCCCAGGCAACACCTGCCCCCTCGATTTAAAGGGGCAGGGCTGGGTTTATTGCCCAGTGCCTGAGGCGCCCCCCTTGAGGGGGAATGCCGACGGGATCGACGCAATTTTTGCACCTGCCATTCCATGAGCTTCGGCTTGTGGGTGGTCCCACGTTAATAGGGACTTTGTGCCTGACCCGTACAAGTGGGGTACGCGGTAAATACAATGTAGATCTGGCCAACGCCAGGGGTCCAGTGGCTTCGGCCCTGGATCTTTACGAGTTAATAGCATCGATCCCAGGGGGCCATCCCCCCAGGCAACACCTGCCCCCTCGATTTAAAGGGGCAGGGCTGGGTTTATTGCCCAGTGCCTGAGGCGCCCCCCCCCCTTGAGGGGGAATGCCGACGGGATCGACGCAATTTTTCACCCGCCATCTCATGAGCTTCGGCTTGTGGGTGGTCCCACGTTAATAGGGACTTTGTGCCTGACCCGTACAAGTGAGGTACGCGGTAAATACTATGTAGATATGGACAACAATAATAAAAAGGTGAAGCAATTTTATTAATAATTGAGGTTTAAATATAAATAAAGTCATGAAGAATGTGATGAAAATAACTATGTTAATTGTGACTCGATTAGTAATATAGTTTCGGTTACAGACAGAAAAACACACAATCTCCATTATAATAAGATGTAAAACATATTTTAGGATTTTAAATGCATTTAATATGAGCAGTTTCAGCTAGACTTTAATAGAGACATCGTTAATAAATAAGATGCTAATTAAGATTATATAATGACAATTTCATAATTGTTGAGAATATAATTTGAATAACTAAGGCAATCGTGACGTCATTGGGGATGTAGTTTTGATTACAGACAGACACTTGCACAATCTGTATTATTATCAGATTTTTAAGAAAAGGAAAAAGAAAAAATGTAAAGGGGGTAAAATTGAAAAAGTATTATTAAATGGAATGAGGAAGAAGAAGTAAAGAAAAAGAAAACAAAACGTATAGAAATTCTTTTTTACCGTATGAAAATTCAACTTATGCGTCGCATCGTTTCGACGGGCACGAGAATGGATATACGTTTATATTTTTTTAGATACCAGGTTTTATTAATCAGTAAAAAAAAGTCAGGATTTAATTTGTAAAATAAGCAATAGATAGATAGATAGATAGATAGACAGATAGATGGAACTGTATGATATATAAATATGTATGAAAATACAGAAGGAAAAGAGATAGATATACAGACAGACAGACAGATATATATTATATATATATATATATATATACATACATACATACATACATAAATTGAACAATCTGATAGATATGAACCGAAATACAGAAGGAAGATAGACAGATAGATAGATAGATTAATTGATTGATTGATTGATTGATTGATGCAAGTAAACTGAAATATCCAGAAAAGAATGAAAAGATATTGACATACATACATACATACATACACGCCAACAGTCCTTTATCTATGTATAGATACATTATCTATACATATATAAAGGGCAGTTGGTGTATATGTATACATGTATGTATGTATGTCCGGAGGAAACCAAGAAATTAACGACGAAGTAAATACATTTACTATCACCACAGCTTGCTTTTTTGCAAGAATGCAGATTTGATTTATATTCGAAGATATTTATAAATTAAAAATTTACATAGAAATAGCATTGAATTTCTACTTAAAAATGCCCCGTATTTTTAATCTCAAAAATGGGTTCCTCCTCCCATTCTACACAGCCGATGCTGGGTAGCTGCTTCTAGTTCTAATATAAATCTTGGCCACATTGCTTTTAAGGAAAATTAATTTTGTAGAAAATTATTTTGATCTTTTAAAACTAAGCTCGGCCATTTTGCAGTATTTATCATTCTCTAGCAGGACCTGTGGATATACCACAGTATGATAATTTAATTATTACGTTTGATATATTTACTTAGGAGCTATTGCTAAATAGTTCAATATGTGAAAAGTATAATAATCTTAATTCAACTCTCTCTCTCTCTCTCTCTCTCTCTCTCACACACACACACACACACACATACACACTCACACATACACACACACACACACACACACTTTTTTTATTTCTTTCTTTTCATTTTTTCATTATGTTCGATTGAAATAGATTAGCTTTATCGCTTCCGTGCGCTCTTCCTTTCTCTATCTTTCCCCCACTTTCCTTTTTTCTTGCTTATAAACTTTCAGTGTATAATGTCATTTTTATTCCCTTTTCTTTCTTTATAATAAAAACGGAATGGTCCATTATTTAGCTGAGGTGACCCACACATAATAAAGAAAAAAAATCAGTGAATAACCCACACTAAATAATCAAGATTTACATTTTTGTATTTCATCTTGGACGATTTGGACAGTCTCATTTTTTTAAAGCAGAGGGTGTTTGCAAGATGATAAGGTATCGTTCTATGGAAACTTGTAAAGGTCAAAAATATGTCACGTCGCACTGAAGATGTTCTAAAAAAAACCTCATCGTATTTAAGATTCAGAATTGAGTAAAATTAGCGACTACAAAACCCCAGATAATTTCATGCGTCTCATACTCTCGGGCGGATTCCGGTTCGTGCATATAACATTGGAAGCGCGTGGTGTAATGGTTAAAGTCATAGGAAATGGACTCGTCGCCCGAGTTCAAATCCTGGACATGGTAATTGCATTTCACTTTAAGCGCTAATACCCTTGGGAAATGTATGAATTCTACTCCCCCTCCAGCTATGGGTAAATAGTAGGGCAGACTGGGATCTTCAACCTTGGTTAGGCAAGTCTAGGAGAAGGAAAACTCTGAATTTAAACCTGTTAAACTCCGCTTAAGAAATGATCTTGTGTCACCACCCTGCTCGTGTGGGGAGGGGTCGGTAAAATATATATAACATTTTGGTAGCAGGATTAAAATTCAACTTCTTGCACAATTTCCAGTGGATTTTGTGTTTAGTTTTATCTATGGAAATAATCTTGTCATTACTCATGAGAACATACAAATGGAAGTTGACGGGCGTCCGGCCCCTTCGTGCATCACGCTTGTCCGGTCACTTTTAAACTTTTCTATCCACTCAAAAACACTTCTGGTAGTGCACTGTACCTATATATGGCTAAAAGCCTGGCACTGATTTTCGACGTAAGAAATTGGGCCACTTCCTTGATGCATAATGCTAGTGGAGCACTATACTGTAAAAAAAAAGCAAGCAAAATAAACATGATCAAGCTCAAACTTCAATTATGTGGCTACCACGATTGCCAACTATAAGCACGCATGCGCAAAATGCAGGTGACAATAATAAAGATATGTTATGGCGAAAGTGCGCATAATTTTTTTACTCACCCATAAATATGTAGTGTGTATATATATATATATATTAATATATATATATATATATATATATATATATATATATATATATTAGAGCTCTTTAGGGGGTCTTAAATTAACTTTCTCTGCCAGCATATATAAAGCAATGATTGTCTGTACACAGACTGGATCTCTGTGGTGATCGTAAAATATATAAACAAACGCATGTATGTTAATAGTTTAAAACACCACCCTTTACGACAGCTGCCAGATGGCCGAGAGGTTGAGAAATCATGCGGACAAAAATTCAGTCGGATTTCGATCCTGGCCATTGGTAGTTTGTGTCTAGCCACACTAAAGAGACGTAAAACGCCGAAGCATGGTGTCTGTGTGATTGACTTATATTATATATATATATATATATATATATATATATATATATAGTCATCCACAGACATCGTGTTTCAACGTTTCACATCTCATAATATATATACATAATTATTATTTGTATGGCTCTAGGTTATTTATTCTTGGTTAGGTCGTGAACTTTTTACTAAGCCTCATAAATATATGCCAACAGGTCTGGGTTTTTTCCTTATGAAACAGTATTCAACGAAACTCTGTCAAGTTTCGGTCCGTTACACTGAATGCCACAGCCGATGCCACACTCGTGACCACATATCCAAAGGATAGATGACACCAACCTTTCCTTTTATGTTGACGTAGTCGTTTCCTTTCCGCTAACTTTTTTCATCACAGTTCCGGCTTAACTTTTTTGCTTGTTATGTCTTCGTAATTATGTGTTTGTTTGCGCATGCGTTGTGTACGAGAAGAATTAAACCGTCAGCCATTTTATTTTGTGGGTGGTTTTAAAAGAGATCTCTCTCTTTTTCCATACAATATATTGTCTTTTCAATATACGAGTTTTATAATAGTTACAGTGGACATTTATTCCTCTTTTTACTCACTTCGTTCTTCTTCCTGTTTCTTGTTTGTTGTTATGTTTTTTTAAGGTTCTTTATTCTTTTCTACTTTTATTGTCTCGAAAGCTTATAGTTAAGCAATAAAGATATTTATTAAAGCGAGAAACGTGAACTATTAGGGAGATCATGAAAGGACAGAGATCCGGATGAAAAAGTAAGTGAATAAATATAAAAATCAAAAGTGCAGTTCTATAGAAGAGAAATCTCCTCTTGCGGAAAAGACGGATCTAAAACTGTGCGGTTCTTTTTGAGCAAGAAGAATGATATATCGATACCATTTATGGCCAATGATTGTCGTAAAAATAGCTTATTTCATTTCTTTCTTGCTTCAAAAAAGAACCGCACAGTTTTAGATCCCCGTTTCTTTTTCCGCAAGAGGAATTTTCTTTCTATAGGAACTGACACTTGATTTTTATCTTATTTCACTTAACTTTTTCATCCGATTCTCTGTCCTTTCATGATTCTCCCTAATGATATTCACGTTTCTCGCTTTAATAAAATATCTTTATTGCTTAACTATAAGCTTTCGAAGACAATAAAAAGTAGAAAAAAAGAATAAACGAACCTAAAAAACATAAACAAACAAACAAGAAAACAGGGAAGAAGAACGAAGTGAGTAAAAAAGTAGCGATGCAATAAATGCATCCACTGTAACTTATTATAAAACTCGTATATTGAAAGATCAAATATATTGTATGAAAAGAGAGACTCTCTTATTCAACACACCACAAATTAAAAATTGGCTGACGGTTTAATTCTTCTCGTACACACGCATGCTCGCAAACAACGACATAATTTCGAAGAACATAACAAAGCAAAAAGTAAGCCGGAACTGTGATGAAAATGTTAGGCGGAAAGGCAACGACTGACGTCAAACATAAAAGGAACGGTTTGCTGTACATCTATCCTTTGGTATGTGGTCATGCGAGCTGGCATCGGCTGTGTTCATTCAGTGCTCGATCCGAAACCTCCGGACATCAAGTCTCGTTGAATTAACTGTCATTAAGGAACAAAAACCCAGACCTGTTGGCATATATTTATGAAGCCTTAGTAAACAGTTCACACCTAACCAGAATAAATTTAACTAGAGCCATATCATGATATATATATGTATATTATATATATGAAGAATGTGAACGTTTTTGAAACACTCGATGTCTGTGGATTGACTAAGTATATATATTATATATACTACGATACTCATACTATATATTATAAATAAGCATCCAACAGACTACATGCCTCTCGGCGTTTTACGTCTTCTTCTATTGTTGGCTAGACACCAAACAACTTTACAATGGCCAGGATCGAAAATTCCGACTAATTTTTGTCCGCATGATTTGCTCAAACTCTGGCCATCTGGCGCAGCTGTGTTAAAGTGGTGGTGTTTAAACTAGTACATACATCGTTTGTTTATATGATTTTACGATCACCACAGAGATTCCAGTCTGGGTACACGGACAATCATTGCTTATATATATGGCTCGGCAGAGAAAGTGAATTTAATGGACACCCCTAAAGAGCTCTCAATATTATATATACTATATTTATATATATATATAACGTTATAATATATATATATATATATATTATATATAATACACACCTACATATTTATGGGTAGTAAAAAAATTATGCGCACTTTCCGCCGCCATACATATCTTTTATTATTGTCACACTGCATTTGCGCATGCGTGCTTATAGTTGGGCAATCGTGTAGCCACATAATTGAAGTTTGAGCTTGATCATGGTATTTTGCTTGCTTTTTTTTTTACAGTTAATAGTGCTCCACTAGCATTATTGCATCAAGGAAGTGGCCCAATTCTTACGTCGAAAATCAGTGCCAGGCTTTTAGCCTATATAGGTACAGTGCAACTACCAGAAGTTTTTTGAGTGGATAGAAAAGTTTTAAAAGTGACCGGGACAAGCGTGATGCACGAAGGGCCGGACGCCCGCAACTTCCATTCTGATTTTCTCATGGAGTAATGATCAAGATTATTTCCATAGATAAAACTAAACAAAAATCCACTGGAAATTGCGTGCAAGAAGTTGAATTTTAATCTGCTACCAAATGTTATATATATTTACCGACCCCTCCACACGAGCAGGGTGTGACACAAGATCATTTTCTTAAGCGGAGTTTTAACAGGTTTAAATTCAGATTTTCCTTCTCCTTAGACTTGGCCTAACCAAGGTTGAAGACCCAGTCTGCCCTACTATTACCCATAGCTGGAGGGGGAGTAGAATTCACTACATTTCCCAAGGTATTAGCGCTAAGTGAAATGCAATTACCCATGTCAGATTTTGAACTCGGGGCGACGAGTCCATTTCCTATGACTTTAACCATTACACACGCGCTCCAATGTTATTGCACGAAACCGGAAATCCGCCCGAGAGAGTATGAGACGCATGAAAATTATCTGGGGTTTGTAGTCGCTAATTTTACTCAATTCTGAATCTTAAATTACGATGAGGTTTTTTTTTAAGAACTCTTCCAGTGCGACGTGACATATTTTTTGCCTTTAACAAGTTTCCATTACAACGATACCTTCTACATCTTGCAGACACCCTCTCTTAAAAAAATGAGGACTGTCCAAATCGTCCAAGATGAAATTACAAAATGGTAAATCTTGATTATTAAGGTGGGTTATTCACTGATTTTTCTTATTATGTGTTGGTACCTCAGCTAAATAATGGACCATTTCCGTTTTTATTATAAAGAAAGAAAAGGAATTAGAATGACATTATACACTTGAAAGTTTATTAAGCAGGAAAAAGGAAAGTGGGGGAAGATAGAGAAAGGAAAGAGCGCACGAAGCGATAAGCTAATCTTATTTCAATCCGAACCTTAATGAAAAATGAAAAGAAAGAAATAAAAAAAGTGTGTGTGTGTGTGTGTATTGTGTAGTGTGTGAGTGTGTATGTTGTGTGTTGTGTGTGTGTGGAGAGAGAGAGAGAGAGAGAGAGAGAGTTGACATTAAGATTATATACTTTTCACATTATTGAACTATTTAGCAATAGCTCCTAAAAAAGGTTTAAAAAATATAAATTCAAACGAATAAATTAAATTCATACTGTGGTAATCCACAGTTCCTGCGATAGAAATGATTAAATACTGGCAAAATGGCGAGCTTAGTTTTTGAAAAGATCAAAATAATTTTCTACAAAACATTAAATTTTCCTTAAAAGCAATGTGGCCAAGATTTTATATTTAGAACTAGAAGCAGCTACCCAAGCATCGGCCTGTTAGATTGGGAGGAGGAACCCATTTTTGAGATTAAAATACGGGCATTTAAGTAGAAATTCAATGCTATTTCTATGTAAATTTTTATTTATAAAAATATTTCGAATTAAATAAATCAAATCTGCATTCTTTGCAAAAAAGCAAGCTGTGGTGATAGTAAATGCTATTTACGTTCGTCTGTTAATTTCTTTGTTTCCTCCGACATACATACATACATGTATACATATACACAACTGCCCTTAATATGTATAGATAATGTATCTATACAAGATAAAGGACTGTTGGGTGTATGTATGTATGTATGTATGTCAATATCTTTTCATTCTTTTCTGGATGATTTCAGGTTTTACTTGGCCATTCAATCAAATCAATTCAATCAATCAATTAATCTATCTATCTATCTGTCTATCTTCCTTCTGTATTTCGGTTCATATCTTCAGATTGCTTCAATTATGTATGTATGTATGTATGTAGTTATATATTATATATATATATATATATATCTGTCTGTCTGTCTGTATATCTATTCTCTTTTCCTTCTGTATTTTCATAACATATTTTATATATCATACAGTTTCCATCTATCTGTCGATCTATCTATCTATCTATCTATTGCTTATTTAACAAATTAATCCTTGACTTTTTTACTGATTAATAAAAACCTGGTATCTAAAAAAATATTAACGTATATGCCATTCTCGTGCCCGTCGAAACGATGCGACGCATAAGTTGAATTTCATACGGTAAAAAGAATTTCTATACGTTTTTGTTTTCTTTTTCTTACTTCTTCTTCCTCATTCCATTATAATAATACTTTTTCAATTTTACCCCCTTTACATTTTTTCTTTTTTCCTTTTCTTAAAAATCTGATAATAATACAGATTGTGCAAGTGTCTGTCTGTAATCAAAACTTACATCCCCAATGACGTCACGATTGCCTTAGTTATTCAAATTATATTCTCAACAATTAGGAAATTTGTCATTTATATTAATCTTAATAGCATCTTATTTATTAACGATGTCTCTATTAAAGTCTGCTGAAACTGCTTTCATATTAAATGCATTTTAAAATCCTAAAATATGTTTTACATCTTATCTATAATGGGAGATTGTGTGTTTTTTCTGTCTGTAACCGAAAACTATAATTACTAATCGAGTCACAATAACATAGTTATTTTCATCACATTCTTCATGACTTTATTATATTTAACCTCAATTATTAATAAATTGCTCACCTTTTATTATTGTTGTCCATATCTACATAGTATTTACCGGCGTACCTCACTTGTACGTCAGGCACAAGTCCTATTAAGTGGACACCCACAAAGCCAAGTCATGAGATGGCGGGTGAAAATTTTGCGTCGATCCCGTGGCATTCCCCCTCAAGGGGGGGGGGCGCCTCAGGCACTGGGCAATAAAACC
Source organism: Doryteuthis pealeii (assembly GCA_023376005.1). Lineage (NCBI taxonomy): Eukaryota > Metazoa > Mollusca > Cephalopoda > Myopsida > Loliginidae > Doryteuthis > Doryteuthis pealeii. The sequence continues at coordinate 66,086,439 of CM042144.1, read as the reverse complement.
CAGCCCTGCCCCTTAAATCGAGGGGGCAGGTGTTGCCTGGGGGTGCCCCCTGGGATCGATGCTATTAACTCGTAAAGATCCAGGCCGAAAGCCATGGACCCTGGCGTTGGCCAGATCTACATTGTATTTACCGCGTACCCCACTTGTACGGGTCAGGCACAAAGTCCCTATTAACTGGACCACCCACAAGCCGAAAGCTCATGGAATGGCAGGTGCAAAAATTGCGTCGATCCCGTCGGCATTCCCCCTCAAGGGGGGCGCCTCAGGCACTGGGCATAAACCCAGCCCTTGCCCCTTTAAATCGAGGGGGGAGTGTTGCCTGGGGGGATAGCCCCCTGGGATCGACGCCGTTAATTATAGCACTCCCCACCCGTTGGGCGGGGCTACATACTAATAACATGCTATTGTATTTATATATACAAAAACTAGCGGATTTGCAGTGTGAACGGGAGGCTAATTTGCATATTGATATTAAGAATGTAATTTTAATAAATATATGCTTGTATTATTGGTTTCTAACTGTTGGTTTTATTTTAAATGAATATAACAAAAATCTCTTCAATGAAATCTTAATAAAAATCCATTAACAAGAAAGATAACTGTCATTTTATTCTTTACTTTCCTCTTTTAACTAAATATTTTAAATTAGAAAAAATAACAATGAAGGACGAGAGTGATGGAAGAGTAAATTGCAGTTGTTCTATTTTTCAATTATATCCTCCGTTTCAACTCTTTATCTGCATTCTTATTTAGTTTCATTAGCCTTTCTAATTTAATATATTGATTAAATTAAAACTTTAAATACTTGGCACCCGGAGGTGCATATATTTTCTAGTATTATTAAGAAATTAAAGATTTATAGTATATTGTGGTAATAATTTGCATAATGATTTTAACAAAACTATGTTTAATAAATAATTAATTTGCTGTTATTGATTTCTAATACTATCCATGTTATTCTCAGATGCATTAAAAGCTATCTTATATATAATTTCATACTGAAATCAATTAAAATGATATCAACATAAGTGTAATATTTTTATATTCGCTCCTATTTAGTTTCGTTTGTTATTTCTAATTTAATATATTTTACTACATTAAAACTTGAATAGTCGACCCCGGTGCACATACTTTGGCTAAGTATCTTAATAGTTTAAGTGTTTCTCATCGGTATAACCGAAGCTTTTCTTTCCCCTACTGTCCTCGCCCAGATTTTTGAGTTACAGTGTACCAAGTGACAGGCTCAGATTGAAAGATATGGATTAGGGAGATTGTGGTAGTTTACGGTCTAGCGACGAACGCCATCTTCGAGTTCCATGGTTAGTGGAAGTGTAAAATACGAGCAGTCCTATTCCCTGCTATCTGTTGGTTTGATTGACTTATGAAAATTTGTGGTCAGCTCGGCACGTCAGTTTTTTTAAAACTTCCGGAATGTGTTCCCAAACTGGTTGTTGAAAAGCAAAAACGCCGATGATGGAAACTTTACACTCATGTTAAGCTAATATTCAGAAACTGACTGGTTCACTGAATCTCAATAGAAACCAATAATCGAACTCTTGGGGACATTCTTACAATGTAACATTCGTGTTCAATTGGCCAAGGTTTTAACGAATTTAAACAATAGCAAGTTTTATGTAGTCACCTCAGACACAAAGACAACCTCCCTGTCAAGCGCTAGTAAAAAAGTGAATAGACTCCCTCGCTGTCCGGAATATACCGACAATTGACCCACTCCGCTGATTTTACTGTACTTTTTATGTGCAGAGGTGTGAATATAATGGTTTTTTTTAGCTCATTCGATACTGGCCCTCACCAACGAGCGTATGAGTAGCACAGGAACTGTGCAGTACAAGTAAGGAACTGAGGGTAGGAATCCAAACAATCTCCTTGATCTAGTGCTAGGGAAAAGGGATAGACTCCCTCTCTGATGGCTTAATACGATTTTAGCTTACCCGACGACTTTACTCTTACTTTACTTATGTCAACAAGCTGCAATTTTTGTCTGTCTGTTTATTACCAGTTGGTGCCTACACCAGTGATTCCGATCATGATTAAACTTTGTATCATCTTAAACTATATCAGAGAAGAGACTAGCAAAGTAGATTTCAATAGAAATTGATAATCGAAACCCTGGAGACTTCTTTACAAGGGGGAAGGAGAGAAAGACGTTTCAATGAGAGAGGTGGAGTAATAGTGAGTGAAATTAGTAACAGCAAGAGGAACTATTTAAAAAATCAACATAATTTTTAAGAGAAATAACATATTACGGGCAATATTTAAGG
>CM042144.1:66074157-66079157 GCA_023376005.1 Doryteuthis pealeii | reverse complement strand
CACATCAGCGTTAGCTGATAGCCTTTAACTGGAGTCTGAGTGACAACAAGTCTTCTCAGTTCTCCAGGACTCTTCTGAGTATTCTAGCCAATTGTAGCAGTGCAATTTCTGGATGGTCTCGAATCTTCCTCTGATTTCCAAACTTTTCCAATCTTTTGGGACTGTTCCAGTGCACCAACTACAATTGGTTAACTTTGACTTAACCATATCCATAACTTTTCAGTTCTCTGGCAAGGTCAAAGTATTTGTCCACTTTTTTCATTTCTTTTAGCTTCACCCTTGATCTGCTGGAACTTGCAAAATCCACCAGTGACAACAGTTCTTTCTTTTGTTAATCAACACTAGGTCTGGTCTTTCTTGCTTGGATAAGAGTTGATCCGTGTTTATTTCAAGTCTCAGAGAGAATGTTTATGCCGTTTGTTATCAAGAACAGATTCTGTTTTATGCATATACCCTTTTGTTTGTATGGTCAAATTTATTATTATTATTATTATTATTTTTTTTTTTTTTTTTTTTTTTTTTTTATTATATTATTATTATTATTATTTTCACTCGGTATCTTACTGAAGTCTGGTGACAACAAGGTCTCCTCATGCTCCAAGAATCTTCTAGACGGATTGCAGCAATGCAGTAGTCTTGATGGTCTCAATTCTTCCTCTGATTTCCAGATCCTCCAGTTTTTTCCAAGTTTTTTTTTATGCCGTTCAAGTGCACAAGTTTACAATTGGTATCACTTGACCCTTCATATTCTCAGCTTTTTCAATTCTCTGGCTAAGGTTGAGTTATTGTCCATCTTTTCATTTCTTTCTGCTTCACCCTGGGATCTGCTATATTATATTATTTATTATTTATATTATTATTATTATTATTATTTATTATATTATTATTAAATTCTTTTTCTTGTTTCTATCGTTCGGTTCTCTCGTTCTCGTCTCGTTCAATTGTTCTGGTTTCTTCTTCTTCTTCTTCTTCTTTCTTCTTTCTTCTTCTTCTTCTTCTTCCTTTCTTCCTTTCTTCTTCTTGCTTCTTCTTCTCCCCCCCTTGACTTATATTTCAGCACCGTTTTCTCCTTCTTAATCATCTTATTCACTTGTTTTTGTTCTATCGTATTATTTCTTACCTTTAAACTCTTTACTAGTTTCCGCAATTCTTTTTTTCTCTTTTTCTTTCACCTTGCCTCACCTTCTCCTTCTCTTTCTCCTTCTCTTTTCCCTCCTCCTCCTTCTTCTTCTTTCTTCTTCTTCTTCTTCGTTCTTCTTCTTATATTATATTATTATTATTAGTAGTAGTGAGTAGTAGTAGTAAAAATAGTATAGTAGTAGTTTATTAGTATTATTATCGATTTACTTCTTCTAATTCTTCTTCTTATTTATGTTTTTTCTTTTTCTTTTTTTCTTGATGTTCTTCTTATTTCTTTTCTTCTTCTTCTTTTCTTTTTCTCTTCTTCTTCTTCTTCTTCTTCTTCTTCTTCTTATTATTATTATTATTTTTTATTATTATGATTATTTTTCATTATTAGTTTTGTCATGATGTACGTACATATCTTCTCAATTCTCTATCTACTCAGTTTCTTCTCTTCTTCTTCTTCATGGTTCTTCTTCTTCTTCTTCTTCTTTCTTCTTCTTCTTCTTCTTCTTCTTCTTCTTCTTCATTCAAAGACATTTCTTTCTTCTCATTATCACCTGACATTTTAATTCCGAACTTTATCAAAATCTTTGTAATGTCTCTTGATTTTGTCACCCACGACAAGCCCAAAGGGAGAACAGAGGAGGGTGCAGGAGCGAATGAGTTGAGCCCACAAGAGAAATTGGAAATGATGCAGGGGCTGGGGACCAGGATTTTGGCACCCACCTCCCGGCCTTTTCTAAAGATCGGCGCCATATCAGTCACGTTTGGATATTCAGTACCGTTACCCTGACGAACTTATTAAGGATCGATGGCACAAAAACAATAACTAGCACGTAGATCTTGTTCGCGCGTTTTCTATATGTCATTCTGGGCCACTTGGCTTTTTTGCAGAAGGTATTTAAGTAAAGACGCCATACGTGACATTTGCTGGCCGCCATAATTTCTAAAGAACAAGAAAAAAGAAAAGTTGGAATCAACGAATATTAGAACATTTCAGAATCAAGACGTACCAAAATGGTCACCATTCTTTGCAATGTAAAAAAGAAAGAAGAAAAGTGATATCTCTTTTTTTAAAAAAGGTTCAGAGTGCGATATCTGTCATTACCTCGTACACATTCTTCATTCATCTTCTTTCCTTATTATTAAATTATAAACATAGAACATCATATTTTCTCTTTCCTCTATTTTTCTATTTCATTTGTTTCTCTCCCACATTCTCTCTCCTCTTTTCTTCCTTACTTTATCTCCTCTGTCTCCTCTCACCTTTCTCTCGACTGTCTCACCCCTCCCTTCACTCCTCTTATCTATTTTCCTCACTTTTTCACCTCTCCTCTCTCCTCTCTTCTCTCTCTCCTCTTCTTCTTCTCCTCCTCTCCCGTTCCTCTCTCTCCTCTCTCTCCTTTACCTCCTCGCCCACTTTCTCACCTTTCCCTTCACTCTCTCACCTCTCTTTCACCCTCCTCTCTTTCCTCTTTCTCTCTCTCTCTTACGTCTCTCTCTCTCTCTCTCTCTTCTCTGCTCTCTCTCTCTGTACCTCTCTTACCTTCTCTACTTTCTCACTTTCTTCGCTTCACTCTCTCTCTCCTCTCTCTCACCCTCTCTTCCTCACTTATCCTCTCTCTCCACTTTTCACCTCTCTTTACACTCTTCTTCTCCTTTATTTTCCTTTTCTTCCCATCTCTTTCTCTCTCTCTTAACTCTTTAATCCTCTCTTCACCTCTTTCTCCTCTCTCCTCTTGTCTCCTTCTCGACATCTCTCTTCCACTCTCTCTTAACTCTCCCTTCACTGGTCTTCACCTCTCTTTTCACTTCTCCTCCTCTCTCTTTTCTCTCACTCTTTCACTCTCCTCTTTGTTAAGATGTCTATCGTATCTATACATTATATAAAGACAGTTCTGGTATGTGATATGTCTGTAGGAACTTCGAAAAAATAGAAACAATTAAAGACAAAGTACATATATATATATTACATTTAAATATCACTAGGGGCTTGGTTTTTGAGCAAAAATAATAGAATTTGATTTATATTCGCAGAAGATATTGAAAAATAAATTTGAATGATAACAGCATGGATTTTTTTTCATTTAATATTCTAGATAAGTAGACATTTAACATTTCTTTTTCAGAGGTAGCTGGATCAATTGCAAGTCTACTTTTTAAATAGGGTTTAAATGGGCATCCCACGAGGATTCAACTCTTCATTCATAAATATGGATATGCAGACGACACTAAAATTCACCCTTTAGCCAGGCGACCCGGGAGCGCTGCTAGTTAAGCTATAAATAAAGGGGCTGTAAATAAACAAGAAAATAAAGCGAACAAAAAAAATATATAACCGCAGAGAGGAGAAAGAGATAATCCTTTACGAGGGCTGCCTAAGTAAAAGCTTGTATGAAGTTATTTTTATTACCAAGAGGTAGAGGTTAGTTTTGGCAAGGAAAATACGTTTGCTTTTGGAACATTTTTCTGCTTCATTTCTTTTTTATTCCCCCCCCCACACACACACACACACATTTTAAAAAAAATTAATATCTTGTTTTCTTTTCCTTCTTTTCTTATTTTTTATAAATGAATCCTTGTTCTTCCTTAGTAGAAAATTGAATGTCTTGCGAGTTGGTTTTAGAAAGTCAGTCAGTAGGAAACCAAAAGGAGAAAGCAATTAAAATAAATATAAATATCTTATATATTAATACTCGTGTTCCTTAAAGTTACGACCGATTCATCTTGCCACACCCTCTGCTGCGTTGCAGTCTTAAACAAGACTTGGAAACAAACACCCCACGAGAAAAACAGATGTATGGCCACCTGCCCCATAATTCACACAAACATCCGCGTGAGGCGAACAAAACACGTCTGGGCACTGCCTGGAAAACAAAGGATTAGACTATAAGTGACGTTCTTCTGTGGAAGTCATCACATGGGCACGCCAGAGTAGGTCGCACAAACAGCAAAGGACGTACATAGACAACTCTGCACGGATATTGGATGCTGCGCCAGAGGGACCCCCAGGGCCATGAATGAAAGGGACTTGTTGGCGAACAGATTGTCATGGGTTATCGTGCTACTTAGTGCAACATGGTGAATGATGAAGAAATAAGTATAATCTTTTAAATGTTTCGTAATATCTTTCATTGACTTTCTAATTAGATATAATATTTAATTTATTAATTGAATACCTTATTCGCCCTATATATATTATATATAATAATTAATATATATATATATTTATATATGATAAGTTTCTATAAATTTGCTCTGCTTAGGTATTAAGGTAAAGTAGGCTTAAGACTCGTACTTGTTGAATTTTTTTAAATATATGTTTTATCCATAGCTGTCACATGATTAATTATTAAGAAAATGGCAAAGAAATTCATATTCTTATTATATTATATATACTATATATATATATATATATATATATCCGTAGAGGGCGTTACCAGGTAAGCTTGCTCATTATGATGATTCTAAGTTGGCCTGCATATAAAGCTTTGTACCATTTTCAATAAAGTTAGCCGTGGCTGGAACTTCATAGGTAATACAACAAATAGCTGTTGGGAAGAAATAGGACCTATAGCCCCAAATGGACCGATTTTTAAGACTTTTTCCTTACCACACCACACACACACACACACACACACACACACAACACAATATTAAATAATATATATATATATAGACTATATATATTATATGTATGGAAAAATAGTTTAATATCCAGAATCTTTATTGGTTGGTACTAGCTTTCGTGATTGCCCAATTCTGAGAATGCGTTGGCCTGAATAAAATTTCTTTTTGGGGAATGAGTCGCCATTGCAGTGTCATCTTACATGTCGGTTCAACTTTTATGTTGGTTGATGCCTTTCTCTCTCTTT